>CM060366.1:96546002-96578903 GCA_030545235.1 Helianthus tuberosus | reverse complement strand
CATTTCTCAGCCTTGTTTTTTAAGCCCAACTAACCATTCAATTGATTATGAGCATTAGGACATAGGTTTGAGATGAGATAGACTCAAGTTCAACTAAGATTAACAAATTTAAATGAAAACATAAACAAACAGTCCACTTTGGAGCCTTTTTGGTAACATTCCAGAACTTGGTTTTCCATGGAAAACCTCTGGAAATGTTTCTAAGGTTGTTCCAAGCAAGTGAGAAAAAAAATGGATGAAAAATGTTAAGAAATGAGAGAGATATGCATACTTTTGTAACTTGGTATGATTCTGCTCGAATTTCTTCTGATTAGCAGCAGATTAGAGAGTGACTAAAGAGTGTTTGAGGTGAGTTGCAAAGTGGAAAAAGTGCGGAGGACGCTTGGGTTTTATAGGGGAAGGATTAGGGTTAAGATGGTTGACAATAAATATGATTAGTCGGTGGTTGAAATAAATAAATAAAAAAAAACAATTCCCAAACACCACACAAGGTGCGGCCGTAAGGCTGTTTAACAGCCATAATATCTTCTCTTTTTATTTTATGTGACATAAACTTAACATATATATAGTGGAGCATGGTGTGCATTATGATATTACAAATATAGGAGGTTGAAACAAATTAAAAAAAGGCAATTAAGGGGTTGTCCCCGGTTCCGATCGGAAGGCTGCTCCTTCATTTCTTTTTATATTTTTTTAACACTAAAAAGGGTATATATTGTAGTACATACTTCGTATTTATGATGTGTATATTCATTCAACATACAATAAGGTCAAACATGCAAGTAACAATTAAATAAAAAAAGGTTTGATGATTGTTGTTGCACTCCAGCCGCTAGGCTGTTATGAGTTTCATTCCTTTTTTTTTCACAAAATAACATATGTATTTGTAGATTATGTTATAAATCTATGATGTTTTAATGTATACATACCCTATAACAAGGCCTAAAAATGTATGAAACATGTTTTAATTTGAACAAAAGATGTGACTATTAGGTGTGTAAGATATGGTTGTAAGTATGTTTAAACGAATTTGATCACGTAATTAGTATGCATATAAATAATCTCGTTTAAGTATTTAAATCAAGTATGCAAATATGGATTATGTCATGCGAGAATTGAGTGAAGTATTGCACATAAGGAACGATCAAAGTTGCGTATTCACATCTTTTGCAAGTTAACATGTTTGAACGTATAAGTGTATGACTTGAATGCTATAAACGAATATACGAAAAATGTATATTTCACATGAATGATTAATTGTATAATAATCAGAGTCTCGGATTTACAATGGCTTGAAACGAACAACAATTACAAAGGAAACGGATTTTCGAAAAAAAATAGAAATACGATACAATCTTTCTAAAAACGGAACGCTGAGAAAAGCGAGGCGTTACACCAACCCCCTGGTTTTGTTGACCCTGCCAAGCCTGATCATGTGTGTTTATTGAACAAATCTTTGTATGGGCTCAAACAAACCCCCCGTGCATGGTTTACTAAGCTATCTACTGCTCTTCGTCAACTGGGCTTTTATGGGTCCAAAACTGACCCACCCGTCGCTATTTATTCTCAACTCATCGGGCACGCTTGTTTATCTGCTTGTGTATGTTGATGACATTATAATCACTGGTAATAATCTGGGCGCTATCACCAGCATTGTTGAGCATCTTGACTCTCTCTTTGCTCTTACGGATATGGGTCAGCTAAATTATTTTTTGGGAATTGAGGTTATCCATCACCATTCGGATCTGGTCCTTTCTCAACGGACATATGTGCTTGACATTCTTCAGCGTGCTAGTCTTGCAGATTGTAAACCTGTTTCCTCTCCTATGGCTACTTCTCAAGTGTTGTTACCTGATGATAGTCCTTTGCTTGATGATCCTTCGCGATACAGACAGACTGTCGGGGCTCTTCAATATGCCACTTTGTCTCGTCCCGATATTGCCTTTGCCGTTAACAAAGTTTGTCAGTTTATGCATGCTCCTACCGAGAATCATTGGGCTGCTGTGAAACAAATTTTATGTTATCTAAGAGGCACGGTCAACTATGGTTTATTGTTTCGTCACAACACGGGTTATCAGCTGCAAGCTTTCTCCGCCGCTAATTGGACTTCTACTCTTACTGCTTTTTCGGATTCTGACTGGGCTGGTTGCCCAGTCGATCGTCGATCCACGGGGGATATGCTATCTACTTGGGATCCAATCTCATCTATTGGTCTGCAAAAAAAACAACGAACTGTCTCTCGATCTTCAACAGAATCCGAATACAAGGCAATAGCTGATACTGTTACGGAACTAATTTGGTTAAAGTCTCTCCTTCGGGAACTCGGTTTGGATAGCAAGGCACCCACACTCTGGTGTGACAATCTTGGTGCAACCTACCTTTCTGCCAATCCGGATTTTCATGCCCGTACGAAGCACGTTGAAGTTGATTATCATTTTGTTCGTGAACAAGTTACTCAAGGGGAACTAGATATCAAATTCATCTCAACTGATGACCAAATTGTTGATATCTTTACGAAGCCCTTGTCCTCACAAAGACTTAAGTTTCTACGATCCAAGTTGTAGGTCGTTCCCCACCCTCAACTTGCGGGGGAATGTTAGACTATGTTCTTATTATTAGACAAACTTATTATTGTAGAGGGTATCTAATTGTAATTAGCAACTCTATATATAGGGCTTTGTATTCTAAATATTTTAGAGATAATAACAGATATCCTTTTCACGTAGTTTGATTCTCCCAATTTCATGTATACCCAATCGCCCACGTTAAATCCCCTTTCTGACTTTTTCTTGTTTGCAATCTGCTTCATTCGGTTCTTGGCTTTAGACAAATTAGCTTTTAGAGAAACTAATTTAGCTTCCCTTAGTTAAAACCAATCTTCTATAGAAGCAATGTTAGTGTCATTTGGAATGTAAGGAATGTGGATAGGAGGTGGAATCCCATAAAGAGCTTCAAAAGGGGACATGCGAATGGCTGAATGATAAGTGGTATTGTACCACCATTTTGTAAGAGTTAACCACTTAGGCCATTGCTTAGGTTCATCCATGACCATACACCTCAAATATGTTTCAAGACATTTATTATGAACTTGAGTCTGTCCATCACTTTCTGGATGATAGGCAGTAGAAAAATTCAATTGCACCCCCTGCAATTTCATGAAATCCTTCCAAAATTTACTTATAAAGATTGGATCCCTATCAGATACAATGGTTGCAAGGCATCCATGTAACTTGAACACAGTATCAAACATCAAGTGAGCTATGGTTGAAGCTGAATAAGGATGAGTTAGGGGTGAAAAGTGAGCATATTTGGTTAGTCTATCAATAACTATCAATTTGGCATCCTTACCAGCAGCTTTAGACAACTCTTTAGACAACCCTGTAATAAAATCCATAGAGATATCCAAAAAAAACTGAAGTAGGAGTAGGCAGTGGTTGCAAGAGCCCTGGATAAGCAGCTCTATCATATTTAGCTCTGTGACAAGCTTCACAATCTTTGACCCATTGTTTGACATCTGCATCACATTTCTTCCAATAGAATAGCTGCTTCAATCTTTTCAAAGTAGCATAATAACCTGAGTGACCACCAGTGGCAGAAGAATGACATATGTGAAGGATGTCCTTTCTTAATTGGTCATCATGACCAACTACCAATTTATTCTTCCTCTTGAACATCTTACCATCCCATGACCAGTTTTTAACATTAGAAGTATGCTGCAGCCTATGAATAATAGCCTGTAATTGGTCATCAGTTTCCTAAGTCTTGATAATTCTAGGCCACAGACAAGGTTCAATAGAGCTCAATCCCATTTCAAACAGTGCTAAACCTTTCACTTTTGACAGGGCATCAGCCACTTGATTATTGATTCCTTCCTTATATAAGATTTCATAATCATATCCCAATAGCTTTGCTAACCATTTCTGTTGCAGAGGAGTACTAATCTTTTGGTCCAACAGATATTTGAGGCTCCTTTGATCTGTTCGAATGATAAAGTGCTTGACAATAAGATAATGGTGCCAATGTTTAACAGGCATTAATATTGCCAATAGTTCTTTCTCATATACTGATAAAGATTGTTTCTTTATTGAGATACCTCTGCTGACATAAGCTAATGGGTGCCCCTCGTGCATTAGGACAGCCCCCAACCCTTTCGCAGAAGCATTTGTTTCGATAATAAACACTTTTGAAAAATCGGGCAGAGACAAAACTGGTGCAGTAGTTAGGGCTTCCTTCAACTGATCAAAAGCCAACTTGTAGGTCCAGCTAGGGGAGGATCTAGTCGCCTAATCCTTGTATACCAACCACCCCGGTTGTGCGGAATCCAACCGAGACAGCAAACCGAGATAGAACACGTAATATAACGACACACAAGACTCAACGTTTAACATCTCTGTATTAATACGTATGAAAGATCAGTTACAAGCTCAATGTTTACAAATCTATTCTGTAAACTCTCTCTCAGTGTGTGTGTGTTTGTGCTCTCCGAAATCTATTCAGACTTCACTCTCTTGTTTCTGTCTGTTGTGAGTGTTTATATAGTAACATGCTCGACGAAATCAGAGGCCCACTTAATCACATAGGACGGAATCCAATATATGGACGAAATCAGGTGATTTCGTCCCATTTGGTTTTCATGACAAAGTGTTTTCATCACTTTTGGTTTTCACCAAAAGTGATTTCGTCCAACAGTTGGGCCTATGACTTGGGCTTTCATCATGTTGGACTTATACATTCTCAAAGTGTTTATGTATTTGGAAAGCTAGAAGCGAGATACCATTCTCAAATAAATTGGTAAAAATGAAGAAAATTATGAAAATCATAAAGGCTCTCGGTTTCTTACAGTTCAAGAATAGGTTTATACACAAACTCCTTCTTTGAAAGGATTGGTGTGATTTCAAACTATTGTAATTATTGTCTCTGTTATTTTGGTTGTCATTGCGACTGCTTGGGTGTTTTGAATAAAATTTGTCTTTCGAAATAAAATTTGAAAATCCTAACGGGTATGCCTGATATTGGACATGTAATTACACGACATATATACAATGGGTATTACTTATTAGGTCGGGTATGGAATATCGTTTTATGGTCGTCGGTCGGTATGGGTTGGAATTACCAAAACTCGCCTCGTTGCCATCCCTGAGAACGTATGGCAGACTTTTGTGAGAGTTTTAAACCACTCTTCAAATCGGTATTGATAGATTCGATCTAATTTTAAAAATGATCCCCGAAAGAAAAATAAAAGAATGTGCCAAAAAAGAAGCAGGAAAATACAAATACAATGTTGAGGTCATAAAAATAGGGTTATTGGATTTTAATATTCTTAATTTTCACCGGTTGGCCAATAATAATCCCAACTTTAAAAATTCCCTCCAATAATCGCAACTTGTAAAAGTTTGGCCGCCATTGATCCTTTTCTAACATAGGTATTAGAGACCGTATACATGTGACTGGCCATATAATATTGTGTCCACATTCAATGTATGAGAGCCTAGGACTTGGTTTAGATAGAACCATAATTATAGGAGAGTTAGCTCATTTCATTCTCCATATAACTAATGTATCATGTACCGTAGATTACATACAGAAACAATAATGAATACCATGATTATTAGCATGGTATCAGAGCTAATAATCATCTCCTTTTTTTGATCAATCTCGATCCACCCAGCCTTCGTCAATCACACCCAGCCTTCATCAATCACAGCCTCACAAATCGCAGCCTAGTTGATTTCGATCAAACATGGGAGACGCTAACAATGCAAACAGTGCTGATGTTAAAGCCCTACATCCAATATATTCTGTCACAAATATAGAGAATAAAGTCCGGATTCTTGATGGCGAAAAAGTAACATACTCTTCCATTAAAAGCATTGACGGATCCTCACTGGCAACGAGCCATGCATACAGAATTTAAGGCGCTATTAGACAACGGTACTTGGGAGTTAGTTCCCCGTCCAGCATCTCATCTAGTTATCCGTTGTCATTGGCTATTTCGTCACAAATTTAAGGTGGATGGTTCTTTAGACAGGTACAAAGCACGTCTAGTCGTTAACGGTAAATCATAAACCGTTGGTGTCGACTGTGACGAAACCTTCAGCCCCGTGGTGAAACCAGCTACAATCCGGGCGGTTCTTTCTATAGCATTGATGAAAAAATGGCCTATTAATCAACTAGACGTTAAAAACGCTTTCCTACATGGGTCGCTAAATGAATTGGTATACATGCACCAACCACCGGGATTTGTGGATCCAACCGGACCGGGACACGTGTGTAGGCTACGCAAATTTCTCTACGGGCTTAAACAAGTACCGAGAGCTTGGTTTCAACGGTTCGCTTCGTTCATCACCAAACACGACTTTAAAGGGAGCCTAACTGACAACTCATTATTCGTTTTTCACCAAGGAAACTCTATGGCCTATCTTTTACTCTATGTAGATGATATTATACTAACCGCATCTAGTGACTTATTGCTTCGCCAGATCATTCAGCTGCTGTCCCGTGAATTTGCTATGACCGACATGGGTTCACTTCACCATTTTTTGGGCATTTCCGTAAAAAGAGACTCTACGGGCATGTTTTTATCTCAATCTCAATACGCTCGTGACATTCTACATCGGGCCAATATGACTTCATGCAAGCCATCACACACTCCGGTTGACACATCATCGAAGCTTAGTGCAACCGAAGGTAACCTTCTTCCTGATGGATCATTGTACTGTAGTCTTGCCGGGGCTCTCCAATATTTAACATTCACAAGACCGGACATCGCCTATGCCGTTCAACAAGTTTGCTTGTTCATGCACGCACTTCGTGAGTCACATTTTAACTTCCTGAAGCGTATCCTTAGATATATTCAAGGAACTATTGATTTCGGTATACGCTTAACTACCCAATCTGACCACACTATTGTTGCTTATTTGGATGCCGACTGGGCCGGGTGTCCCGACTCTCGCAGATCAGCGTTTGGATACTGTGTTTTCATAGGTAACAACCTTAGTTCTTGGTCGTCCAAACGACAACCAACCGTCTCCCGTTCCAGTGTCGAGGCCGAATACCGTGGCGTTGCAAACGCGATGGCTGAAACATCTTGGCTACGCAACCTACTTCTCGAGTTAAGAGTTCCAGTTAGAAAGGCCACCATTGTCTACTGCGACAACATTTCAGCCATATACTTATCCGAGAACCCCGTTCAACATCAACGCTCCAAACATGTTGAATTAGACATACATTTTGTCGAGAACGGGTTAGATTGGGTCAATTTCGCGTCCTCATGTCCCCTCTTCATTCCAGTATACGGATATATTCACAAAGGGCATACCTCGACAGTTGTTTCAACAATTCCGATCCAGTTTGAACGTCCATTTAAACTCCCGTTCATACTGAGGGGGTATATTAGAGACCGTATACATGTGACTGGCCATATAATGTTGTGTCCACATTCAATGTATGAGAGCCTAGGACTTGGTTTAGATAGAACCATGATTATAGGAGAGTTAGCTCATTTCATTCTCCATATAACTGATGTATCATGTACCGTAGATTACATACAGAAACAATAATGAATACCATGATTATTAGCAATAGGTGCACTTAAATCAATTAAGGAGTCTCTAGGTGTAATTGAATCTATTGAGGAGACCAAATTCTTATATGTTTGAAAATGATCAATGTCATATGTTAATGTTAGGATCGGAGGCTCTCATGATTGTGCTTGTTTGTGAGATTTGAACAAATCAAATAGATATGAGTAGTTTTAAGTGCAGCGGAAATGATCACAAACTTTGTAAACACAATCAAAGAAGAGTATAGTTTGATAAACAATTGCTTTTTCATAGAGTCGAAAGATTACATCAAAAGCAAAAGGTTACAATGCAAGCTTACATACTAAACTCCCCCTCAGCCTGATACTCCAGAGTTGGTTGCACAAGATGAAAGGATTGAATTGAGGAGAAGAACTCTCTCAAAACGAATCAAATGTAACAGTACAGAGTACTGTCATATTTATAGGCAAACCAAACCACTGATGTACCTCAGCTGACGTCACCATGATAGTGACATCTAACAGCCTAACAACCTGTAAACACTGATCTATACAAAACTACTGATGTCTAACAACTGATTTATAATACAATACAAAACAAGTCTAACACTGTTCACGTTCCACTGTTGTAGCCTAAGCACTGACTACCTGAGCATCAGTGCTTTCATCAAAAGGTGATCAGTCTTTGAATGAGCAGTGCTTAGGTCTTCAGCAGTACATAAGAGACAGCAGTAGATAGAGTTCAGTGTTTGCCATTTAGCAGTCTTTAGCTGTTTCATCAGTGTTTGGTTCATCAGTTGTTCTTCAGAGCAGTACTTAAAGTGTATCAGCAGATAGATAACCACTGTCAAGGGGAGAGCTTAGAGTAAACGTCTGCTTCTTGTGAATCCACTGTTGTGACCAGGTTTTGGCTTTACATTATCTGTTCCTCTGGTAGGGTTTAATCCCAACAATCTCCCCCTGGAACAGATAATGCCAAAACCTGTCATTATTCTGGATCTTTATTACTCATCAGTAGTTTCCTTGCTTTTCTTTTAAATTCTTCTTCAAATGCTTTGGAACTTGTATCATCTTCATCCCGGCACAGTGTAAGTTCAAGGAGATCCTGCAAATCTTGAACACTAAGGCCTAGTGCTTCTTTCCTTGATATGTACTTCACATCTCCATTGGATCTGACTATAGTCAATACGTGGGTCTTTTGGTCAGACATCCACTTTAGTACTTTTGAACCCAATGGATTTCTCGGGAGAGATTTATTTAGAGATGAGCTTTGGGATATTGGCCTTGAGAAAAATTGTAAAGCAGTATCCTGAACTTCAGACATTCTTTTGAAAGCTTCTTCTATGACTTCATTTGCTGCAGCTATATCTTCTGCAACCTCTTTGTCAATCAGCTCTTGTCTTTGTTGTTGATCAAGCTCACTGTCTGGGATATCTGCTGAACTATGTAGTGATGCAGGCTTGGTTAACACCTTCAAAAGGTTTTGAAGCTTTTCTGAGCTCTCTTCTTTTAGACCCATTTTCTTGATGGCTTCTGTGAAGTACTCAGCTTCCTTTTCTTCAACCTCTTCACTGGTCAACTGTTCTTTTTCTTCTTGGTTTGTCACAAAAGTAGACCGGAACAGTGTTTTGAGGTTTTCTATCTGCTGTTCAAGCTTCATTCTTTGTTCATGCTTCTTGAGATGCTTGAAATAGTTATCTTTCTTTTCTTTAGCCTTTCATAGGCTTCATCAGTCTGCTGTTTTGACCATTTTGATATGGCTTCAGCAGTATCCATTTTTGCATCCACCAGCTCCCTTTTCTTTCTTTTATACTCAGCAGTTAGGTCAGCAATGAGCTTTTTGTATTTTCTCTAGTTTGGAGGATTCTTCTTCTTTGTAGGATCATTCTTGATTTTCTCAATCCTTTCTGCCTCATGCTTTAGAGCGACTACTGGCCATTCTTCGAACTGTTGTTCTTTTGTAGGATAGAATTTCTCTTTCATGATGTAGGCTAGATATTGTTTTCTTAACTTTTTCTTTTGATCAGCCTTTTCTTTGTTTAGGTCTTGTGCAAACTCTTCTATCTGCTTTACTTTTGTGAAGTAGAACTCCAGTCTTTTAGCAATGCCATCTTCGCTTAAACGTTCACGTTCACTCTCAACTTTAGCTCTTAGTTTAGCTTGCCTTGCCTTGATTTTAAGGTAATCATCCATATCATCTGGTGGCATGTAGCCTATGAGTGAGGAGAATCTTCTTTTTGAAGGATCTTCTTCTGTATAGAATTGCCTCATCTCATTTTTGATAGCTTCAAGTTCCAGTGGATGTTGTGCAGCATTAGGATCATGTATACCCTCATCGGCAGAGATTGGCTTTCTTTTTCTGTTGAAGAGCTTTGGTTGTGATGTAGGGAAGGTGAGAGCAGTGGTGGATGATTGACTAACAACTGTTGAAACAACTGGTGTTTCAACTGCTGTTGTCATTACACCTGCTGATATGTCAGCAGATGTCTTCTGCTTTTGAGCAGGGGATGACGGTGGTGAGGTAGTTTTTGATGATGGTGATGGTGGTGGTGAATCATCATCTGATATGAGATTCCTTCTCCTTTTTAATAAAGAAGGGGCAGATGATGTTTTGGGTGGATCAGTTGTTTGAATGATGGAGAGTGTCTGACAAACAACTGTTGAAACAACTGGTGCTTCAACCGCTGCTGTCATTACAACAGATGTTGTAACAACTGTTGTCTTCTGTTTTATGACAGGAGGCAGTGGTGATGGTGTGATTGTAGATGATGGTGGTAGAGCAGTAGTTGTAGTGGTGTGTGGTAGAGTGGTGTGTGTTGATGTTGTGTGTGTTGATGATATGGCAGCTGTTTGGCTACTGACAGCAGTTTTTGTAACTACTGGTGTATCAGCTGTTTGACTAACAGGTTTTGAGACCTCTTTTTCTTTTTCTTTTTCAGGCTCAATACAAAGGCCATGTTCTATTCCCATTTTATTCATTTTCCCAACAGCTTGATATTCTCCCCCTTTTTGGCATTATCTGAAGGGGGGTTAACAAGAAATGATATGGAAGAAGGAACTTTGCCAGAGGCGCTTTGAATGCTAGCCTTTATAGCCTTGATATCTGCTTGAGTGTCTTTAAACCTTGATTCCACCATGTTGGTCAGCATTTGTACTTGAATAGCATGCTTTTTATCAGCCATATGTTGCTGTTTTTCAAGCATGGGTTGAAAAATATTCCAAATCTCATTTGCAGCAAATGCATGTTGTGCAGGTGCTTGAACAGGAACAGCAGTGGTTTGTGCTTTTTGATCTTTTAAAATCTCTTGCACCATATTCTTTATTTCAGCAACTGATTCTTCAAGTTTTTCAACTCTGTCCGTCAATTCCTGATATTTTGAATCATCACCTACTTTAGTAGGATCATCTGAATCCCCACCAGCAGTGGTTATATCAATGTGTGACTTAGGAACAGAGTCCCAAAAACCACCCATTGATGCCCCTTGTTCTTGGTACTGGGGACTTCTTTCTTCAGCACTCGATAAACCTTTGATGGTACCAGTGGTTAGATCCAACTCACTGGTGGTTACCGAAGTTGCCATGGAAGAAATTGCCTTCAAGGTAGTCTTACTTATGAAACAACTGTCCAACTGAAGATCTGTTGATCCACCAGTTGTAGTTGCTGCTCCACTTGAACTACCACCGTGAGTTACTTGTAACTCAGGGGGTGTAACCTCCTCAATTGTTGCTGGGATAGCAGGAGTAGTAGCATCAAACCCAGTCACTTGTGGGGGTATACTCTCAGTGACAGGTGATAGAGAGGAACTGGTTTGTGTCTGAGCTATAGCAGCTGCATGCAACAAGGGTAACATGGATTGTGGCATTATGATTGGTGAAGGTATAGGTGTTGAAAGAGACATGTCCTTGGGATCAGGACTGTGGAAGATAGAGCCAAGTGGATCTAGAGCTTCATAATTTGGTGTCCCTGTGATTACAACCTGATCCTTTTGTGAGGATGCAAGAGGAGTTTTAGGCAAAGGTGGAGATCTTTCTACCAACTGCTGTGAGGAAGTAGCAGCAGTGGTCTGTGGTGACTTTTGTGCTGTCACAGGCATTTCCTCTGGGATCTCATCTTCCAGAGTTGCCTTTGTTTTGGGTTTAGTGGGTTTTCTGGATGTTTTTCTTTTGGTCTTTTTGGTGATGTTAGGTGTGGGTTTCAAAGCAGTGGTTGTGTTGCTCTGATCACCTGGAGCAGTGGGCTCAGCAGAAGTTGCCTGAGGATCAGTGGCAGTTTCTAAAGTCTGCTCAGGCACCTTTGCTTTTAATTTTATTGGTGCCATCATTCTTGAAAATGTTTCACTTGTTAAACTTTTTATTTGAAAATGGACACCTTGTTTGGGCAAATTTTCATCCTCTTTTTCAAATTTTTGTTTAAAGTAATAGCTTAGAAATCTTGAAAAAAGAAGAAATGATTTGCTATCAACATTCTTTACCATGTCATTGAAGATCTCCTGGGAGTAGTTGTAATCTTTAATGTTTAAAATAGCATAGCCCAGGCATTGAATCTTCAATGGTATTTCGTTAAAAGATGTTGTTTTATTTGAAACACACATCAAGAGTGTGTGAAATAAAAATCTGGGTGCAGACGGGAAATAACCTTTTTGTAAGGTATCTACCTTTGATTGTTCTGCATATCCCCTTTTCAGAAAATCAGCTTTTAACTCGCTTTTGTCAAAGGAAATTTTACCTTTCAGATCATCGAGTTTGAAGACCTCTGAGATTGATTGTGGGGTGATTTGAAATGCTTTACCCTGTATCGAGGAGTTAATGGCTATGACTTTATCGTCTTGTTTTTCAAGCGTCTCCTTTTTCCAAAACCCTCTCTGGGTTTGCAGATAGATGGGAGCATTTACTGTCAACAAAGTTTTGTACTTTGATGCAGATATTGTATCAATGATGCAGTCGAATGTGTGGTTGTCTTTGAGTTTTGTGAGTAAACCCAAATAGTTGTGAGATTGTTTGTATGGTATTTCGATTGATTCTTCGGTCGTTTGAGCGACCTCATTGGAGGGTGGTGGTGATTTTGGTTTTGATTTTGATTTTGACTTTGATTTTGTCATTTTTGCGAAGAAGAACGAAGAATGATTTTGAAGATTTTGAGAAGAAGGGTTGGAAACTGCTTTGAGGAGAGAATTTTGGAATTCAATTCGACAGTGTAAAACCCTGTTTGGGGTTTAGGGCAGGGTTTTATTTAGAAAAAATGATCGCTGATGTGGCAGCGGTTATTACGATCTGAGGGCTAAAAACTGACCACGTGTCAAACACTGATGAAATGGATGAAGGATGGAGAACAGTTGTTTTAAGGGCCACTGACATATCAAGCATCAGTGGTTACAACGGTAAAAATCTTGGGCAGTGGATGATTTTTACTATCAGTGGATAGCATATCAGTGGATAGGACACTGATTTTGAATATCAGTGCTTGTCAAGAAAATGAGGGATCAGTGGCTAACTTTCAGCAGTGGTTAGTATTTAGAGATCAGACGTTGGAAACAAAGCAGTGGTTAGGGTAAATGCTACAGATCTGAAGGACAAGTATTTCAGCAACAGTTTTGAGAATTTTCATTCAAGGTTTTGCCAAATGTCAATTTTGAATGACAGTGGTTTAGTACCCCAGATGATGTGAACTTTTTACTAAGGCAACTCATTTTCGTTTAACATTTAATTAAAACATGAGTACCCTGGTAATTCAAGCACAGTTAGCAATCAACCTTTGATAAAAATTCAGGAGCAAACTTGAGTATGACATGATCTTGACATATGTACCATTTCCTTTTGACCCATTCATGAGGACAATAATACCAACAAAAATAAGGTATTACATCCTGAAAGGAACTGAAACTATTGCCAACAAAAACAAGCAAAAGTTCCAAATATATTATTCCAAAAAAAAAATGAACAATATATCCAGGTTATTCGAGAAAATCCTTTGAACAAGAAAAAAATGATTAAAGGATTTTCTGAGAACAGTATCAAAAAGGATCTGGTTTAATTTCAATAGAGTACATGATCATATCATTCTCAAGTCATTGAAAATGGTCAGTGGTTTTGACAATAGTGGTTAAGAAAATTTTGAGCACATTTTGACCACTGTTTGGTACCATTTTCTTTGTCAGTTGATTTGCAAGCATGAGAACATATGTATCAGTCCTTTTGTAAACTCAATCATTGAGAGTACTACTGTTACCTGAATTCTCCTAATCCAATGAGTACAAACAGTTGCTTAATGACCATTATTACTCTTTTCTTTTGACTTCAAAAGTTTTGAGATAAACACACTTTCGAGTTTTTGTGAATTTTAATCCACAATCATTTTGCAGTAATGTTTTGAGAGACTTGGTCATGTTTGCACAAGTTTTTCAGCCAATCTCACACTACATATGATACGGACTATGTTGACCCCTATATTTCTTAACGTATTTAGACAAAGTTGGTTTGTTCCTTTTGAGGATCTCAACCTGTTTTCAACACATAAGATCAAATGACTAGAGTTTTAATTTCTCTCTTTTTGTGTTAGCAAAACATCAATGTTTTTATGAACATAGGTTTTGTTAATCTGAGGTTTATACTTTAGTATTTATGAAAACATCACAAATTACACCTCAACAATTGAAATTAATTTAGAAAATAAGAAGTAATCTCATAGTTTAACAGATATTGTTTTCAGATCTAGAAACCATGAGTGTCTTGTGCATGAATTCACTTGTTGAGTGAAATTTGTGTGTCATATGACATCTTGGTTGATATACAAAGTTTTTGATTAACCACTTTGAACATGATTTACTCGATACTCTGTTTTTCAACAAAATACAACCAACCTTAGTATCAATGAATTTTGAGCCGAACTGTTATGTCAAATTGACTGTTAGATCGAATTTGACTGTCCATGCTCTGATACCAATTGTTAGGATCGGAGGCTCTCATGATTGTGCTTGTTTGTGAGATTTGAACAAATCAAATAGATATGAGTAGTTTTAAGTGCAGCGGAAATGATCACAAACTTTGTAAACACAATCAAAGAAGAGTATAGTTTGATAAACAATTGCTTTTTCATAGAGTCGAAAGATTACATCAAAAGCAAAAGGTTACAATGCAAGCTTACAGACTAAACTCCCCCTCAGCCTGATACTCCAGAGTTGGTTGCACAAGATGAAAGTATTGAATTGAGGAGAAGAACTCTCTCAAAACGAATCAAATGTAACAGTACAGAGTACTGTCATATTTATAGGCAAACCAAACCACTGATGTACCTCAGCTGACGTCACCATGATAGTGACATCTAACAGCCTAACAACCTGTAAACACTGATCTATACAAAACTACTGATGTCTAACAACTGATTTATAATACAATACAAAATAAGTCTAACACTGTTCACGTTCCACTGTTGTAGCCTAAGCACTGACTACCTGAGCATCAGTGCTTTCATCAAAAGGTGATCAGTCTTTGAATGAGCAGTGCTTGGGTCTTCAGCAGTACATAAGAGACAGCAGTAGATAGAGCTCAGTGTTTGCCATTTAGCAGTCTTTAGCTGTTTCATCAGTGTTTGGTTCATCAGTTGTTCTTCAGAGCAGTACTTAAAGTGTATCAGCAGATAGATAATCACTGTCAAGGGGAGAGCTTAGAGTAAATGTCTGCTTATTGTGAATCCACTGTTGTGACCAGGTTTTGGCTTTACATTATCTGTTCCTCTGGTAGGGTTCAATCCCAACAGTTAACACAAATGGTCATCAAAATTTATCTTTTAAAAATGAACATTAATGTACTATTTACTTCATTATTATAACATTTTACTTTGTCTTTTTGTTTTGCATAAATGTAATTTTATATAATAAATAATAAAAATATATATATATTTAAAAAAACTCGTACTTTGCACGTGTTAAATAAAATATAATGTCATATGTTAAAACATACAGTCGTCAAGATTTATCTTTTAAAAATGAACTTTGATGTATCATTTACTTATTATTACATTTTACTTTGTTTTTTATTTATTATTAGGTTAAAATTACACATGTATGACATGGGGTTGAATCATGTTTTTATGATACATTTAAATTATGAGATACAATTATTTTAGTTAGTTTTAGACACCTATATGCTTATTTGTTTATTTCATTCATAAAACACTCGTCTCAAAGTTGTATTCAAGAGAGTTTACGGTACAAAAAGAAAACATTTACAATTTGATAGAAGCATATGCCCGACCTAGAATATTTATTTAATAATAGTGAAAAAAACAATAATACAGTTATTAAGTATATCAAATGGGAACCTTTGATTCCTAATTTACCTTAATTCCAATCACCGAACTCGAAAGTATATATATCTACTCATAATAAAAACAAATGTTTATGCTTATTTAAAATTGTTTGTAGAGAAACAAATATTTATTCTATCTAATTTTTTTTTAAATTATTATTATCTAATGATCATAAAAAATAAAGGTTTATCCTTATCTAAATATTTATTCTTATCTAATATTTTGTTTAAATTTATTATTAATATGAGAGATAAATAGAAAAATAAGGTAAGAAAGCACTAGAAAGTGACACGTGTTCAAAGAAGATTTTTATTTATTAGTATAGGATTAGTATAGGAAGATAAAAAAAAATATTTATAGTAAATAAGAAAAAAATTATATTTTTAAAAACCCGCGTTTTACACGAGTTGAATAAATATAATTTTGTATACCAAATAGTAAAAAATATTTTTTAATAAATTAGGAAAGAGAGGTATTTGTTTTAAAAATATATTAAATTAACAATTTAGATTTGAGGATAATATTTAGTTTATTATTTATATATTTAATATAAGATAAGTAGGAAAGAGATGTATTTGTTTTAAAAATATATTAAATTAACAATTTAGATTTGAGGATAATATTTTATTAAAGTACGATAAGATTTGGTATTAATTTATTATTTATTTATTTAATTAATATAAGATAAGTATAGATTTGAAAATAATTTCAATGAATGACAAGTGTTTAAAACTTGGTTTTTTTTATTATAGTAGATAGATGTGAGAATAAAATTATGAGATAGAAACACAACTATTTATAAAATAACAACTTAAATGCACATGTGAAATTTTTTAAATATACTTGAAACAACTGTTATAGCAATATATGTTTTAGTAACTTTTATGTATATCGTATTTTTTATATCTTTTGAGTGGTGAACATACACACACTTTAACATCTGTCAATTGTCCATTTTATAAGACTTGAACTCACACCCTAGGTCAATAGGCATCTGGCGACCATTTGTCTTGGCTTAGTTTAATTCGATTAAAATCGAGAACCTAAGTTACATACACAGGGCTATGGATCTTTTAATTTGTACACTCCCATTAAACATTTAGCCCATCAAAGATCAAAAAAGCCGAACCAAGAGCCTAAAATCCAATCGCTAACCGCCCATCTTCTTATCATTTTAGTTTCATAGATTTTTGAAATCAAACAAATCGATTAATGCAATGAAGCGACGTGTGTTATGAGGATAAAAAAAATAAATCACAATAGGGAATCATGAGTGAAAATTAACATCCATACAATTAAATACTAAGGCAATGTGTAGTGGTAACACCATATAACCCCCCTTTTGGTGGGGGTTATGCGAAAAATAGCAAAAAAATGTAAATGAGGGGGGGGGGGGGTATGGGGGTTATATAAAAAGGGTGATTTAACGCTTCACATTTTTGCACTTTCCATATTTAGAAGGTTGTATTCTTATTTCTATTTTTTGAAACTTGTATTCGTATTTCATTTCCAACCATTGTAATCTCGAGACTATGATCATAATGGAAAATACATTGTATACATACACATGTTATGCGTATACTTGCTATATACACGGTACATCATCAATTACATGCTATTATGAGAAACCGATACTTATAATGCTCAAAACTATCATACATGCATACAATATACTTATGCTTACACACGTTACACATACTTAGAATGCACTAAAACAAAAGTCCATAACCCAAAATTTAGCCCAAAGGCCGAAGGTCCGAGTTATGGGCCGAAGGCGCACAAAGGTGCACGAAGGTGACCTTCGTGGCCACCTTCACCCTCCAAACACACGAAGGTTCCAGACACACGAAGGAGTGACCTTCGTGGTCACATTCGTCCTTCTAGTGCATGAAGGAGCCAAATGGCACCTTCGTGGACACCTTCGCGTGACGAAGCTGGTGACGAGATTCAGTGTGAAAATTGGGCAGAATGTGTTTTAATTCACTCTTTTTCACCTTTTTCAACTTCCAACTACCACCTAAATTCATTTATTACCTAAACCCTAATCTCACCTTATAAATAGGTGTCTTACACACTTTCTAAATACTTTCCACACATCTAATATTCTCTCAAACTCCCAAATTCTCTCAAAACCTCCAGCAAGGCAGAAAGTTCTGAGTGAGTTTTCACTCACTTTTTTCTTCTTTTCTTCTTTCAAACTACTTGGATAACCTCTAGGAAGGTTTCCACAAGTTTTACATGGCAAACTAAGGTGGAACCTCACCACATCGGAGGTCCAAAGTAGTTATAAAATTCTTTTTTGTTTTACATTCTTATTCCCTTATATATCTTGTTTAAACTTCTACCAACCTTGCTCCTAACTAAACTCATAGTTACGGGTTTGTGTTTTGGTTAATTTCCACAAGAAATGAGGCTTAAAACCTCCCTAAAATTTTGTTTTAACAAGGTTCCAAACAACCTACAAATGTTGAAACCATCCAAGTTCACCATCTTCAATATGGTTGAACTTCTTTTGGTAAAAGTGCTGTAACGCTTCGCATTTTGTACTTTCCTTATTTAAAAAGTGTATTCGTATTTTCTATTTTTGGACACTTGTAATCATATTGAAATCTTCATTCACTTTCAAACTTGTAATCCAAGACTTCGATCATAATGAAATTCATCTTTTATACTTATTCTTTTTATACTTATAATTATACCTAATCAATCTTTGGATACATGTTTTGTGCAAACTAAGACTTATTACACGCTTGATTCTCATTTATACGTAAACCGTGCATGCTTTATACTCATACGATATCTCGTTACACCTTAAATATCTAGAAAATGGGCTAAAATACAAGAAAATGGCATAAAATGATAAACATCGCGAAGTTTGGGGGCCAAAATGAGAGAAAACAAACTTCCGGATGAAAGAGGGCTTCTCGCGGCCTGCGAGAAGATCCCCCTTTTATCTTGCGGGTGGCGAGAAGGCTCGATCCGCAACAAGTTGTTTTCAGCTCATGGATTGGTCAATTTTTGTAACAACCCTCAAAAAGGACCCATAACAATTCGTAATCAAGACCCCGAACACGTACGACGAGAACCAGAACGAAAAACGACTAAATCAAGGTTTAATCATCGTCGCGCTATGCGACGAGATTTGTAAAAGTCGGTCGCGTGATGTGGCGCCTCATTTTTTGACATGAGACACGTGCAGCCAGGTGGCAGCCATGTGGCAAGCCTACATGGTGACTCATGCCACCTATGCCCTAATCTACCCCATCGCGCTACGCGGCGGTGATGGTAAAGATTGGTCGCGTGACGCGACCAGACTTAATTGCAGCTATAAATTGAGTGATAATTGGACAATTCAACTTGTTCATTTCTCTTCTTTCTCTTTTGACTTACTGTCCTAATACCCAAGAACTCTAAACCCTCGAAACTCTGCTCCGTAGAAAGTGTGCTAACCCTGATCACTAGTACGATACCTTGTCCGATTGATCTGAAACCAATCAACGGATGCCAAAGTACTGCCCGAAAAGGCTATAATTTGTTAACTGCATTGAGGTTTTGATCTCGTGATTATTGTTAAAGTTTGAATTGGGTTAATACACTAATACGAGTTGCATTGTGTGTTTATATAGAATTTAAAACTTATAACCAGGGGGCTGCTAACCAGAAAACTTAGTGGTTACGTAAACACCGCAGCCTACAGAACTGAAGCCTGCCACCAACAACTGTCGTATATTCCGTGATTCAGATATGTATTTATCCGTTCAGGACTCATGTACGCAATCCTACCTACAGAATTGTTACACAGATCCATCGTTTGCCTTATATTCTCGAAACACCGAAGTCGGAAATTTTCACTTGTTTTTTTTTTTTGAATTATTTAACAGATTTGATGGTTTAATATCGCGGTGAACGATTTCCCGACGATGAAGGTAATAGATACCAGAGAGTACCTGTTGAGTTAGATCTGATAACGAAGTTTCATCCGTGATGTGTGTACCTTCTAGAGAACCTTCATCCATGTATTCCAGCAGCACCTGGATCTCACCGGCGTGATTGAACATATCGTGACATTTAACGACGTTGAGGTTATCAACGTCACGAAGGATCTCAATTTCGCGGCAGATCTGACGGGGTACGGCGTCTTCGTGGTTGTCATAGATGACTTTTGAGGCGAATAACCAGCCAGTAGGGATGTGGAGGACTTTGTAGACGGTCCAGCCGCTGCCTCTGCCGATTCGGTTGATCCGATCGAGTTCCGATAGGTTGAATTATTGTTGTTTAGGTTTTGAGATTAGTTTGGAGTTAGTTGAGGTGGAAGGAGGGGCGGAGGAGGGTGGGAGGGTAGGGAACGACGAGATAAGGTTCGCGGTGAGGTAGTGGTATGGTTAGATCAGGACGACGACGTTGGCGGTTGTTGTTGGTGGTACAGTTAGTGGCGGTGGTGATTGATGGTGGTGTGTGGCAGATTTGGATGGGTTGTTCTTTTCTATTGCAGATAATTTATATATATATATACATATATATGTAGAGAGAGAGAGAGTTGAGAGAGAGAGGATGAGAGAAAGAAGGAATAGATTAAAGACAAAACATATTTATTGCACAAATAGTCCTTAGCATAGTAAGAAGACGAATTTACCCTCACGTGTAATGCACATGACTGAATTTAGCTGAAAATTTTAACTTTGTTAGTGCTTGAACATGCGTTTTAGGATCGAATTTGAACTCCCGACCATCGCGAAGAAAACGTATCACGTGCGGAATCCGTGTACGTGTGTGGATCGAACACAAGAATGTAATATAATATGCTTTCTATTGATTGAAATGACAATTTTCATCCACGAAAGCAATTTGCAAGAGTTTCCCTATCAAACTCTCCAAAAGTTCTAAAATGAATAAAGACATCACCTATTTATAGGAAAACTCCCACTAAGGAATATTCCATGGAATATTCCCCATCCTCTCCAACTTAACATGTCCATTTCGTGGGGATGGACTAATAAAGCTCCGACTTCTTAACGAAGTTTGTTCCTTATATGAATATCTACGCGTCTATAACTTGTCTTGACCATTTCTCAGCTACGGTACGTAATTGATGGAAGTGATAGACATTATGCACTCACAGTGCTAAAGGACGTAGGGTGTAATGAGTTTTCCAAATAAAGGATTGTGATTATAATTATTGAGGTTAAAAGCTATCCCTTGCAATACGATACAACATAAAGGACGAAAAGTGTAATTTACCATGTCGAGTCCCTGATCTCCGGATTGAGGTCAACGAGGCTCGTCAACGCTCCGATGGGCCTTCCATGTTAGCCTACAAAAGAGAACGTCGTTAGCCTCGTCACTGAGGATCCCATTGGGGGGGGGGGGGGATTCGTGACCAATCTCCGGCGTGAGAATAAGAAAGCTTGCCGGAGAAAATGGAGTTTATTCCAACGAGTTATGGTCGTCGGAATATCCTTGGTGTGAATTCTTAATTGAAAGTATTAAGTGTGATCCAGAGAATGTTCGGAGTTAATGAAGTGTGAGTGTGGATTCATTGTAAGGAGATTTGAATGCTTACCTTTGGTGATCTTGTGACCATCTTATATAGAAGAAGTAGCTTATAACCTCGGTAAAGACCCTGATACGATCCAACGGTTTCCTGACATCTTGGGAAGACTCATACACGTGTCTGGCTGTCATCGATGCGATGTCATGAGCATTAAATGAAGTCGGCTTCTTCATCGTAGTCCTTCCGGCGATCTTTCTCTCTCTAGTCGCAGACATTTATTACCAGTGAAAGAGAAGTGACTTGCTCGGTTCCCCTTTTTTCCTCTTATTTTCTCTTGGAGGAAGTAACAGTGATATCTGGGCTTATTGAAGGACCCAATCAAGACAGCCCAACACAAGGAGCCCCCAGATGTTCAATATGTGTAATAAAGGAATTTTTAAGCCAATTTTTTTTTTTATTATTATTATTGGAAAACCTATTTCAATCTGGAGAAGTGGATTAAGCAAGCAACCGTCTTCACTCTTCGAATAACAACCGGTGTCCTTTTATCCACGCAACACCAACCACAAACATACAACACGCATACGGCGTACAACAGCTTCCAACAACCCTAACATCTTAACATACGCCACACCCCTGCTTCAACAATGGCTTCAATCCAGATACTAAAATCCGGATTACACCCGTTTTCATCACTCCAATCATCCTCTCATACATTCAAACCGTTCATTCGCTACGACAGCAGAAGAACTCTCAAATTTAGGTCAAAATTACAGATCAACAGAAGGTTTATAGTTTCGTGCAAAGCTAAAGATGCAGATGATAATGAAATCAAAGGTATAATATATATAATTATACGGTTGAAAACTTTAAATTAACAGTGTTTGAATTTTGATCAATTTTGATCAATTTTGTGTTGCAGGTGAAGAGCCTACTGAATCGTTGTTCATGAAGGAACTGAAACGAAGAGGCATGAGTCGCACTTCATTGTTAGAGAAGGAAGAAGAAGAAGATATTGAGGAAAAATTGTCTAATCAAAGGGAGAGATCTATGGCATTGAATAGTGAGGGACTTGAGGTAAATGTTAACAATACGAGAACTGCGAGAATCGCATAATATTGTGTAGTTTGTAAAAGATAATGAGAGTTTAGAAGTAGTTAGGGAGGGAAATAGGGATGTTATGTGACATTATTTTGTGTTATATTTAAAGTAGCAGGCTCTGGTTGGATCTTGGACCAAACATTATTAATGTGCGCCACTAGTTATTTTATTAATATGTATGTATATAGGTAGAGGATCCTGTAAAAAGTGCTCAAAGTGTGAGAAGTGTATTATAACACTATATATAAACACCGTATAATACCATATAACACTATGTAACACCATATAAACACCGTATAACAATATGTAACACCATATAATACCATATAACACTATGTAACACTATATATCATTGTATAACAAATATAACACTATAGGTTGTCTGATAGCATGTCTATGATTGATGTATAGTGTTATATTTGTTATATAATGACATATAGTGTTACATAGTGTTATATGGTATTATATGGTGTTACATATTGTTATACGGTGTTTATATGGTGTTATATAGTATTATATATAGTGTTATAATACACTTCTCACACTTCTCACACTTTAGGCCCTTTTTACACTATCCTTACCCTATGTATATATATATTTGTTATATAATGATATATAGTGTTACATAGTGTTATATGGTATTATATGGTGTTACATATTGTTATACGGTGTTTATATGGTGTTATATAGTAATACATATAGTGTTTTAATACACTTCTTACACTTCTCACACTTTGAGCACTTTTTACAGGATCCTCTACCTATATATATATATATATATATATATTAAAAATAGTTCGAGCTAACCTAGTCGAACCGAACTGAGCAGACCTTTGCTCATGCTCGGTTCGTTTCAAACCAAACCGATCAGAACCGAGCGCCTTTTTCAATCGAGCTGAATCGAATGAGCAAATTCCGAACATTTTTCGGTCGATCATCGAACGAGTCTCAAGTCTCGAGCGTCGAGCAATTTGAACAGCTCTAAATAGGGATGTTATGTGACATTATTGTGTGTTATATTTAAAGTAATTGGTTTTGAAATGAAGGATATGTTGGTTGATGTTTGTGAGTTTTATATGTTTTAGGGGTTGATTCCGCGTGCTAAAGTCTTGGTAACCCTTGGTGGAACATTCTTCTTGGCGTTTTGGCCGTTGATTCTTGTAACGGTTGCTTCGTTCTCTGGTGTTTACCTTGTAAGCTTTCTTAATCTATAACCTAGTTTTAGTTGTTAGTTTGTTGGGTGATGGTTAGTGACGCGGAGTGGAAACATGAATAATAATGGGAAATCTGTTGAAGAAAATTCGATGATTAAAACAGTATATTGAGGTTTAAACATGGTTGATCAAGCCAAAGCTGGAAAACTTAAATTGACTGTCTACTTATGAATTTCGCTTCCTCAAATTAAAGCGCTTGAATTACTTAAATCAAAGATTCACGCTTTTTACATAGAAAAGGAAACAAATTAAAACTCGTTAAATTGGGAAATCGTTGACTTTGGAACTTGGCGCTCCAGTGACAGAATTTGGGTTCGGCCCATCAAGATGTTTCTGTCCCTTGCTTATGGGCATCGTGCCTACAAATGTAGCCCAAGTTACGAATGTTTGGTCTGTTTGCCTCTGTTTAACCGGTCCAAGTATGAGTCTGCTAGCTCTTAAATCAGTTGCGTATCATTAAGGCAATAAACGATTTCCATATGAAAACTCATGTTTGCTATGAGTTTGGTGGGTTTTCTTAGCCCATATCTTTATGGCCCTGACCCGTAAATGGACTGGGTCACTGATAAAGAGATTCTTGATTGTACAAGTATAATATAAAGATATGATTCTGTATGTGTGTTCTAAAGTAGGCTGCTAATGGTGATTGATTGCTTAATATGGAAGAAATTGAAAGTAAGATGCTGTTTATATAAAAAAAAAGTCACTTGCATCAAATGTAAAGGGACCTCGATCGTACGAGTATCATATGAATTATTAAGATATGATTCCGTATTTTATCCTTGATTATTAACTATTAAGTATATAAATCTTCAATGTGTTTTTAAATTTCTAACCTTTTAATGTATTCATCTGCAGTATTTTGGACCAAAATTTGTCCATGATGCCACCACAAGACAAGTACACCTACCACAATACATTGACCCGTATGACCTTCTAGAAGACGAACGGATCTCCGAAACTGCACCGCGACTAAATTAAACGTACACGTCCTACGTTTTCAAAAGATAAATAGCTAGACTTTATATCATTATATTTTTACCAAATTCTGTAAATGTAACCAATAACGCGATCCCTTTCATTCCAGACACATGTAAATACAGATTCCTACTTGTACAATGAAATGTACATCTCTATAGGGAAATAAACTTATGTTGAAAGGCACCTTAGTTACCCTATTGGAAACATTTAAAACCAACCCGTTCGGGTAAGTTACGAAACAGATTGAAATGGCTTGAATGATTCAACCGAAGTGATGAGCCCACGGGTCGACCCAACCGCAGCAACTAGTGACACAATCAAGCAAGCTAGACTCAGTATCTGCATCCAAATCCAAGTGAAGGAGTACTTGCGGATCTTGGCTTGTGAAATGTACATCTCTATAGGGAAATAAACTGATAACGGCCAAAATGTACCCGCACCAAGCAAGCCCACAAAGTCGTTAAAAAACGGGAATAACATCGCGATTATTGTTGTCACAATCACATAACTTGCCCTCGAAGCAAATCTGAACGTGTTGAGTTCGAATCCGCACAATGAGAACTCTCTTGTGACGAGTTTGTTTTCTGGCCATTTCTTTTTGCTGGAAGTCTCCATAAACCCGAATAACGGTTGTGCAAGTACCTATAGAATTGATTACCAGAAAACCATCAGATTAGTTACCCTTTTTTTCTTTTAATTAACCTGATTTATTGATTGTGCTTTTAACTTGCCTGATAAGCACCAAGAAGATGAATAACAATGCAAATGTTACCAATATCTACAAGCCAATACGGGTCGTAGAACCCAAACCCGGTCAAGAAGTTTCCCGGTGCATCGTTCCCGAAAGCCGCATATCCCAGCACCCCACACAGCATATAAAACACTGTAGATGCCATGATTCCGGCAGCGGTGGCCACTTTCATTTGCTTGTTCTCCGGCGGGCTCGATTTCAAAGTGTCCTGCATTTTTAAAGGGGTTGTCTCAAAACTCTTTAAACCTCTCAAAGTTTCACAATATTCTATACTACACACACACACACACACAAAAAAAAAAAAAAAAAAAAAACCCACTACTAATAGTTGCTCTGCTATAAGTGAGATTATACTAGATACGTTTGTTTGCTTGTATAGACGTGATTACGTGACTTGCCTGAATTTCTATGAGGACGAAGCAAAACGAATAGGCGAAAGCAACATCTCCTAGAGCAGAGAAAGTTCTCCACATTTTCTCCATGCCGGAAAGGTTTGGTCCGACCGGTATTCCTGTTAGACTCGTCTTCGCAATCCCGTGTTCTGTAACCACAAGAACAAAATACTTCAAATCAATAAATATATCAACTATCTAGCTAGTGCCGGCGACCGCCCAAGGCCCGCTCTCCACAGGCACTCAACTTTTTGTTAAAAAATTATATATATTTTTAATTCTTTTATATATTTGAAACTATATACATATATTTTCTTAAAAAAATGATATGTTAGGGGACCATCTTTTCTACTTGTCCCGAGACCCTGGATTTTCGGGGACGGCCATGTATGCAATCCTAACAAACAAACAACCATGTTAGGTTTCCTTACCAGCAATTTTGGCAATTGAAAGACCGATGCCGATCAACGAATAGGAGAACGACATGATAGCAGCAACGACTGATATTGGCGACAACTTATGGAAGTTGGGGATTTGGCTTAGGATGATCTGAATAACGGCAAAAATCACCATAAACATGTTGTTGCTCACATGACACCCTGCTTCATGACCTTGTTTATGGAAACAGTTGGATCTTTTGATTGCACTGAGGAATGGTAGTTAAATAGATCAAAATTTTGGAAAATGAAGATATAACAAGTGGAAGAAGTTTGAGATTGTTGTGAACTTACGCCATGCTGATCGCGGTGGTTGTGGTGTATCCGATGGTGATTCCGACGAGAACGCCATACTGAGCTATGCCACAAAGCTTGTGTTGAAGTGGTCCTGTGTAAAAACAAGAACCAATGAAAAAAAAAATTTAGCGCAGAGCAAACCTGTAGAATCTATTTCTAAAATTCATCTATTGTCTACTTTGTGGGACTCGAACACTCGTCAACTTATGAGAATAAACATTTGATGCTACTATGCCAAGATGCTATCAACATGAAATATATTTTTTAATACCATTTATGCTTTAATATATTTTGATGAAATATTTAAAATCACTAATGGAAATAAGAAAAGGTAATAATATTTCTAAACAATGGTCCCGAATTTATAATGACTTTTATGATACATCATGTTAATTGTTAAAGCTTTAAGGGTTTTTTTTTTTTTTTTTTTTTTTTTTGTGTGTGTGTGTTTGTTTTTTTCTGAGAAGATTATTATTTAAAGTAATTTGACTGTAGCAGATTCAATACTTTTGCCTATATATAGAATGCATTAACTGGGCTCGTGGACGGCACTCCTGTCTTCTCGATATTCAAATGTGAAACTCTATAAATAAATTGGAAGTTACGTTCGTTAGACTAATTACAAAAATGACTATTTATTTTGAGAAATTGAAGTAGTTTTTGAATCTATTAAGAGGAGATTAATATATTTAAAAATATTTTGTCAATAAAGTAACTTTTAAATGTCAATTTGGAACCTTTAATTATTAAATAACTAGTAACTACACGCAATATAGAAACGAAAATAAATAAATAAATAAACAAACAAGAAAATCCTTTCTCAACAATCTTTGTTGTAATTATTATTAGTAGTATTATTATTGGTGAAATTCCTTTCTCAACAACCATTGTTGTCATTATTATTAATAGTATTATTAATATTGATGCTATTATTACTTTTTATGTGTACATTCTTAGAAATGGACAAATAACTTAATGGTGGTCGGTTAATGTTCATAAGTCATAACGTAAATTAAATCATTAACGAATAAAAAAGTGACATTTTTTTCTAGATAAAGACAATAAAATTAGAAATTTACCGAGATTGGATTTTACAGCATCCATATAACTATAGTTTCTGGTGCCCGTAACCGGATCCGGTGAACGGTAGCAATCCGTCAACAAAATCGAGTTATACATCGTGATTACTGAAAACAACGCGAGGGTAATGGATCCCGCAATCCATCCTAGCTGAGCAAAACACCATGCCAATGACAACACACCCGACCCGATCACAGCTGTTATTATATGCGCGGTTGCACTTTTCCAAGTCCCTTCATTGACGCGTAAAAACAATTCAAAAACTAAACTTGTACACGAATCAACCAAAAGCAAAAAATGAACTCTTACCTGTCCGTTTTATCCTTCCATCGTCGTCAAACTTCTCGCTAGGAAGGTACCCGCTTTCTGCAACCGCAAAACTCGAACCGACTTGCATATTTCCCCCCTTTACAAGAATCAGGATTGCAAGAAAAATTGAGTTGGGATGGTTATATTGTTCTTTGAGTTTGATCCCTCATATAGGAAACACTCAAGCGTATTCATCACTATTTATAGTAATCTAGTGTATCAAAAAGTGTTTTGGGGTGGCCGTGTGGGTACCCACCAATTAAATGCAATAGATTAATATAACATTAATAATAAATAAAAAAGTATATTTTTTTTTTTGAAAGGCAAATTTCATTCAAACCAAAACTAGCGAGAAACTAGAAACAGACAACAACAAGAAAGGAAATTACATAAACTTGAAAAGATCCCACTGATCCTCCTTAAGATTTAAGCCTTTCGCTCTACTTTTAACCCATAAAAAACCCAACACTTTCACTTCGTCCACAATTCCTTGAATACTTAACTTCTTTTTGTTAAAAATGATGTTGTTCCTGTGTTTCCACATAACCCAACATGTGAGAAGCATCACCGACTGGACCGCTTTGACAAAATTAGGCGAACCGTTGATTCCTTCATGATATCTCAAAATATCAACGACCGAGAAAGCCAAGAGCTGGGGAAGTTTGATCCAACTGGAAATCCTCGACCACACTTCGTGAGCAAAGCGACAAGCAGTAAATAAGTGGTCTAAGTTCTCGGTGCATTCCATGCAAAGCGGACAGAGATCATTGATGATTTGAACATTCCTTTTGATGAGACAATCCTTCGTGGGGAGACGGTTCAAACCCATCCTCCAGCCGAAGATATTTACCTTGAGAGGAAGCCACTTGTTCCACTTAAAAGCAGTAGGAATAGAGACCAGATTAGAGCCCTGTAATAATTTCCGAAGCGAACGGACCGAAAAAGAGCCGCTTTTATCACCCAGCCACTGCCAGGAATCCTCTACTTCTGACATATTGCAGCCCCTACAAATAGAGATGCAGCGCTGAAGTTCCTCCATCTCAGTTGTAGATGCCGGCGATCGAATCCAGTCCCAGATCGGACTAGAGGAGCCATTGTCATGAAAAAGCCTAGCTGCCACAACCACATCCTTGTCCGAATCTAAGGAGAACAAGAGAGGAAATTGCAACATTAACGGAGAATTTCCAATCCATAAATCTTTCCAGAAGCGAATGTGATTTCCATTGCCAACGATTCCGCGGAAAAAAATATCCAGATTGACAGCTTTCGCTTTCAAGGAATTCCCAGCATTCGAAACTTGTTTCCAGACACCGCCGATGTATCTATTACAAGGAACAAACTCTTTTTTACTAGTACCCCCATGTAAGGCGCTGATGACTTTATTCCACATCTGAAGCTTTTGAGTTTTGAACCTCCAATGCCATTTGGCGAGGAGACTGAGGTTGCAATCCATAAGAGGTATAAGGCCCAGCCCACCACTATTCTTAGGAGACACCACTTTGTCCCAAGGAACCCAATTTATGCTGTTTTTGTCTTCTTTGCCACCCCAAAGAAATTTCCGCCTGATGCCGTCGAGCTTATGAATGACACGAGCTGGGGCCTTGTATAAAGAGAAGAAGTAGATAGGTAAACTAACGAGCACTGATTTAAGTAAGGTTACCCTTCCCCCAATGGAAAGTGTAGAGGCTTTCCACATAGAAAGCCTATTCTCAACGACTTGAATTACCGGGCTCCAATTTTTATATAAATTCATGTTTGCACCGACCACTAATCCAAGGTAAACAAAAGGAGGGGATTGGGCCTTGCAGTGTAGCTTGTTGGCAAACTCTTCCACAATATTATCCTCGATACCCAACCCGAAAAGAGTGGACTTGGAGAAATTAATCTTTAAACCGGAAACTAGGTAGAAAGCCCGTAAGATCCTAGCAAGGTTAAGAACATTAGATTCCGACCACTCTCCTACCACGAGAACATCATCCGCGTACATGAAGTGAGAGACGACAGGGCCATGATTAGGAGTAACAATTCCGTCGAAAACCCCACAGATAGATGCTTTATTCATAAAACAAGTAAAACCTTACATGGCTAAAATAAATAAGAGCGGAGAAAGAGGATCGCCTTGGCGGACACCTCTTGAGCATTGAAACTCAAAGGTGGGAGAACCATTAACAAGAACCGAAGACCGTGAAGAAGCAAGAACACCCCGAACCCATTTTCTCCAAATAACAGGAAAGTTCATTTGAGACAACATGGAATCAATGAAATCCCAGCTCACCGAATCAAAGGCCTTCTCGAAGTCAATCTTGAAAAGAAGCATAGACTTTTTACACTTTTTCTTCCAAGCCATTAACTCATTCACCATCATAGGACCGTCTAGAATGTTACGCTTAGAAAGAAATCCCGATTGGTTCTCCGAAATCAGCTTGTGGATAACAGACTTTAGCCGATTTGCCAGGACCTTAGAGATAACCTTCGAGATGCAACCCACAAGGCTGATGGGACGAAAGTCATTAAGGGAGCTCGGATCCGAGATCTTAGGAACCAAAGCTATGAATCCCGAAGCACATCCTCTGCTGATATCACCGCATCTATGAAATTCAGCCAAGACATGAAAAAAATCCAGCTCTAGAAAATTCCAGAAAGTCCGCAAAAAACGGAAATTGAAACCATCCGGGCCCGGTGCTTTATTTCCATCACATTCCCAGACGGCAGTTTTGATCTCGGCAAGCGAGAAAGGGGAGCAGAGTAAACTTCCTTCGGAATCAGACAAAATCTTTAGCCCATGACAAGTGAAAGGAGGTCTCGACATGTTGGGTTCTTGAAACTTCTTGGCAAAGAATCTGAAGACCTCCCCTTTAATTTGTTTCGGATCAGTCGTCCAAGAGCCGTTTATCATCAAGCCATTCAAACGGGATCTACATATTTTGCTATTAATGATGCCGTGAAAGTAAGCGGTATTGTCGTCCCCCTCAGACGCCCACTTAACACGAGATTTTTGTTGTAAATCCATGGCAATACCCTGCTCTAATTCAGCCAATTTGATTCTATTTTCCACATTCCATTTTAATTCTTCCTCTGAAACAATCCCAGCTTCTAATTTTAAGTCAAATTCAAGCAACCGATCACGAAGGGAATTGGATTCCCGAGAGGAGTTAGCCCTAAAAGACTTAGCCCAACGCTTGATAGCCTCCTTAAAATGCCGAAGTTTGAGAGATAAAAAGACATCCGGCTTCCCAGTCGCCACAAAACTTGAATTCACCTTTTCTACAACTTGAAACCAAATAAAGTTTTAAATTGTTTTGAGATTTAAATTAAATAAATTAATATAACTCTTTTTAATTAATGAAACCTTATATACCATGGGAATTGAACATTGACCTCTTTTATCCTAAATTTTATCCAACCTATCAATACCATTAGACTATTTCCAATAGGATAAAATGATAAATCTTTTATCCAACCTATCAATACCACTAGCTTATTCCCAATGGGATAAATCTTGTAAATATTTGTTTTGTTTTTGGTTAATGGTGTTTTGTTTTGTTTTGTTTTTTTTTTTGAAAATTTAATAGTTTAAGACTTAAGAGTGGTACTAGAGACCTTTCTTACCGGTTAGCTAGTAAAAAAAATATAACACTATATATAGTGAAAATGATTCGGGTTTTTATATTGGATCGGTTTGGATTTACCTGATTTGAACAAAATTAACCAAAACCGATTTCATCTATACACATCATTAAAGTTTAATTTGACATCCACATAATATTTAGCATGTTCTTGCGACTAAGTCAAACATTATGAAAAAAACGAAGAAATGATATATGTTAGGTGCTTACATAAAAACTTGATAAATAGTTGAATAGATTGAAACCGAAGAGTGGAGGCAGCCAAACTGACTTAACTTAAACCAAACTAATTAAACTGAACGATTTTAAATGTGCAAATTCGAACTCTTTTTATTCGATTTTGAATTAATGCCAAAAACCGACAAAAAGTGAAAGACGCACGTCATCCATTTAACTTTCGGTACTATTTTATCGTATCGCATGTAAGATTAGACGTTACAAACCATTTGATGTCATTTTAAGATAATTAACTAAGAATCGAAGTTAATATTATACGACTGTGATCAAGTTTGCATTTATTAAGGTAAAACCAATAGATTTTTGTCATCATACAACATAAGATACAATACAATGGTATTGCAATTGAAATATGAAAGACAAACTACCATTAAATAACAAAAAAGATATATCTTTTAACTTTTAAAAACTATTTTATTATAGTACATGTAAGATTAGATGGTTAAGAACAACATAATCTCAGTTTAAGATACCTTAATATAAAATTAAAATCACTAATTTTGACAACTATGATCAAGTTTGCAATAATTCTACTAATGTCTTGGGGTATCCTTTAACTTTTTTTACTTATCTAAGTGTTACATCACCTATTTTTTCTCATTTCACTCTACCTCACTCCAAGAAATGGTTTAATCTTGTTAACTTTATCTAACCCGATTTTTTTTGTGGTTTTTTGTTTAAAAAAGAAAAGAATAATTAGTTAAATCTCTTAACATCCGATTAACATGTTAACACATAACCTCTTTAATGCCTCTTAACACAAGGAGGGAATGATATGCAATACGGGTTAACATGCTATGTCATCGTTAACACCTAATATGTTAGAGTACACCCTATGATCGCAAAACAATACAATTTTCTTAGCATACAACATAAGATACAATTTAGTTATAATCAAATAAAAAAAAGATTACCAAATAAAAGAGGTGTCTTTGTTTTTATAAGAAAGATAAATCATAAATTGTTTGAAGTGAACCAAAATGAGAGTATGTCACATTATTTCTTACGGGTTGAGAGTATGTCACATTATTTCTTATTACTTTTCATATTCTCTTTAAAAAAAATCACTTCAAAATTTGTCATTTTTTCGTAGATGTTTTTAAACATCAAAATTACTGAAGATAAGGCAAATTAAAAATC
>CM060366.1:96404209-96545802 GCA_030545235.1 Helianthus tuberosus | reverse complement strand
AATTCTCTCAAAACCTCCAGCAAGGCAGAAAGTTCTGAGTGAGTTTTCACTCACTTTTTTCTTCTTTTCTTCTTTCAAACTACTTGGATAACCTCTAGGAAGGTTTCCACAAGTTTTACATGGCAAACTAAGGTGGAACCTCACCACATCGGAGGTCCAAAGTAGTTATAAAATTCTTTTTTGTTTTACATTCTTATTCCCTTATATATCTTGTTTAAACTTCTACCAACCTTGCTCCTAACTAAACTCATAGTTACGGGTTTGTGTTTTGGTTAATTTCCACAAGAAATGAGGCTTAAAACCTCCCTAAAATTTTGTTTTAACAAGGTTCCAAACAACCTACAAATGTTGAAACCATCCAAGTTCACCATCTTCAATATGGTTGAACTTCTTTTGGTAAAAGTGCTGTAACGCTTCGCATTTTGTACTTTCCTTATTTAAAAAGTGTATTCGTATTTTCTATTTTTGGACACTTGTAATCATATTGAAATCTTCATTCACTTTCAAACTTGTAATCCAAGACTTCGATCATAATGAAATTCATCTTTTATACTTATTCTTTTTATACTTATAATTATACCTAATCAATCTTTGGATACATGTTTTGTGCAAACTAAGACTTATTACACGCTTGATTCTCATTTATACGTAAACCGTGCATGCTTTATACTCATACGATATCTCGTTACACCTTAAATATCTAGAAAATGGGCTAAAATACAAGAAAATGGCATAAAATGATAAACATCGCGAAGTTTGGGGGCCAAAATGAGAGAAAACAAACTTCCGGATGAAAGAGGGCTTCTCGCGGCCTGCGAGAAGATCCCCCTTTTATCTTGCGGGTGGCGAGAAGGCTCGATCCGCAACAAGTTGTTTTCAGCTCATGGATTGGTCAATTTTTGTAACAACCCTCAAAAAGGACCCATAACAATTCGTAATCAAGACCCCGAACACGTACGACGAGAACCAGAACGAAAAACGACTAAATCAAGGTTTAATCATCGTCGCGCTATGCGACGAGATTTGTAAAAGTCGGTCGCGTGATGTGGCGCCTCATTTTTTGACATGAGACACGTGCAGCCAGGTGGCAGCCATGTGGCAAGCCTACATGGTGACTCATGCCACCTATGCCCTAATCTACCCCATCGCGCTACGCGGCGGTGATGGTAAAGATTGGTCGCGTGACGCGACCAGACTTAATTGCAGCTATAAATTGAGTGATAATTGGACAATTCAACTTGTTCATTTCTCTTCTTTCTCTTTTGACTTACTGTCCTAATACCCAAGAACTCTAAACCCTCGAAACTCTGCTCCGTAGAAAGTGTGCTAACCCTGATCACTAGTACGATACCTTGTCCGATTGATCTGAAACCAATCAACGGATGCCAAAGTACTGCCCGAAAAGGCTATAATTTGTTAACTGCATTGAGGTTTTGATCTCGTGATTATTGTTAAAGTTTGAATTGGGTTAATACACTAATACGAGTTGCATTGTGTGTTTATATAGAATTTAAAACTTATAACCAGGGGGCTGCTAACCAGAAAACTTAGTGGTTACGTAAACACCGCAGCCTACAGAACTGAAGCCTGCCACCAACAACTGTCGTATATTCCGTGATTCAGATATGTATTTATCCGTTCAGGACTCATGTACGCAATCCTACCTACAGAATTGTTACACAGATCCATCGTTTGCCTTATATTCTCGAAACACCGAAGTCGGAAATTTTCACTTGTTTTTTTTTTTTGAATTATTTAACAGATTTGATGGTTTAATATCGCGGTGAACGATTTCCCGACGATGAAGGTAATAGATACCAGAGAGTACCTGTTGAGTTAGATCTGATAACGAAGTTTCATCCGTGATGTGTGTACCTTCTAGAGAACCTTCATCCATGTATTCCAGCAGCACCTGGATCTCACCGGCGTGATTGAACATATCGTGACATTTAACGACGTTGAGGTTATCAACGTCACGAAGGATCTCAATTTCGCGGCAGATCTGACGGGGTACGGCGTCTTCGTGGTTGTCATAGATGACTTTTGAGGCGAATAACCAGCCAGTAGGGATGTGGAGGACTTTGTAGACGGTCCAGCCGCTGCCTCTGCCGATTCGGTTGATCCGATCGAGTTCCGATAGGTTGAATTATTGTTGTTTAGGTTTTGAGATTAGTTTGGAGTTAGTTGAGGTGGAAGGAGGGGCGGAGGAGGGTGGGAGGGTAGGGAACGACGAGATAAGGTTCGCGGTGAGGTAGTGGTATGGTTAGATCAGGACGACGACGTTGGCGGTTGTTGTTGGTGGTACAGTTAGTGGCGGTGGTGATTGATGGTGGTGTGTGGCAGATTTGGATGGGTTGTTCTTTTCTATTGCAGATAATTTATATATATATATACATATATATGTAGAGAGAGAGAGAGTTGAGAGAGAGAGGATGAGAGAAAGAAGGAATAGATTAAAGACAAAACATATTTATTGCACAAATAGTCCTTAGCATAGTAAGAAGACGAATTTACCCTCACGTGTAATGCACATGACTGAATTTAGCTGAAAATTTTAACTTTGTTAGTGCTTGAACATGCGTTTTAGGATCGAATTTGAACTCCCGACCATCGCGAAGAAAACGTATCACGTGCGGAATCCGTGTACGTGTGTGGATCGAACACAAGAATGTAATATAATATGCTTTCTATTGATTGAAATGACAATTTTCATCCACGAAAGCAATTTGCAAGAGTTTCCCTATCAAACTCTCCAAAAGTTCTAAAATGAATAAAGACATCACCTATTTATAGGAAAACTCCCACTAAGGAATATTCCATGGAATATTCCCCATCCTCTCCAACTTAACATGTCCATTTCGTGGGGATGGACTAATAAAGCTCCGACTTCTTAACGAAGTTTGTTCCTTATATGAATATCTACGCGTCTATAACTTGTCTTGACCATTTCTCAGCTACGGTACGTAATTGATGGAAGTGATAGACATTATGCACTCACAGTGCTAAAGGACGTAGGGTGTAATGAGTTTTCCAAATAAAGGATTGTGATTATAATTATTGAGGTTAAAAGCTATCCCTTGCAATACGATACAACATAAAGGACGAAAAGTGTAATTTACCATGTCGAGTCCCTGATCTCCGGATTGAGGTCAACGAGGCTCGTCAACGCTCCGATGGGCCTTCCATGTTAGCCTACAAAAGAGAACGTCGTTAGCCTCGTCACTGAGGATCCCATTGGGGGGGGGGGGGGATTCGTGACCAATCTCCGGCGTGAGAATAAGAAAGCTTGCCGGAGAAAATGGAGTTTATTCCAACGAGTTATGGTCGTCGGAATATCCTTGGTGTGAATTCTTAATTGAAAGTATTAAGTGTGATCCAGAGAATGTTCGGAGTTAATGAAGTGTGAGTGTGGATTCATTGTAAGGAGATTTGAATGCTTACCTTTGGTGATCTTGTGACCATCTTATATAGAAGAAGTAGCTTATAACCTCGGTAAAGACCCTGATACGATCCAACGGTTTCCTGACATCTTGGGAAGACTCATACACGTGTCTGGCTGTCATCGATGCGATGTCATGAGCATTAAATGAAGTCGGCTTCTTCATCGTAGTCCTTCCGGCGATCTTTCTCTCTCTAGTCGCAGACATTTATTACCAGTGAAAGAGAAGTGACTTGCTCGGTTCCCCTTTTTTCCTCTTATTTTCTCTTGGAGGAAGTAACAGTGATATCTGGGCTTATTGAAGGACCCAATCAAGACAGCCCAACACAAGGAGCCCCCAGATGTTCAATATGTGTAATAAAGGAATTTTTAAGCCAATTTTTTTTTTTATTATTATTATTGGAAAACCTATTTCAATCTGGAGAAGTGGATTAAGCAAGCAACCGTCTTCACTCTTCGAATAACAACCGGTGTCCTTTTATCCACGCAACACCAACCACAAACATACAACACGCATACGGCGTACAACAGCTTCCAACAACCCTAACATCTTAACATACGCCACACCCCTGCTTCAACAATGGCTTCAATCCAGATACTAAAATCCGGATTACACCCGTTTTCATCACTCCAATCATCCTCTCATACATTCAAACCGTTCATTCGCTACGACAGCAGAAGAACTCTCAAATTTAGGTCAAAATTACAGATCAACAGAAGGTTTATAGTTTCGTGCAAAGCTAAAGATGCAGATGATAATGAAATCAAAGGTATAATATATATAATTATACGGTTGAAAACTTTAAATTAACAGTGTTTGAATTTTGATCAATTTTGATCAATTTTGTGTTGCAGGTGAAGAGCCTACTGAATCGTTGTTCATGAAGGAACTGAAACGAAGAGGCATGAGTCGCACTTCATTGTTAGAGAAGGAAGAAGAAGAAGATATTGAGGAAAAATTGTCTAATCAAAGGGAGAGATCTATGGCATTGAATAGTGAGGGACTTGAGGTAAATGTTAACAATACGAGAACTGCGAGAATCGCATAATATTGTGTAGTTTGTAAAAGATAATGAGAGTTTAGAAGTAGTTAGGGAGGGAAATAGGGATGTTATGTGACATTATTTTGTGTTATATTTAAAGTAGCAGGCTCTGGTTGGATCTTGGACCAAACATTATTAATGTGCGCCACTAGTTATTTTATTAATATGTATGTATATAGGTAGAGGATCCTGTAAAAAGTGCTCAAAGTGTGAGAAGTGTATTATAACACTATATATAAACACCGTATAATACCATATAACACTATGTAACACCATATAAACACCGTATAACAATATGTAACACCATATAATACCATATAACACTATGTAACACTATATATCATTGTATAACAAATATAACACTATAGGTTGTCTGATAGCATGTCTATGATTGATGTATAGTGTTATATTTGTTATATAATGACATATAGTGTTACATAGTGTTATATGGTATTATATGGTGTTACATATTGTTATACGGTGTTTATATGGTGTTATATAGTATTATATATAGTGTTATAATACACTTCTCACACTTCTCACACTTTAGGCCCTTTTTACACTATCCTTACCCTATGTATATATATATTTGTTATATAATGATATATAGTGTTACATAGTGTTATATGGTATTATATGGTGTTACATATTGTTATACGGTGTTTATATGGTGTTATATAGTAATACATATAGTGTTTTAATACACTTCTTACACTTCTCACACTTTGAGCACTTTTTACAGGATCCTCTACCTATATATATATATATATATATATATTAAAAATAGTTCGAGCTAACCTAGTCGAACCGAACTGAGCAGACCTTTGCTCATGCTCGGTTCGTTTCAAACCAAACCGATCAGAACCGAGCGCCTTTTTCAATCGAGCTGAATCGAATGAGCAAATTCCGAACATTTTTCGGTCGATCATCGAACGAGTCTCAAGTCTCGAGCGTCGAGCAATTTGAACAGCTCTAAATAGGGATGTTATGTGACATTATTGTGTGTTATATTTAAAGTAATTGGTTTTGAAATGAAGGATATGTTGGTTGATGTTTGTGAGTTTTATATGTTTTAGGGGTTGATTCCGCGTGCTAAAGTCTTGGTAACCCTTGGTGGAACATTCTTCTTGGCGTTTTGGCCGTTGATTCTTGTAACGGTTGCTTCGTTCTCTGGTGTTTACCTTGTAAGCTTTCTTAATCTATAACCTAGTTTTAGTTGTTAGTTTGTTGGGTGATGGTTAGTGACGCGGAGTGGAAACATGAATAATAATGGGAAATCTGTTGAAGAAAATTCGATGATTAAAACAGTATATTGAGGTTTAAACATGGTTGATCAAGCCAAAGCTGGAAAACTTAAATTGACTGTCTACTTATGAATTTCGCTTCCTCAAATTAAAGCGCTTGAATTACTTAAATCAAAGATTCACGCTTTTTACATAGAAAAGGAAACAAATTAAAACTCGTTAAATTGGGAAATCGTTGACTTTGGAACTTGGCGCTCCAGTGACAGAATTTGGGTTCGGCCCATCAAGATGTTTCTGTCCCTTGCTTATGGGCATCGTGCCTACAAATGTAGCCCAAGTTACGAATGTTTGGTCTGTTTGCCTCTGTTTAACCGGTCCAAGTATGAGTCTGCTAGCTCTTAAATCAGTTGCGTATCATTAAGGCAATAAACGATTTCCATATGAAAACTCATGTTTGCTATGAGTTTGGTGGGTTTTCTTAGCCCATATCTTTATGGCCCTGACCCGTAAATGGACTGGGTCACTGATAAAGAGATTCTTGATTGTACAAGTATAATATAAAGATATGATTCTGTATGTGTGTTCTAAAGTAGGCTGCTAATGGTGATTGATTGCTTAATATGGAAGAAATTGAAAGTAAGATGCTGTTTATATAAAAAAAAAGTCACTTGCATCAAATGTAAAGGGACCTCGATCGTACGAGTATCATATGAATTATTAAGATATGATTCCGTATTTTATCCTTGATTATTAACTATTAAGTATATAAATCTTCAATGTGTTTTTAAATTTCTAACCTTTTAATGTATTCATCTGCAGTATTTTGGACCAAAATTTGTCCATGATGCCACCACAAGACAAGTACACCTACCACAATACATTGACCCGTATGACCTTCTAGAAGACGAACGGATCTCCGAAACTGCACCGCGACTAAATTAAACGTACACGTCCTACGTTTTCAAAAGATAAATAGCTAGACTTTATATCATTATATTTTTACCAAATTCTGTAAATGTAACCAATAACGCGATCCCTTTCATTCCAGACACATGTAAATACAGATTCCTACTTGTACAATGAAATGTACATCTCTATAGGGAAATAAACTTATGTTGAAAGGCACCTTAGTTACCCTATTGGAAACATTTAAAACCAACCCGTTCGGGTAAGTTACGAAACAGATTGAAATGGCTTGAATGATTCAACCGAAGTGATGAGCCCACGGGTCGACCCAACCGCAGCAACTAGTGACACAATCAAGCAAGCTAGACTCAGTATCTGCATCCAAATCCAAGTGAAGGAGTACTTGCGGATCTTGGCTTGTGAAATGTACATCTCTATAGGGAAATAAACTGATAACGGCCAAAATGTACCCGCACCAAGCAAGCCCACAAAGTCGTTAAAAAACGGGAATAACATCGCGATTATTGTTGTCACAATCACATAACTTGCCCTCGAAGCAAATCTGAACGTGTTGAGTTCGAATCCGCACAATGAGAACTCTCTTGTGACGAGTTTGTTTTCTGGCCATTTCTTTTTGCTGGAAGTCTCCATAAACCCGAATAACGGTTGTGCAAGTACCTATAGAATTGATTACCAGAAAACCATCAGATTAGTTACCCTTTTTTTCTTTTAATTAACCTGATTTATTGATTGTGCTTTTAACTTGCCTGATAAGCACCAAGAAGATGAATAACAATGCAAATGTTACCAATATCTACAAGCCAATACGGGTCGTAGAACCCAAACCCGGTCAAGAAGTTTCCCGGTGCATCGTTCCCGAAAGCCGCATATCCCAGCACCCCACACAGCATATAAAACACTGTAGATGCCATGATTCCGGCAGCGGTGGCCACTTTCATTTGCTTGTTCTCCGGCGGGCTCGATTTCAAAGTGTCCTGCATTTTTAAAGGGGTTGTCTCAAAACTCTTTAAACCTCTCAAAGTTTCACAATATTCTATACTACACACACACACACACACAAAAAAAAAAAAAAAAAAAAAACCCACTACTAATAGTTGCTCTGCTATAAGTGAGATTATACTAGATACGTTTGTTTGCTTGTATAGACGTGATTACGTGACTTGCCTGAATTTCTATGAGGACGAAGCAAAACGAATAGGCGAAAGCAACATCTCCTAGAGCAGAGAAAGTTCTCCACATTTTCTCCATGCCGGAAAGGTTTGGTCCGACCGGTATTCCTGTTAGACTCGTCTTCGCAATCCCGTGTTCTGTAACCACAAGAACAAAATACTTCAAATCAATAAATATATCAACTATCTAGCTAGTGCCGGCGACCGCCCAAGGCCCGCTCTCCACAGGCACTCAACTTTTTGTTAAAAAATTATATATATTTTTAATTCTTTTATATATTTGAAACTATATACATATATTTTCTTAAAAAAATGATATGTTAGGGGACCATCTTTTCTACTTGTCCCGAGACCCTGGATTTTCGGGGACGGCCATGTATGCAATCCTAACAAACAAACAACCATGTTAGGTTTCCTTACCAGCAATTTTGGCAATTGAAAGACCGATGCCGATCAACGAATAGGAGAACGACATGATAGCAGCAACGACTGATATTGGCGACAACTTATGGAAGTTGGGGATTTGGCTTAGGATGATCTGAATAACGGCAAAAATCACCATAAACATGTTGTTGCTCACATGACACCCTGCTTCATGACCTTGTTTATGGAAACAGTTGGATCTTTTGATTGCACTGAGGAATGGTAGTTAAATAGATCAAAATTTTGGAAAATGAAGATATAACAAGTGGAAGAAGTTTGAGATTGTTGTGAACTTACGCCATGCTGATCGCGGTGGTTGTGGTGTATCCGATGGTGATTCCGACGAGAACGCCATACTGAGCTATGCCACAAAGCTTGTGTTGAAGTGGTCCTGTGTAAAAACAAGAACCAATGAAAAAAAAAATTTAGCGCAGAGCAAACCTGTAGAATCTATTTCTAAAATTCATCTATTGTCTACTTTGTGGGACTCGAACACTCGTCAACTTATGAGAATAAACATTTGATGCTACTATGCCAAGATGCTATCAACATGAAATATATTTTTTAATACCATTTATGCTTTAATATATTTTGATGAAATATTTAAAATCACTAATGGAAATAAGAAAAGGTAATAATATTTCTAAACAATGGTCCCGAATTTATAATGACTTTTATGATACATCATGTTAATTGTTAAAGCTTTAAGGGTTTTTTTTTTTTTTTTTTTTTTTTTTGTGTGTGTGTGTTTGTTTTTTTCTGAGAAGATTATTATTTAAAGTAATTTGACTGTAGCAGATTCAATACTTTTGCCTATATATAGAATGCATTAACTGGGCTCGTGGACGGCACTCCTGTCTTCTCGATATTCAAATGTGAAACTCTATAAATAAATTGGAAGTTACGTTCGTTAGACTAATTACAAAAATGACTATTTATTTTGAGAAATTGAAGTAGTTTTTGAATCTATTAAGAGGAGATTAATATATTTAAAAATATTTTGTCAATAAAGTAACTTTTAAATGTCAATTTGGAACCTTTAATTATTAAATAACTAGTAACTACACGCAATATAGAAACGAAAATAAATAAATAAATAAACAAACAAGAAAATCCTTTCTCAACAATCTTTGTTGTAATTATTATTAGTAGTATTATTATTGGTGAAATTCCTTTCTCAACAACCATTGTTGTCATTATTATTAATAGTATTATTAATATTGATGCTATTATTACTTTTTATGTGTACATTCTTAGAAATGGACAAATAACTTAATGGTGGTCGGTTAATGTTCATAAGTCATAACGTAAATTAAATCATTAACGAATAAAAAAGTGACATTTTTTTCTAGATAAAGACAATAAAATTAGAAATTTACCGAGATTGGATTTTACAGCATCCATATAACTATAGTTTCTGGTGCCCGTAACCGGATCCGGTGAACGGTAGCAATCCGTCAACAAAATCGAGTTATACATCGTGATTACTGAAAACAACGCGAGGGTAATGGATCCCGCAATCCATCCTAGCTGAGCAAAACACCATGCCAATGACAACACACCCGACCCGATCACAGCTGTTATTATATGCGCGGTTGCACTTTTCCAAGTCCCTTCATTGACGCGTAAAAACAATTCAAAAACTAAACTTGTACACGAATCAACCAAAAGCAAAAAATGAACTCTTACCTGTCCGTTTTATCCTTCCATCGTCGTCAAACTTCTCGCTAGGAAGGTACCCGCTTTCTGCAACCGCAAAACTCGAACCGACTTGCATATTTCCCCCCTTTACAAGAATCAGGATTGCAAGAAAAATTGAGTTGGGATGGTTATATTGTTCTTTGAGTTTGATCCCTCATATAGGAAACACTCAAGCGTATTCATCACTATTTATAGTAATCTAGTGTATCAAAAAGTGTTTTGGGGTGGCCGTGTGGGTACCCACCAATTAAATGCAATAGATTAATATAACATTAATAATAAATAAAAAAGTATATTTTTTTTTTTGAAAGGCAAATTTCATTCAAACCAAAACTAGCGAGAAACTAGAAACAGACAACAACAAGAAAGGAAATTACATAAACTTGAAAAGATCCCACTGATCCTCCTTAAGATTTAAGCCTTTCGCTCTACTTTTAACCCATAAAAAACCCAACACTTTCACTTCGTCCACAATTCCTTGAATACTTAACTTCTTTTTGTTAAAAATGATGTTGTTCCTGTGTTTCCACATAACCCAACATGTGAGAAGCATCACCGACTGGACCGCTTTGACAAAATTAGGCGAACCGTTGATTCCTTCATGATATCTCAAAATATCAACGACCGAGAAAGCCAAGAGCTGGGGAAGTTTGATCCAACTGGAAATCCTCGACCACACTTCGTGAGCAAAGCGACAAGCAGTAAATAAGTGGTCTAAGTTCTCGGTGCATTCCATGCAAAGCGGACAGAGATCATTGATGATTTGAACATTCCTTTTGATGAGACAATCCTTCGTGGGGAGACGGTTCAAACCCATCCTCCAGCCGAAGATATTTACCTTGAGAGGAAGCCACTTGTTCCACTTAAAAGCAGTAGGAATAGAGACCAGATTAGAGCCCTGTAATAATTTCCGAAGCGAACGGACCGAAAAAGAGCCGCTTTTATCACCCAGCCACTGCCAGGAATCCTCTACTTCTGACATATTGCAGCCCCTACAAATAGAGATGCAGCGCTGAAGTTCCTCCATCTCAGTTGTAGATGCCGGCGATCGAATCCAGTCCCAGATCGGACTAGAGGAGCCATTGTCATGAAAAAGCCTAGCTGCCACAACCACATCCTTGTCCGAATCTAAGGAGAACAAGAGAGGAAATTGCAACATTAACGGAGAATTTCCAATCCATAAATCTTTCCAGAAGCGAATGTGATTTCCATTGCCAACGATTCCGCGGAAAAAAATATCCAGATTGACAGCTTTCGCTTTCAAGGAATTCCCAGCATTCGAAACTTGTTTCCAGACACCGCCGATGTATCTATTACAAGGAACAAACTCTTTTTTACTAGTACCCCCATGTAAGGCGCTGATGACTTTATTCCACATCTGAAGCTTTTGAGTTTTGAACCTCCAATGCCATTTGGCGAGGAGACTGAGGTTGCAATCCATAAGAGGTATAAGGCCCAGCCCACCACTATTCTTAGGAGACACCACTTTGTCCCAAGGAACCCAATTTATGCTGTTTTTGTCTTCTTTGCCACCCCAAAGAAATTTCCGCCTGATGCCGTCGAGCTTATGAATGACACGAGCTGGGGCCTTGTATAAAGAGAAGAAGTAGATAGGTAAACTAACGAGCACTGATTTAAGTAAGGTTACCCTTCCCCCAATGGAAAGTGTAGAGGCTTTCCACATAGAAAGCCTATTCTCAACGACTTGAATTACCGGGCTCCAATTTTTATATAAATTCATGTTTGCACCGACCACTAATCCAAGGTAAACAAAAGGAGGGGATTGGGCCTTGCAGTGTAGCTTGTTGGCAAACTCTTCCACAATATTATCCTCGATACCCAACCCGAAAAGAGTGGACTTGGAGAAATTAATCTTTAAACCGGAAACTAGGTAGAAAGCCCGTAAGATCCTAGCAAGGTTAAGAACATTAGATTCCGACCACTCTCCTACCACGAGAACATCATCCGCGTACATGAAGTGAGAGACGACAGGGCCATGATTAGGAGTAACAATTCCGTCGAAAACCCCACAGATAGATGCTTTATTCATAAAACAAGTAAAACCTTACATGGCTAAAATAAATAAGAGCGGAGAAAGAGGATCGCCTTGGCGGACACCTCTTGAGCATTGAAACTCAAAGGTGGGAGAACCATTAACAAGAACCGAAGACCGTGAAGAAGCAAGAACACCCCGAACCCATTTTCTCCAAATAACAGGAAAGTTCATTTGAGACAACATGGAATCAATGAAATCCCAGCTCACCGAATCAAAGGCCTTCTCGAAGTCAATCTTGAAAAGAAGCATAGACTTTTTACACTTTTTCTTCCAAGCCATTAACTCATTCACCATCATAGGACCGTCTAGAATGTTACGCTTAGAAAGAAATCCCGATTGGTTCTCCGAAATCAGCTTGTGGATAACAGACTTTAGCCGATTTGCCAGGACCTTAGAGATAACCTTCGAGATGCAACCCACAAGGCTGATGGGACGAAAGTCATTAAGGGAGCTCGGATCCGAGATCTTAGGAACCAAAGCTATGAATCCCGAAGCACATCCTCTGCTGATATCACCGCATCTATGAAATTCAGCCAAGACATGAAAAAAATCCAGCTCTAGAAAATTCCAGAAAGTCCGCAAAAAACGGAAATTGAAACCATCCGGGCCCGGTGCTTTATTTCCATCACATTCCCAGACGGCAGTTTTGATCTCGGCAAGCGAGAAAGGGGAGCAGAGTAAACTTCCTTCGGAATCAGACAAAATCTTTAGCCCATGACAAGTGAAAGGAGGTCTCGACATGTTGGGTTCTTGAAACTTCTTGGCAAAGAATCTGAAGACCTCCCCTTTAATTTGTTTCGGATCAGTCGTCCAAGAGCCGTTTATCATCAAGCCATTCAAACGGGATCTACATATTTTGCTATTAATGATGCCGTGAAAGTAAGCGGTATTGTCGTCCCCCTCAGACGCCCACTTAACACGAGATTTTTGTTGTAAATCCATGGCAATACCCTGCTCTAATTCAGCCAATTTGATTCTATTTTCCACATTCCATTTTAATTCTTCCTCTGAAACAATCCCAGCTTCTAATTTTAAGTCAAATTCAAGCAACCGATCACGAAGGGAATTGGATTCCCGAGAGGAGTTAGCCCTAAAAGACTTAGCCCAACGCTTGATAGCCTCCTTAAAATGCCGAAGTTTGAGAGATAAAAAGACATCCGGCTTCCCAGTCGCCACAAAACTTGAATTCACCTTTTCTACAACTTGAAACCAAATAAAGTTTTAAATTGTTTTGAGATTTAAATTAAATAAATTAATATAACTCTTTTTAATTAATGAAACCTTATATACCATGGGAATTGAACATTGACCTCTTTTATCCTAAATTTTATCCAACCTATCAATACCATTAGACTATTTCCAATAGGATAAAATGATAAATCTTTTATCCAACCTATCAATACCACTAGCTTATTCCCAATGGGATAAATCTTGTAAATATTTGTTTTGTTTTTGGTTAATGGTGTTTTGTTTTGTTTTGTTTTTTTTTTTGAAAATTTAATAGTTTAAGACTTAAGAGTGGTACTAGAGACCTTTCTTACCGGTTAGCTAGTAAAAAAAATATAACACTATATATAGTGAAAATGATTCGGGTTTTTATATTGGATCGGTTTGGATTTACCTGATTTGAACAAAATTAACCAAAACCGATTTCATCTATACACATCATTAAAGTTTAATTTGACATCCACATAATATTTAGCATGTTCTTGCGACTAAGTCAAACATTATGAAAAAAACGAAGAAATGATATATGTTAGGTGCTTACATAAAAACTTGATAAATAGTTGAATAGATTGAAACCGAAGAGTGGAGGCAGCCAAACTGACTTAACTTAAACCAAACTAATTAAACTGAACGATTTTAAATGTGCAAATTCGAACTCTTTTTATTCGATTTTGAATTAATGCCAAAAACCGACAAAAAGTGAAAGACGCACGTCATCCATTTAACTTTCGGTACTATTTTATCGTATCGCATGTAAGATTAGACGTTACAAACCATTTGATGTCATTTTAAGATAATTAACTAAGAATCGAAGTTAATATTATACGACTGTGATCAAGTTTGCATTTATTAAGGTAAAACCAATAGATTTTTGTCATCATACAACATAAGATACAATACAATGGTATTGCAATTGAAATATGAAAGACAAACTACCATTAAATAACAAAAAAGATATATCTTTTAACTTTTAAAAACTATTTTATTATAGTACATGTAAGATTAGATGGTTAAGAACAACATAATCTCAGTTTAAGATACCTTAATATAAAATTAAAATCACTAATTTTGACAACTATGATCAAGTTTGCAATAATTCTACTAATGTCTTGGGGTATCCTTTAACTTTTTTTACTTATCTAAGTGTTACATCACCTATTTTTTCTCATTTCACTCTACCTCACTCCAAGAAATGGTTTAATCTTGTTAACTTTATCTAACCCGATTTTTTTTGTGGTTTTTTGTTTAAAAAAGAAAAGAATAATTAGTTAAATCTCTTAACATCCGATTAACATGTTAACACATAACCTCTTTAATGCCTCTTAACACAAGGAGGGAATGATATGCAATACGGGTTAACATGCTATGTCATCGTTAACACCTAATATGTTAGAGTACACCCTATGATCGCAAAACAATACAATTTTCTTAGCATACAACATAAGATACAATTTAGTTATAATCAAATAAAAAAAAGATTACCAAATAAAAGAGGTGTCTTTGTTTTTATAAGAAAGATAAATCATAAATTGTTTGAAGTGAACCAAAATGAGAGTATGTCACATTATTTCTTACGGGTTGAGAGTATGTCACATTATTTCTTATTACTTTTCATATTCTCTTTAAAAAAAATCACTTCAAAATTTGTCATTTTTTCGTAGATGTTTTTAAACATCAAAATTACTGAAGATAAGGCAAATTAAAAATCTTTCTGAATAATAAACTAACACATTTAAAAAAAAATAAAATAAGATAAACTTTTCTAAATAAAAAGGTACACTTTTATAAAAAAATAAAAATTGTATAAAGTACGTATAATAAAAAATGAAAAAAATTATATAAATACATAAAATAGGTTACCTAAATGCAAGATTCAAATTTGATTGACATATCTAAAAAAATTCCAAATTATAAAAAAAAAAAGTCTTAACACAATGTAGTCATGTAGATATCAGATGTCTACTTTAAATAAAACAAAAATAAGTGGCATAATTTGAAGGCAATCAAATAAACTAAAATACTCAATAACCCTATGTAAAAAAAAAAAAAAAAAAAAAAAAAAAAACTATGCCTCAACATTACTGTCTGGTTTGGGGTTATTTGATCAGCTTTGAGTATAAATGATAAACTAAATCGTTTGTTACGGTTTGAAAATTTCGAAGCCAACCGATTAAAAGATAAAAAGAAAAAACAATAGGGAAACTAAGCTGATAACAAGTTTGGGCAGTTTCATGGTTTTAAACCGAATCATTAATTTAATAAACTAACGAACATTAGCACATGTTTCGCTCATTTAGTTGAAAGAACAAATTTTAATGCATATGTCGTTCGTTCAATTACTTCGTTTATGTATGCTCATTTATGTTTGAATATTCATTTAGCTTTCTTCATTTATGTACGTGAATAGTGTAGGAGAAAGGTCATGATTTTACTAAAATTTTATTAACAAAATAATAAAGATACTCTCTTTATAATTTGGAAAATTGTAGGACATGGATCGTGTACAAATCCAAACAAAAAAAATAAACATAAATACAACTTTATATAAATAAAGTGATTCAAAATGTTGTCTTCGATAAGAACTTGAGCCATGTCTTCTTTTATGATTTCCGCTTCGTCTTTAGCGAGACCTTGAACAGTGCATGTACTTACAAGTTCATGGCATCTTATTGAGAGAGTACCTCAAGACATACCATGGGACGATATCGTTGAGAAGATTTCAATCAAATTATAAAGTATTGAAGATAAAAGCAATTTGATATTTGATGTCTACGTATCGTCTATGCTTCCGTTTAAATTTTAAAAGTTTTTGGCACCCGTGATTTAATTTCCAATATATTTTATTGTTTTGTGTTCAATATGTTCGGATAACACCTGCAATTTTTTTATAAAGAAATAAATCACTAATGTTTGTGACGTATAAATTATTTTTGTAGAAAATAATTATAAAGTGTCACACCCCGACCACATAGAACAACAATACGTGGCGGAAAACGTCGGGGAGTGTTGTAACAGAATCATTGTTTCATAACACATGGAAATTGAAATATTGTTTTATTGATTAAAGTAGTTACAATGTCATGACAATCAAAGAAACATAACATAAATAACTAGTCTTGCATCTTTTATTGTCGCTAAGGCCCAAGTCCGCCTAAGTGTATCTTGATAAATCCTATGCATCATATCCTGAAACACATGTGGAAATAGGTACGTCAGCATAAAAATGCCTGTGAGATACATAGGTTTATGAAAATAGGATTCATGACTTATTGTTTAAGAAAATGTTTAGTCATGAACCTTGTAATTTGATTTGTCTTGTAAATCATTTGAAAAATGATAAGATCAGATGATATGTATAAATAAGAGAATAATGTATGGTTAAATGAATATCCATATAAAAATGAGTTTGTATAATTTAAGTTGTTTGTAAAACAATGTATTGTGAAAAATAGGTTATTTGTATAAAATGTTATATGTCTCAATTTGAAATGGTTCATATAACGCTACGATATGTAATACCATACAATCACTTATATATAGGAAGTACCAGCGGCGTATCCACCATGCTTGTATCATATTACACACGCCTCGTTACTCGAATCACTCACCCAAACAAACCACCAATGTAAGATGTCTATGTTTAAACCAATTGCCAAACGTATTGAATAATATGTCAAAATGTCTATGTCAATATGTAAATCATGTAATGTGTAACCAATGTCAATAATGTTTATGTGTCAAATGTAAATCATGTAATGTGTAACCAAAATGATATGTATGGCTAGTGAAATATATCAACTAAACCATATGCACAAAAACAAAGTATTGAAGTAAAACAAGGTTTAAATCAAAGCTATGTTTTGTGGAAATGCATGCTATACTGATACAAATATCTATGCGGTATTGTGAGAATGCATACATCCAAGCCTTGAGACTGTGGCGATAAACCCTTAAATAAATTAAAGGTTTATCTTGTTGTAACTGTATATCGAATTCGGTCATTCCTTTCATCCCCACCTACCCAGGATGTCCGGAACGGGAGTTGTCAATTCCTATGGTACCACTACCTACTAACGAACGGCGTGATCGGTGTTAATGAATGTATTGTTCCATTTATACAAACCAAATATCATATCAAAATGTAAGCATGTGATGAAAACAAATGTACTAAGTATGCAATAAATGAACATACATAGCATGTGATGTGATGTGAAACGATGTACTAAGTATGAACTAAATGGACATACATAGCATGAAATGTAATGAAATCATGTACTATAAATGTACTAATGAACATAGCATGTATATGATGTGAAAGCATGAAAGTAACAAGTAGGCACATGTGTTTCACCCCAAAACAGTTTGAAAACGGTAAAAGAGGGGTCTATGTACTCACTTGAGATTGCTCAGAAGTCCTAAGATAACCACCAAGCAATGCTAGAGATCACGGATATCAAACGGCACCTAATATAGGTAACTACATTAATAAACCGGACCTAAATCGGAAGATCGGATAGAATGAGGGTTCGTAAACCAAATGAGTATGGGAACTCGTGTAATATGGTTTAACAACGCCTACATACTAAATGAATCCTAACATAAGTGCTTATGACCCATTACGACCCGTTTAGGTAGCTTATGCTACTTTAACGCGTCGCTCGCGTGAAACGCGTTCGGACCGCCTAACTAATCCTATGACAAGTAACATATGCCTTAACATGTCTAATATTGTTGTCAAATCAGTTTAGATGTCAAAAGTTATGTTACATATGTTTAAAATGAATTTTGGCATCAAAGGGGTATTTTGGTAATTTACCTAAGGCATATAAACTACCTTTCATACAACTACTTAAACGAAGCGACCATAAGGTATAACCTCGTAAGGTTATTCCCTATAAACTATGGTCACCTAAAGTGCTTGGTCGGATCCTAATGATCGACCAAACGGGTCGGGTTCGAAAGTATAAGCGATTGTTTAGATCGCTTACCTTACGACCCTAAATAAGCACTAAACTAAAAGTGACGAGCTAAGCATGTTAAAACATGCTTAACTAAGTTTAGAAAACAGGTTTGGTATCAAAACAAATGGTCTTCATACCCACAAGTAGTTTGGTTACAAAATACGCAAGAATACGTATTCTGACCGAAACTACGGCTCGTCACTGAGCCTAGATAACATGGTAATCAGTAGGTATAGTCACTAGGGACTATAACCATCGTGATCACGCTCACATTATGAAGTTCAAACGAACTTCGCATCGACCATAAACTGGTTAATGCAGAAAGTCAAACAAAGTTCGACTTTCGGACTCGAAAAGCAATAAAAGAACGAAGGAACACTTACGAAGGGTCCCCGAATGCTAATCTAGATCAAAATAGCTCAGGTATGAAACAAAGGTTTCAACTTAGAGCACAAATGATCAGATTCTAGTGAGAAATGAAGTTGGGGTATGTGGGTATTTATAGTAAATGGACAACCGTTAGGATCATTTCTTGGAAAAGGGGGCACGATCTAAGCCGTACACTTGTTGGAAAGTTGTGGTAACTCATTTGCCATCCACCATAAGAGTTTGACACTTGGCACTTGGCCTTTGGAGAGTGTTAAGGGCTGTTAAAAGCTGAAAAAAAACGTTTTGCTGCATCTGGCCCCTGTTTACGGACCTAGTTTGGCAGATTTACAGTTTCAGTCCCTGCAACCTCAAAACTTGGTTTTCGATGCGTTTTTTTTTTTGACACGTTTAAGCCCCGTTAACCCCATTTCAAAGCTCTAAAATGAAGTTAAAGTATAGGGAACTTAAAATGTGTTCAAAAATATCTCGGGTGTCGGTTCGTTTAGCCGTACGGTTACGTTGTTCGATTAATTACGACGGAATGCGCATAAGCGCGAAAAATGATCCAAATGGTGTGACGAATGGATTTTTCTTATGCCAAACACTAAAATAAAATATTTTAGTGCTTACATAAATTTTTGGATGTCCGGATGTATTCAGAACGTAAGTTATGCGCGAAAATGCAAACTTGTGCACTTTTTGACGCTTTTGGTCCCTGAATGACCCCAAAAGTTTATTTTAGCATCTGAACCCCTCAAAGCCTATTTCTAAGCTATGTAAAGGATATTTATGGTATTTTTAACTTATGGTCATGTTCCGGAATGTCTGTTACAGTTCAAATTGGCATACTTTCGCAGTTTGTCAAGTTTAGTCCCTGTAAGCGCATTAACTTGTTTTTGCCATACCAAAGCCTTCAAAACTTATTTCTAAGTTATGTAAAGGTTATTTAAGGTATGTTAAGCCTATGTCACTATTCCGGAGTGTTTGTTGCATTAAAATTGTTATATTTATGCATTGGTGCGCGTATAACCTTCCAGAAAGCGATTTAGAGTTTGGAATCGAACAAAAATTGATATGTGCAAATGATACACATATTTTTACAAATCCCAAGTATGAAATATAATATTTCATTGGTTTGGTATTTTTTTGATGGCCGTGGAGGCACATGTGTTACAGTCTCCCCTACTTTAGGAAATTTCGTCCCGAAATTTATTTAGAGGAAACTTGTGAGAGTTTAAAACATGAAGTTGAAAAGATCGAAAAATATTGGTTAGGGTTCTAAACTTCTAGTAACCTTAATAACATTATGCTTGCAATGTAAGAGGGACACTTATATACAAGTATATGAAGCGTCATTGGTGCGTCCACCGTACCTCCATTACACCGTTCTCATTTTGTTATTGTTGTCGCTATCGGTTCTTACACATAATAAATCTTACTGGGTTTCTGTGCACTAAATTTCATAATTATGTACGTGTCCATAATTAGACAATTCCTTGCACAGTTCACACAGTCTATTTTATAATGTGTAGGGTAAAACCAAATGAACAATCCTGTGATGAATGTGACTAGACCGCCATAGAGTCCTTTTAATTAAATCAATAAATGATCTAAATAGACTATTAAGGAGTCTGTTCAGCTACATCACTAGATGTCGTCCTTTAACCAAATTGTGAATCAATCTTTTTGACTAGACCACTAAAGGGTCTCTTATGAATCAAGGAGTGGTACTATATAATCCAAGGGTCTTAACTATTACATAGAAGCCCATTAAGGATTTAAGGTAGTACATTTTTGAATATCCTACTACGAATCCCTCATATGAAGATATGAAAGATTCTACGAGGATTTGGATAACGAATATCCAGAGTATCCAAACACAAAAATGCATAAAAGAAAACATAAGATGAATAAACACATAGTCGTGTAACCACAAAGATTGTTTATTTGTTAATTTGTTTTGTTGACAGAGCACATGTATTTAAAGTACAATAGGAATCCATCTCGTGGATTTCATTTGGCACTTTAAACATTTACAAGAATCTATCTATAAAGATAGAAAGATTTTTAAAAGAGAAATTCGATTTCGATTATAAGGAACCAAAATGTCCGAATTCAGGTACATAAGGAATCCAATTAAGGACCCTGATTTGAATGATGATCATCCACAAGGGTCTAAATGTGAAGATAAAAAGATCCCATATGGATTTTAGAAGTTGAAGATGTTTTGAAACCTTGCACTGGACGTGCTTATGTCAAAACATGAAGTAAAAATGCTTACGAAGTTGAGATGCTAGATATGCCAAGGCAACATATTAAGCAGAATTTGAAGGTTAAGTAAATGTATGAGGAAAATATATTTGGAAAACTATGCATGGGGTTCTAAAAATGTTTTTGAAACCTTATATATAATACTTTTGAAATCATAAAGTAGGTTTTTAGATAAGTATATTTATAAAAATGTTTTAAAATCATGCGAAATGAATTTTTGAAATTATGTATAAGGTTTTTGGAAAACATGAATGATGCTTTTGAAATCATGCACTTGATAAGAAAATATACTGTGTTAATATTGTTTTCAGACTATATGAAATATTCTGAAATTATGAAAATTGTTTTTTTTGAAAACCTAACCAATGTTTTTGAAATAACATAGACAATGCATTTGAAAAAAATTGTTTTCAAACTATATGAAATGTTTTGAGATCATGAAGATTGTTTTTGAAATACTTGTACTGTGTATGTTGAGAAAATCAAAACGTAATGGGTATGATATTTGAAACTACCCTTAGTTATCTAACCAAGGATTTAATGGCACAGATGTGTAAAAAGCACGATTACTCATAATTTCACTTTATTTCATGTACTTCGTTTCTTAGAATGAAACGAGTACTTAAAATTTTTGGGGGAATCATGAGTGATCATTTGAGAGGGAGAATCACAAGAGTAGTTTGTAAGGAACATAGTTCCTTGATGTAGGTATCATAGGAAAAGTCATACACACATGTAACTACACTCGTATATCAGAACTGTGAACAACAATTTATTTATAATCAAACAGATTGTTTCACATTACAAGAAATAGAAGAAACAAAAGCATAAGACAACAACATCTTCTAATCAGCCAACTGCTTATCCGTGGGTTGGATTTGCATTAGCAAGCTTTGGGCATTTGTTCCTGAAATGGCTCGTATCGCCACAGTTGTAGCACGATCCAGGCGGAAAGCGAGCTTGAGTAGGGTTGACTTGGGGTTGATTTGGACCACTTTGGTTTGGGGTAAATCGACAAGCATTTGCCAGGTGACCGAGTCGCCCACATGATGCACACAGACGACACTGTAGGTGAGCTAAGTGGTGTGCATTACATTTGTCACATATTGGGGCTGTTCCCTTATATTGCTTCTTAACAGGTTGTGTTGCCACCCGGATGGGTCCTGCTTGATTTGGTACTGCTGCAGTTGGACAAACCCTTGCCGTATGACCTATAAGTCCACAAGTTTGGCAATTGCGGCACTTCACACTAGCCTGATGATGAAGGCTACATTGGTTGCACAAGGGTGCAGTTCCGTTGTATGGCTTCCTAGCAGGGGGTTGAGCTGGTTGGTTGGGGATGGCTCGACCATTGTGAGCGACCACGGCGAAGTCCTGAGAAGCCTTTCGCTTCTTTGACTTCTTAGGGGATCCAGCCTGTTCATCCATGGTCTTTGATTCCTTGATTGGTTTTTGGCTGGTGGTGCTGTCATTTGGCTAGGTCTTGCCTGTTTTGGTGCCACTGTTGCGGGTTTCCTTGAAGCCTTACGTTTCTTTGGTTTAGGTGAAGGCTTGGCTTCTGCTTCCTTTGGTGGCTCCTGAGTGGCTCCATTTTTGAGACGAGACATGGCAATGCCTAGATCCACAGACTTCAGTATCACTTCGCCTATTTGTTGGGCAAATTTGGCTGTTTGCTCGGACATTTGACCGGTGCTGAGAGGAAGAGACATTCTAGAAGAAAATGAAAGACATAGGAAGAAACAAGTGAAACGCCATCGGGTAAATAATGCAGAATGGTAATGCATAAGAATTTGCGATCATTTGTTTGTTATCTAAGGCAAACAAATGAGACAGTGACAAATCAAAGTAAATGGGTCAAAAATAATGTATGGCGAAGACATGCTCGCCTATAAGTGAACACTCATCCCAAGAATTCCCAGGTAAGCACAACTGGTCTCGCGTCTGATGAGATGTATACGAAGTGCTTGCCTAGACAGAAAACCCAGAATACAGGCATTCACCCTTCCAGTTTGCACGTGTTCACATTATTTAAAACCCAAAACCTTGACGAGGTTTTGAAAACTCAAAGGGGTTCAAAACCTTACAATAGAGGGTTCAAAACCTAGTAATCAATCATCCTAGAACAGATGATTAGTTTTCAAAGCGGTTTTGAAATTTATGTTCTTGTTGTGGTTGTCGCCTAAGGATAGGTGACAGTATTGTTTTATGACTAAACGCAAGTAAACTCGCGTTAGGGTCCTAGGAAGGTTATAGACTAGGTCAAAGTATTACTAATAACCTAATTCCCTATAACCATGAGCTCTGATACCAACTTTTCTGTCACACCCCGACCACGTAGAACAACAATACGTGGCGGAAAACGTCGGGGAGTGTTGTAACAGAATCATTGTTTCATAACACATGGAAATTGAAATATTGTTTTATTGATTAAAGTAGTTATAATGTCATGACAATCAAAGAAACATAACATAAATAACTAGTCTTGCATCTATTATTGTCACTAAGGCCCAAGTCCGCCTAAGTGTATCTTGATAAATCCTATGCATCATATCCTGAAACACATGTGAAAATAGGTACGTCAGCATAAAAATGCCTGTGAGATACATAGGTTTATGAAAATAGGATTCATGACTTATTGTTTAAGAAAATGTTTAGTCATGAACCTTGTAATTTGATTTGTCTTGTAAATCATTTGAAAAATGATAAGATCAGATGATATGTATAAATAAGAGAATAATGTATGGTTAAATGAATAACCATATAAAAATGAGTTTGTATAATTTAAGTTGTTTGTAAAACAATGTATTGTGAAAAATAGGTTATTTGTATAAAATGTTATTTGTCTCAATTTGAAATGGTTCATAAAACGCTACGATATGTAATACCATACAATCACTTATATATAGGAAGTACCAGCGGCGTATCCACCATGCTTGTATCATATTACACACGCCTCGTTACTCGAATCACTCACCCAAACAAACCACCAATGTAAGATGTCTATGTTTAAACCAATTGCCAAACGTATTGAATAATATGTCAAAATGTCTATGTCAATATGTAAATCATGTAATGTGTAACCAATGTCAATAATGTTTATGTGTCAAATGTAAATCATGTAATGTGTAACCAAAATGATATGTATGGCTAGTGAAATATATCAACTAAACCATATGCACAAATAATGTTTATGTGTCAAATGTAAATCATGAATGTATTGTTCCATTTATACAAACAAATATCATATCAAAATGTAAGCATGTGATGAAAACAAATGTACTAAGTATGCAATAGATGAACATACATAGCATGTGATGTGATGTGAAACGATGTACTAAGTATGAACTAAATGGACATACATAGCATGAAATGTAATGAAATCATGTACTATAAATGTACTAATGAACATAGCATGTATATGATGTGAAAGCATGAAAGTAACAAGTAGGCACATGTGTTTCACCCCAAAACAGTTTGAAAACGGTAAAAGAGGGGTCTATGTACTCACTTGAGATTGCTCAGAAGTCCTAAGATAACCACCAAGCAATGCTAGAGATCACGGATATCAAACGGCACCTAATATAGGTAACTACATTAATAAACCGGACCTAAATCGGAAGATCGGATAGAATGAGGGTTCGTAAACCAAATGAGTATGGGAACTCGTGTAATATGGTTTAACAACGCCTACATACTAAATGAATCCTAACATAAGTGCTTATGACCCATTACGACCCGTTTAGGTAGCTTATGCTACTTTAACGCGTCGCTCGCGTGAAACGCGTTCGGACCGCCTAACTAGTCCTATGACAAGTAACATATGCCTTAACATGTCTAATATTGTTGTCAAATCAGTTTAGATGTCAAAAGTTATGTTACATATGTTTAAAATGAATTTTGGCATCAAAGGGGTATTTTGGTAATTTACCTAAGGCATATAAACTACATATCATACAACTACTTAAACGAAGCGACCATAAGGTATAACCTCGTAAGGTTATTCCCTATAAACTATGGTCACCTAAAGTGCTTGGTCGGATCCTAATGATCGACCAAACGGGTCGGGTTCGAAAGTATAAGCGATTGTTTAGATCGCTTACCTTACGACCCTAAATAAGCACTAAACTAAAAGTGACGAGCTAAGCATGTTAAAACATGCTTAACTAAGTTTAGAAAACAGGTTTGGTATCAAAACAAATGGTCTTGATACCCACAAGTAGTTTGGTTACAAAATACGCAAGAATACGTATTCTGACCGAAACTACGGCTCACCACTGAGCCTAGATAACGTGGTAATCAGTAGGTATAGTCACTAGGGACTATAACCATTGTGATCACGCTCACGTTGTGAAGTTCAAATGAACTTCGCATCGACCATAAACTGGTCAATGCAGAAAGTCAAACAAAGTTCGACTTTCGGACTCGAAAAGCAATAAAAGAACGAAGGAACACTTACGAAGGGTCCCCGAATGCTAATCTAGATCAAAATAGCTCAGGTATGAAACAAAGGTTTCAACTTAGAGCACAAATGATCAGATTCTAGTGATAAATGAAGTTGGGGTATGTGGGTATTTATAGTAAATGGACAACCGTTAGGATCATTTCTTGGAAAAGGGGGCACGATCTAAGCCGTACACTTGTTGGAAAGTTGTGGTAACTCATTTGCCATCCACCATAAGAGTTTGACACTTGGCACTTGGCCTTTGGAGAGTGTTAAGGGCTGTTAAAAGCTGAAAAAAAAAACGTTTTGCTGCATCTGGCCCCTGTTTACGGACCTAGTTTGGCAGATTTACAGTTTCAGTCTCTGCAACCTCAAAACTTGGTTTTCGATGCGTTTTTTTTTACACGTTTAAGCCCCGTTAACCCCATTTCAAAGCTCTAAAATGAAGTTAAAGTATAGGGAACTTAAAATGTGTTCAAAAATATCTCGGGTGTCGGTTCGTTTAGCCGTACGGTTACGTTGTTCGGTTAATTACGACGGAATGCGCATAAGCGCGAAAAATGATCCAAATGGCGTGACGAATGGATTTTTCTTATACCAATCACTAAAATAAAATATTTTAGTGCTTACATAAATTTTTGGATGTCCGGATGTATTCAGAACGTAAGTTATGCGCGTAAATACAAACTTGTGCACTTTTTGACGCTTTTTGTCCCTAAATGACCCCAAAAGTTTATTTTAGCATACCGAACCCCTCAAAGCCTATTTCTAAGCTATGTAAAGGATATTTATGGTATGTTTAACTTATGGTCATGTTCCGGAATGTCTGTTACAGTTCAAATTGGCATACTTTCGCAGTTTGTCAAGTTTAGTCCCTGTAAGCGAATTAACTTGTTTTTGCCATACCAAAGCCTTCAAAACTTATTTCTAAGTTATGTAAAGGTTATTTAAGGTATGTTAAGCCTATGTCACTATTCCGGAGTGTTTGTTGCATTAAAATGGTTATATTTATGCATTGGTGCGCGTATAACCTTCCAGAAAGCGATTTAGAGTTTGGAATTGAACAAAAATTGATATGTGCAAATGATACACATATTTTTACAAATCCCAAGTATGAAATATAATATTTCATTGGTTCGGTATTTGTTTGATGTCCGTGGAGGCACAGGTGTTACATAAAGACAATTATACATTGTTTAAAAGAATATGGTTTAAATGGATAGTACGTGAAAATTCTTGGACATAAACAACTTAAGAGTTGTTGCATTCACTAAATGTCAAAGACGAGACATCAAATGTGTAACCACATCATGAGAGAGTAATGAAAGAAAGCAGTGAGTATATTGAGATAAAATACATAAAAGAGATACATGTCGAGATACTTTGTTAGAAGTCATTGAAAATTCACAAATGTGAATTCTAACATACGAAAGTAAAGTAGATGCGTCTACCACTTGATTATTGTTAGAACTGTATGGAGATTTTACCTTTGTTTGGGAGAGCATCCTAAATATACATATATCCTAATGAATAACAATAGATGTGTGCAAATCACTTATGGAAAAATTATGAATGTTATGTTGTTGATTTTCGATCTAGTTGACTCTATCTCTCACATAATAGTGATAGTAGACGAGGAACATTCATCATGTTGGTGATGAATGTGTTCACTATGTGACTTGTGCTTAAGTCCTTATGAGTCAATGGTAAAGCGTTGGAGATCAAAGGTAAACAAGTTATGTTCCTTAATTAAATGATAAAATTTAGTTATGTGCTATATACAATAATTTGTGAGACCTTCCTAAATATTGATGTTTTAGGATTATGAATAAGTTTCATTATTTTGTCTTAACAAGGGATGAATGTTGCAAAGTAATATTATGATATCCTTAGAGTTGTGAAGAATCAGAATGATGCATCTTCTGTTCACATGCTAAAGTATTGTAGTCTAAAGCATGCTAGACTAGTGCGTGGTTAATTATGGTTCTTGACAGAGACTAATTAACTCTAAACATTCAAATATGTATGAACGCAAAAAGAATTTGTGTATAGACAAAGTTGAGGGAGAATTTTCATTCATTATAAGGAAAAGATAAGTAACTTTTGAAAAGCTTGTTCGAAAAGCTAATGAGGAGAACTCATTGTCTAGGCTTATTCTAGATGGTAAGTTAGAATTATCCTAACTTTTTGACAAACTTATGACAATGGCATGTGTTGCTTTGGTCAGCTCGGAAGCTTATGTAAGCTAATGCAATATGAGTTAGATTCACTGATACAATGAGAATGATCTTGTTCAATCATATGTGTATAAATGTCGTCATAAGTGAAGTTACGGAAATATTGATCAAATGGCAAGAAATGTGGGGGGAGGATCCATTTAAGAAACAACCCTATAAGGGTATGTAAAATGGTTTTCATTACTTCATTACCCCATCTGGATGTTATTCAATAACACTTAAATGTGGGGGTGTCTTACATTTGTACCATAAAATTTTGGCAATAAGGATTTTGTAATCCAATCTAACATTGCAAACAGACGACTAAGTGGAGGACACAAAGGTAGTAGTGCATAATGCAGATGTGTTTGCCTTAAATGATAAATGTATCATTCTAAGACAAATATTATAACCAAATTCAGGTGGCGATTAAGGTTGTTGTCTTAGAAGTTGACAACAGGCATTGTTCACTTTCGAGTTACGAACACGTCATGACAATTGATCTCAACTGCAAAAGTTATCTTCAATGACTTGTCAAAGACAAAGATAATGTTATGGATCCAACAACCTGATGGTTTATTAGAGATCAAGTTGTGGAATGAGACTAAAGCCCATGGAAAAAGGGTGTGTGAAGAAACCTAACTTAGTTGACTGGGGATCCCAAGATCTAAGTTCAATAGGACAACGAATTCGTAAGCCTAAGGTTGGTCACTGTGGGGGCATAGCTGATATGCATAAGCTAGTATATATGGTTATATATACCCCCTAAACGATAAAATGGCATTTAAATACGTCCTAGTTCATTCCTATGAAATTCAGTGACAAATTGTGAGGCTAAGCATTTTATGTGGTAAATGATTTTGCGTAATCATGGTAACCAAGATGATTTTAATGATTTAAGGAGAATCATCTATGTTAGTGAGAAGTATGGTCGCTTTGAATGGAACTGGGGGCACAATTCCTAGAGCTCTCGCAGAACCAAGAAAGTGTTCCACGACCATTATTGGATACGAGTATGAGGGGATGACCCGGCTAAGGAGAGTATTGTGTGAAGTGTATCATCGTCAACACAAATGGGGGTTTGTTCAGGGACATCGCATCTACAAACCGCTAGGGGGCTAAGTATGCTTCACAACGGAAAGTTCAAAGGGAACACCTACTTATTCGGCGATACTCACATGTCGTGGTTGCATTGGAAATTTATGTGTTTTGATCAATCTCCATTCATGTGGGAGATTGTTGGAAATTTTTAAAATGTGGTGAATGAAAATTTATTGGGATTATTAATATTAAATTCTATATAGTGACAAACTTTGCAGTAGAGTTATTTATGTCACTTGTTTAGTTTTTTATTAGAATAATAAACTCTTCATGTGGTGTATTGATGACAACTCTTGAGTAAAGTTTCTTTTATGCCAATTGATTAGAGATTTTAAATGAAAAAAATAAGTCTTTAATTATGTTGGACTTTTCACCACCCATGGCTCTTGCATACTTAGTAGGCTATGTGCCTCTTTTGATGGGGTTAGAGGTTAGAAAAAATATAAGTGAAAAATACAATAAAGAGAGATGTATGCATGAAGAGTCCTTGGAGAAAAAGCACTTGATGAACCATATGTTGGGAACATATAGAGATAAATTTCTCTACACGATTCAACAACATTTATGTTCTTAGTTTCCAAAAGGTCTAACACTATGATTTTATCCGATGTAACCTCGGGCGTGTGGGCTTCTCCGGTAGTACAGTCTGCTTCCGCTGTTGTACCCTGGGAGACAGACGTGTCGTCTTTAGTATAGGCACGAAATCTTTTTTAAGGGAAGCGTGTTGAACATGCGCCTCAGCTACAACTGTCAACATTTGTTTGTTCTTTTTCTAGGAAATTAATGTACAAGAAGACGTCGTTCAAGACCTCGTTGAATCCTACATAACGGACCATACAAGAAGACGCAATTAAAGCTCTAGTTGAAGACCATAGTTTGAATCAATTTAATTACATATGTTGTATTATATGTTATATTCGTTAGGATTTATACATGGTACATGTTTACTACAATTTCTCAAATATGTAAAGAGAGTATCTTTACTATTTTTATATTTATTTATATAATTTTTATTATTATTTTGACCCATGCCCTACAGATTCTAGACTCAACAAACTGGTCATGATTAGCATCGATCTTAATTAATTTTTTTGAATGGTAAACTTCATGTTTAAGGTTATCGCACTCTCCAAATCGGAGAGTCCCGTATTGCCCCACTCTGGTCTGGCTATGTTGTCTTAACTGTGCCCATGCTGGCTTTAAAGTTTGTCTTTTTGGGCGTTTCCCCGGGAAACCATACCGTCGGCTGCCACTTGACAGTCATTGTGCCATCACAAGACCAGAACTCTCCAGCGTAATACCCAGTGGGACTAAAACCCGGTTGGCTCGTGTCACACCCCAACCGATGGCGGAAACATCGGGGCGTGGCACTGAGCAAAACAGATTGTCCAGAAGTTTCCATAACAGCTATAATTACCAATTATTTAAAGCAACACGTCCCATACCGTGTCATAAAAGATAATACAATTATTACAGAAAAGATCTAGTCAATTTGTTCTGTTCCGACAACTCAGATTTTTATTACAGACAATTGTTTATTGTTGACCTAGGTCTTTCCTAGCTTCGATTTCACAGCAAAGTAAGCAAATAAGCATCCTAAGCACATGTCACATACGTTAAAGTAAAAGTCAATACAATAGTGTAAAGGTGAGCATACAAGTTTAATAGATATAATAGAGTTCGAAATGGATTACGCATAACCAGCACGTACACAGTGTAAAATGAGGCATGTTAGTTATCGACATGAACCTATCGATACCAATGACTGCGGGTTGACTACCCAAGGCAGTTCACGATACACACTCACCACTGTGAGCCATGTAACTAATTGTCCTTATCAACCCCTGAGTGAACATGTGCTGAGTCCAAACTATAGTACTATCGTTGCTAAGGCAGGTAGACAACATTCCTGTAACACCCTGTATTTTCAAAAGTCAAAAGTCAAACTCAAGATTGAAGTCAAAGGAAGAAAAGATTGCTAATTGCGATCTGTCTCTCCTTGCTCAATTCCTGTTTTGACTTCTTTGACTTGTAATTAGTTTATTTTATTTTCGCTTTAGTTGTATTATGTGGAGTATCTATTAATAATCGCATATTAATCGCTATTTATCGCATGTTTAATCGCTTTATCGCTATCGCAATCGCACTCGCAACTCGAACTACGGATTTTGGTTATTTGTTATACGTGTGTGTGTGCCTTATGTGTTACGTGTGCATGCTTATTTATGTTATGTTGAGGTAATCAATTGAATCGCAATCGAAACTCGAACGCAATCGAACTTAATCGCAATCGAAATCGAACTATGATAATTAGTGGAGAAGGGATAGTGCAAGATATGAGTAGTTGTGATTAAAAGTAATTTGACTAGGAGAACCTATCGCATCGCAACGCCCGCAATCGCAATCGAAACAACAAAAATTGTCGCACCGAACACTCGAACCAAGTGCCATCCGGCCGGATTGCCATCCGACCGGGCTGTCACTTGATCGAGGTGCCAGGTTGCCATCCGACCGAGATGACATCCGACCGGACTGTCATCCGGGCGAGATGCCATCCGATCGACTCGCCCCTTTCCACTTTGGGTATCCTATAAATACCCCATGTCACTTTCATTCTTTCCACTTTTGGCAAGTGACGTCCGACCAGCTCGTATTCCTCGCTTTTCTCTGATTTCTCGCAATTCCGGTAAGATCTCGTCCTAAATCTTGTACTTCCTTAATCTACACGCACTCCTACATATTTTTATCTTTTGAATCTTAACTTTTAACCGTGAAATCACTAGATTTGAGGTGTTCTAGGATGACGTCATCATAGTGTTCTTATGAACTTCATGTTTTGGCTTCAATCCACCAAGAACAACTTCGTTCTAACCGATTTTCCACCCAAGTAAACAAAGATCTTGCATAAGATCTAAACACATTCATGGTGAAAAAGGATTGAAAGATGGTTTCTAACTTTCTTTCAACTCTTTTACACTCAATGCACTCAAAACCGATAGGATCAGACCTTGATCTAGTCTCCTACTCATTCTCAGTGTTGTGCTAGCTCAAGATCTGGATTCTACTCGCGAGACCACCGATTTCGGGTTAACCAAGAACAACCGTCTTGAACCGATCAACATCATCTGCCCCGATCAAGTGAAGACGTCTGATATGGTGTAACAACTCGTATCAAAAGTCATATTTATTTAATTAATTTGTCCAATAGGAAACTCTAATTGAGACACCCAAGTGATTCTACACAAACCCTAAATTTTTCAGAACAATCGGAATCAGGATCAGGGCCCCTAAAACTCAGGGGGGGGGGGGGTAAACCCTAGTTACGATTATCTTAAATTCTCGTTGTCAAAAATCGAATTTACAAAACAGTCAAGTCAGCAAAGCTAGTCCCAGACGTGGCTACTCTATAAATGATTTCGTGTCCCTTACGGACCGTAAGGGTTGAGTCTTACGGTCCGTAAGCTTGGCAAAAATCATGTATAAATAGCAGGGTTTAGCAATTGAATTCAGGAGTTAAAACGACTTAAATTCTCGCTACATGCACTGAGTTACGATCAGAATACTACAAAAACACACACGATTCACTAATTGCTGCCGCAAAACAGGGTAATAACTCGATCGCTGCTACGATTCAATGTCCGATTGATCAAAATATCCAATGGATGTTTAAGTGCTGCCCACATTAGGGTTATGCTTTGTCATTCGTCGTTAATTCGATGGATGTTTAAGTATCGCACTTTGTCATTCGTTGTGAGGGTTTGATCTCGTGAGTTATCGTAAATGCTGTATTGATTACTAACCTAGTTTTGTGTGCATTATTATTTAAATTAGGTTAACAAGGCTAAGCTATAGACTAGACTCTGTCCGTGTTAAATCTGCAATATGAGTCATTCTCTTTTTTTTTTATCAAATTTGATTTCAAAAGCATGTTTATTTCAAAGGTTATAATTACAGTGATTAAGTTTATGTAATCACCAAGTTACAGCCGGTATGTGGGGTTTTGTATACATTACTTGATAATCTTCACCATTGGGGCAGCCAATGGGTGATATGACCATAGTTACAGACACCATTGGACGAATGGGCCAATGGGTCGAGTGACAAAATACTGTGGGTAGTTGGTTGATATCTGAAACATTGTAATCTCTCTTAATACTGTAAATTATAACAAATGTGTCGTTTTAATCAATAGAATGATTCACCAGTATTTCCCGCTGACAAAACCTTTTTCAAACATGTTTCAGGTGATCTGTTGTGATTCAGGAAAGGTGCTGTGGAGCACTTCAAGCTTAAGAAAGTGGCTCATTATAAAATAAAAGAAATATGTTTTGTAAAATAAAGATTTCTCCGTGAAATCATAGTATTGTAAATTAACGGGGTTTTATCCCGAGTTGTGAAATAAAATAACCGGGAAAATTTTAGCTTGAAAAAGATCCTGATGATAAACTTCCGCTGTTAAACTCAATTAAAAAAATACCACGGGATTTCTGTCCCGCGGCTCCTGAAACGGGTGAAACCGGGTCGGGGGCCGTGACAGAAAAAGGTGGTATCAGAGCCACTGAGTTAAGCTAATTAAGTATTTAAGAAATACTTAATTTTTCCTGATTACTATTATGTGATTATGTGTTTTATTTACTGATTATTTGTTAGTTACAGTATGGGTAAGCAAAAGCTTTCAAACATCTATCTTAAATTAGATAGGTCATCAAATGAGAAAGGAAGTTCATCCCAAACTCCTGAAGAAGGAATATTCGTTCGAAAAGCCCAATACGAGGAACCACTTTCTCCTAATAAAAGAAGTTTAATTATTAGAAAAAGTCAGGAGAAATTAAGGAAATCCCGAGAAAAGAAGGTTAAAAAGGAAACCCAGGAATTAACCAGTAAATCACCTTGGGAAGACAAGTTAGACGAAAAATGGGCAGATCTTTATATGTTAGCTACAGTAGCAGTAAATGCAGATCTTTAAATAATTTGTTTCAGTTTTAGCAAACCATATCACCTACAAGCTAGAAAATCCATCCAGTAAATAAATAAATTTACAATGAAACATAGTGTGTTTTAAATTTCAGTTGTTTTGTAGTCATATGGTATGCAATAATATGTGAAGGTTATTTTGAAAGTTGTTATAAAATTTTTAATTTATTTTAAACAGCATGAATGAGTTATCTGGAGCCCTAGAGAATCTCAACCTTTACCCTGTAAACATAGAAGTTTCTAAAGAATTTACTGGGTACTTTCCTGATGTGGAACAACCTATAGAATTCAACGCTCCACCTTTGGAAAAGCCAAAACCAAAGAAAAGAAGGAGATACGTGTGGGGGAGGCGTGTACATAGGAAAAAGCCAGTTAAGAGACTTCCTAAAATAAATAATCCCTTAGAAAAAGGAAATGAAATTGAAACCGGGAAAAGTTCTAGACAGCCGGAATTGGAGACTGAAGTCAGGGAAGAGTCTAAGCAAATGGGAATACAGTTTGAGGAATATTCTAAAGAAATAGAAATGGAGATTGGAAAAGGTTCTAGACAAACCCAGATGGAAATTGGAGAAAGCTCTAAACAAAACCAGGAAATGACATTTCAGGAGGAAATAGATTTTATATTGGCAAGCTGTGATACTATTCAGCCTGTCAATACATTACTCATCCTATTGAAACCCAAATCCCTATAAATCTTGCACCAGCAATCCCAGAACCAATAATCCATACCCAACCTTTAGGAATGGATGAATGGTGGACAAATGATTGGCAATTCCAAAACATTATCAACAGTCCTTATTCCTTTCTTCCGCAATTCGATCCAGAACCCCTACCAAATCCACCGATGAGTAACGAGAATATGGCTGAACTTCGCCATTTTGGTGAAGAGCTGATGGATGCTGGGAATAGGATCTGAGAGATAGGAGGACAAATTGCCTGGAAATATGATGAAAGGGAGCTTCGTTTTTAGGAAAATAAATGACGAAAGATAGGAGGTTTATGAAACTGTGGTTGTGTAATAGTAATAGTTAAGTCAGTATGTGTAAAATAAATAATAAAACGGTTGTATATAGAAGCATGATATAATCTATAAAACAAATAAAATTTTAGAAAATTTACAAATCTGTTTGTATATTCGTTTTCGTGATTATGTACAATTAATTGTGACATTGGATTATTTCTTTTATACTAATTATTTATCTATAAATTAATTATCAGATGGCAAACCTTGGTAATGAACCAGTAAATGAAGTAAATCAATATGAGCAAATTCAGGAAGAACAATTGTTAAATAGACAAGATATAGAGGATATCGTTGCACAAGGAATAGCCAATGTTATTCCAGCAATCGTTGCTACTGTTCAAAAACCTGTTAAACCTCAATCAATCATTCCTAGTAAACGTACCCAAGGCGACAACTTTAGTAATAGTATAAACAGAGGCGGGAATCATGTTAATAACAATAATGATCTGCAAGCCCCAATTTTCAAGAAAATGAAAGCTGCAACACCTGGTTGCACTTACAAAGAATTCCTTGCCTGTAAACCAGTTGAGTTTGCAGGTAACGAAGGGGCTATTGCAGCACTGCGTTGGTTAGAGAAAACTGAGGCAGTGATTACCATAAGTAAATGTGCTGAGGAAGATCAAGTTATGTATGCGTCGAATCTTTTTAAAGAAGGGGCGCTAGAATGGTGGAACACTGTGATACAAGCTAAAAGAAGGATTGAGGCATATGCCATGAAATGGGAAGAATTTAAGAATCTTGTAGAAAGAAAATTCTGTCCCGATTATGAAAAAGATCAAATGGCAAATAAGTTCCTAAACCATCGAATGGTGAATGTGGACTGTCGAGGATATACTTTGACATTCTTCGAATATGCTAGAATGGTACCAACACTGGCTTCGCCAGAACCGGTACTCATTTCTCGCTATATTTGGGGATTAATTAGCGAAATCCGCAACATTGTTAAGGTTGCGAGACCTCGCACTATTGACGATGCGGTGGAATTAGCTAACACCCTAACTGATGAACTAGTACGCACAAGAGATGAAAACAGGAAAAAGGAACTGGCTCAGAAAATTACCCAAGGATTTCGGGTGGGTAATTATAGCAACTTCAAGAAAAGAGGAACATGGCAATCTTCAAATCCGCCTTTCTGCAGGAATGGTAAAAGAAAACATTATGGAAGATGTAATGTAACCTGTAACCTTTGCAAAGCTGTAGGACATCTTGAAGAGAACTGCAGAAAGAAAACCATAATCTGCTTTAACTGTGGGGAAGCAGGGCATTTTAAAACAGAATGTCCTAAATTGGTCAAACCTACAGACAACAAATCCAAGGCGACTGATGGAGCTACTAAGAAGAATGTCAGAGCATTCCAGCTAATCACTCAAGAAGCAGAACTCATTCCAGATGTGATAGCTGGTACGTTCTTAGTTCACAACGTATACGCAAAAGTATTATTTGACTCTGGTGCAAACCAAAGTTTTATAAATACTTTATTCTGTCAAGCTCTTAAGTTACCTTTAACCAACATTAGGCAGATTTTTACAGTCGAAACCGCAGATGGGAATTCAGTTAAAATAGATCAGGTTTTGCAAAAAAGTAGAAATAGAACTTTCAGGTCATAAATTTGCTGCAAATCTGTTACCTATGAAATTAGCTGAATTTGATGTTGTGTTAGGAATGGATTGGTTAATAGCCAACCATGCTCAAATCATTTGTGATAAAAATTCAATAGAAATTCAGGCACCTACTGGAGAAGTAATCACGATTACAGGAGATAAACCACGTAAGCCCATGAAGTTCATATCAGTAATGAAAGTTGCTAGTTATGAACGAAAGCAAGGAATAGTGTATATGATTTCGGTAATCATTATCACTAAGGGTAAAGAACTTAATAAAATACCAGTAGTCTCGGAATACTCAGATATATTTCCAGAAGAGTTACCAGGATTACCACCAGATAGGGAAGTAGAATTTAGGATTCATCTAATTCCTGGAACTACACCGATAGCTAAGGCACCTTATCGGTTAGCTCCTACCGAAATGTTAGAACTGAAAACACAATTAGATGAATTACTAAGTAAAGGATTCATACAACCTAGCTCAACCCCTTGGGGAGCTCCAGTGTTGTTTGTAAAGAAGAAGGATGGTTCGATGAGAATGTGTATTGATTATAGAGAATTGAATAAGGTTACAATTAAGAATCGATACCCATTACCTAGGATTGATGATCTTTTCGATCAAATTCAAGGAGCTAGATATTTTTCTAAGATAGATTTACGCTCTGGATATCATCAATTAAAGGTACAAGAAGAAGACATACCTAAAACTGCTTTCAGAACTAGGTATGGTCATTACGAGTTTACAGTCATGCCCTTTGGGTTAACGAATGCACCTGCAGCATTCATGGACATGATGAATATGATCTGTAAACCGTATTTGGAAAAATTTGTAATTGTCTTCATAGACGATATACTTATTTATTCCAAAAGTCAGGACGAACATTGTCAGCACTTGCATATACTCTTAACTTTGTTAAGAAAAGAAAAGTTGTACGCCAAATTCTCGAAGTGTGAATTTTGGCTACAAGAAGTGCAATTCTTAGGACACATGGTGAATCACGAAGGGATTCATGTAGATCCTGCAAAGATAGAGGCAATTACCAAATGGAAGGTTCCACAATCAGCAATGGAAATTAGAAGTTTTATAGGTTTAGCTGGATATTATAGACGGTTTATTAAGGATTTTTCCAAGATAGCTGTACCATTAACTAAGCTAACCTGTAAAGCCATTAAGTTTGAATGGGGATCTAAACAAGAGGAAGCCTTTAGGATTTTGAAACAGAAATTAACCAATGCTCCAATCCTAGCTTTACCATAAGGGACTGAAGATTTTGAAGTATATTGTGATGCTTCAAAACTAGGATTATGATGTGTGCTAATGCAACGCAAGAAGGTAATTGCGTATGCTTCAAGGCAATTGAAAAAGCATGAGGAAAACTATACAACTCATGACTTAGAGTTAGGCGCTATAATTTTTGCCCTTAAAATTTGGAGGCATTATCTGTACGGAAGTAAATTTACTGTCTATACAGATCATAAAAGTTTAAGATATATATTCGGGCAAAAAGAGTTAAATATGAGGCAAAGAAGATGGATGGAAATCCTAAGTGACTACGACTGTGATATTCAATATCACGAGGGAAAGGCAAATGTAGTTGCAGATGCCTTAAGTCGTAAGTATCATGAAAAACAACGAAGAGTTCGTGCTCTTAGATTAAATCTACAATTAGATTTAATAGAACAAATAAAGAATGTTCAGGAAACAGCAATCATGGAAAATGCTGAAGGAATGAAAGGAAGAATAAAAGAGTTAGAACAAGGAACTGATGGAATTTGGAGATTCCATAAGAAAAGGATTTGGGTACCAAAGCAGGGAGAATTAAGAAATAAGATCTTAGAGGAAGCTCATAAATCTAGGTATACCATACACCCTGGAAACAATAAAATCTACCAAGATTTAAGAAAGAATTTCCGGTGGATAGGCATGAAGAAGGATATAGCTAGATATGTTTCTAAATGTCTTACTTGTTCACAAGTTAAGGCAGAACATCAGAAACCTTCAGGTCTACTACAACAGTTAGAAATGCATGTATGGAAATGGGAACTCATAACAATGGATTTTGTTACTAAGTTACCCAAAACCAGAAAAGGTAACGACGCGATTTGGGTAATTGTGGATCGATTAACCAAATCTGCTCACTTTCTACCTATGAAAGAAACCTTTAGCATGGAAAGATTGGCAAAGTTGTATGTAGATGAAGTCGTATCTCTACATGGAGTTCCACTCTCCATTGTATCAGATAGGGATAGTCGTTTCACTTCTCATTTCTGGAAAAGTTTCCAAGAAGCAATGGGAACTCGACTAAACCTAAGTACTGCATATCATCCTCAAACGGACGGGCAAAGTGAAAGAACAATCCAAACTCTAGAAGACATGCTTAGAGCATGTGTAATAGATTTTGGTGGGAATTGGGATGATCAGTTACCATTAATTGAATTCTCCTATAACAATAGTTATCATTCAAGTATTGAAACTGCCCCATTTGAAGCACTGTATGGAAGAAAGTGCAGAACTCCAGTTTGTTGGGCAGAAATAGGAGAAAGTCAATTGTCAGGTCCTGAAATAGTGCAAGAGACGACCGACAAGATTACTCAAATCAAGGAAAGGCTAAAGACGGCTCGAGATCGCCAGAAGAGTTATGCAGACAATAGATGCAAGCCGTTAGAATTCCAAGTTGGAGACAGAGTATTGTTGAAAGTTTCTCCTTGGAAAGGAGTTGTTAGATTCGGTAAGAAAGGAAAGCTAAGTCCCAGATACGTAGGACCATTTCCAGTGATCCAACCTATAGGACCAGTTGCTTATCGTTTACAACTACCAGGAGAGTTAGCTGGAGTACATGATGTATTTCATGTATCCAATCTCAAGAAATGTCTATCAGACGAATCTTTGGTAGTACCTCTCCAAGATATAGAGGTAAACGAAAAATTAAAATTTGTAGAAAAACCTCTTCAGATAGAAGACAGAAAAGTGAAGTTTCTCAATCACAAACGACTAGTGCTAGTGAAAGTAAAGTGGGATTCAAGGAGAGGGCCTGAATACACTTGGGAGCTGGAATCCGAAATGAAGCGAAAGTATCCTCAATTATTCAAGTAAATCTCGAGGATGAGATTTTTATTAAGGTGGGGAGAATGTAACAACTCGTATCAAAATTCATATTTATTTAATTAATTTTTCCAATAGGAAACTCTAATTGAGACACCCAAGTGATTCTGCATAAACCCTAATATTTTCTGAACAATCGGAATCAGGATCAGGGCCCCTAAAACTCAGGGGGGGGGGGGGTAAACCCTAGTTACGATTATCTTAAATTCTCGTTGTCAAAAATCGAATTTACAAAACAGTCAAGTCAGCAAAGCTAGTCCCAGACGTGGCTACTCTATAAATGATTTCGTGTCCCTTACGGACCGTAAGGGTTGAGTCTTACGGTCCGTAAGCTTGGCAAAAATCATGTATAAATAACAGGGTTTGGCAATTGAATTCAGGAGTTAAAACGACGTAAATTCTCGCTACATGCACTGAGTTACGATCAGAATACTACAAAAACACACACGATTCACTAATTGCTGCCGCAAAACAGGGTAATAACTCGATCGCTGCTACGATTCAATGTCCGATTGATCAAAATATCCAATGGATGTTTAAGTGCTGCCCACATTAGGGTTATGCTTTGTCATTCGTCGTTAATTCGATGGATGTTTAAGTATCGCACTTTGTCATTCGTTGTGAGGGTTTGATCTCGTGAGTTATCGTAAATGATGTATTGATTACTAACCTAGTTTTGTGTGCATTATTATTTAAATTAGGTTAACAAGGCTAAGCTATAGACTAGACTCTGTCCGTGTTAAATCTGCAATGAGAGTCATTCTCTTTTTTTTTTTATCAAATTTGATTTCAAAAGCATGTTTATTTCAAAGGTTATAATTACAGTGATTAAGTTTATGTAATCACCAAGTTACAGCCGGTATGTGGGGTTTTGTATACATTACTTGATAATCTTCACCATTGGGGCAGCCAAGGGGTGATATGACCATAGTCACAGACACCATTGGACGAATGGGCCAATGGGTCGAGTGACAAAATACTGTGGGTAGTTGGTTGATATCTGAAACATTGTAATCTCTCTTAACACTGTAAATTATAACAAATGTGTCGTTTTAATAAATAGAATGATTCACCAGTATTTCCCGCTGACAAAACCTTTTTCAAACATGTTTCAGGTGATCTGTTGTGATTCAGGAAAGGTGCTGTGGAGCACTGCAAGCTTAAGAAAGTGGCTCATTATAAAATAAAAGAAATATGTTTTGTAAAATAAAGATTTCTCCGTGAAATCATAGTATTGTAAATTAACGGGGTTTTATCCCGAGTTATGAAAAAAATAACCGGGAAAATTTTAGCTTGAAAAAGATCCTGATGATAAACTTCCGCTGTTAAACTCAATTAAAAAAAATACCCCCACAGGATTTCTGTCCCGCGGCTCCTGAAACGGGTGAAACCGGGCCGGGGGCCGTGACATATGGCGATCAAGAAGTACATTCGAGCTCTACCTGACTGTGTTGCGGATTTTGTGCATGCCGCAAAGACCACATCGATTGAAGAAACTTACTTGCTTGCCGCTGAAATCAATGACAAGCGGGTAAAAGCTGGTGTTTGGGATAAAGCTTCAAAAAGTCTGCACCAAGTAATCTCCGCACCAACTGCCGACACCGCCACTGCTTAATCTTCCAAGTCTTCAGGCCGCAAGAAGAAGAGCAACAACAGCAGCTCCAGCAACAAGAACTGTGCTGTCACCACCATTGCTGCTCCTCTCCAAGCCATACCGACCCAGCAGCAGCATCATCACCGACCAGCACCGGTTACTTATGCACCACCAGCAAAGCGTGCATAAACAGGCCCCCACCCGGCTTGCCCGACATGTTCTTATCATCACTCGGTGGGTCTTGCCTGTCATTTCTGCGCTCACTGCAACCTGTACGGCCACTTCACTGTCAACTGTCGTACTGGTCCCCGCCAAGCCCAAACTCAAGCCACTGCTCTTCAAGCTCTGCTCCCAGCCCCACAAGGCCAACAAGCGGCTTAGGCACCCGCGATCCACGCCCGAGTCTGCTTCGCATGTGGTGATCCCAACCACTTTGCGAACATGTGCCCCAGCAGCAGCAACAACACCAGCAGCAGCAGCAACAAGCCGCACGCGCCAGAACTTTCAACATCAACGTGTGCCAAGCCCAGGCTGACAACAACGTGGTCAATGGTACGTTCCTTGTGAATGGTATTTATGCTTCGTGTTTGTTTGATACTGGAGCCGATAATTGCTTTGTGTCGTTCGAATTTGAGAAACTCCTTAGTCGTAAACTGTAACAACTCTCATCAAAAAGTCCTATTTATTTAATTAATTTATCCAATAGGAAACCCTAATTGGGACACCCAAGTGATTCTGCACAAACCCTAAAATTTTCAGAACAATCAGAATCAGGATCAGGGCCCCTAAAACTCAGGGGGGGTAAACCCTAGTCACGATTATCTAAATAAAACGCTGTCAAAATTTAAAATTCGAATTCTGTCAAGTCAGCAAGGCTAGTCTAGGACGTAGCAACCCTATAGTGATTTCGTGTCCCTTGCGCACCGCAAGGGATTAGGCTTACGGTGCGTAAGCCTAGCCAAAATTTTACTATAAATAGCAGACATTGGCAATCTAAGTTTGGCGCTTGAACGATGTAAATTCTCGTTACGTAGACTGAGATATCGCAGAAACACTTCTAAAAACACACACAGATCACTAATTGCTGCCGCAATCAGGGTAATAACTCGATCGCTGATACGATTCAATGTCCAATCGATTGAACTATCCAATGGATGTTTAAGTGCTGCCCACATTAGGGTTTATGCTTTGTTATTCGTCGTTAAATCGATGGATGTTTAAGTATCGCACTTTGTCATTCGATGTGAGGGTTTGATCTCGTGAGTTATCGTAAATGCTGTATTAAGTTACTAACCGAATTGTGTGCCTGTTATTAATTTAGGTTAAAAGGCTAATCAGTAGGCTAGGCTCTGCTCAATTAAATCTGCAATGTGAGTCATTCTCTTTTTATCAAAATACTTTACAAAATTATGTTTATTTTCAAGGTTATAATTATAGGGATTAAGTCTTTGCAGTCACCAAATTACAGCCGGTATGTGGGGTTTTGTATACATTACTTGATAATCGTCACCATTGGGGCAGCCAATGGGGGATATGACCATAGTCACAGATCCGGTCGAGTGACAAATACCGTGGGTAGTTGGTTTGATATCAGAAACATTGTAATCGCTCTTAATACTGTAAAATTATAACAAACGGGTCGTTTTACTAAAAAGAATGATTCACTCAGTATTTCCCGCTGACAAAACCTTTTTCAAACATGTTTCAGGTGATCTGTTGTGATCCAGGAAAAGTGCCGTGAAGCACTATCAGCTTAAGGAAGTGGCTCAGTATAAAATAAAGAAACATGTTTTGTAAAATAAAAGATTTTTTAGTGAAATCATAATCTTGTAAATTACCGGGGTTTTATCCCGAGTTGTGAAATAAAATAATCGGGAAATATTTTGCATATTAAAAAGATCCTGAAGAAAACTTCCGCTGTAAATTAAATACCACGGGATTTCTGTCCCGCGGCTCCTGAAACGGGTCAAACCGGGTCGGGGGTGTTTTGGTCAAAAATTACCGAAGCAATTAAGTGATCAAATTAGTAAAGTGAGGTAGTGTGCTAGAAAATGTGTTGAAAATATGCCGGTTAAGTTATTTAGAAAATCAGTATTCAGGATACGGCTCAGGATATTGAGCTGTATCTATGATCAAACTATGAGCAAAAAGTAAAGTAAATGACACGAGATGTACGAGGAAAGCCCTTGATCAATCTAGATCGCCTGCATAAAACCTCGGGAACTGACAATCGCAGCTGCCTTGTTCTTCTTATTGCTTCAAACGTCAGGATACAGTGCAGGATATAGACCAGATCGCTAAGTGTTACAATGCTTTTGTATGAAAGTGAAAATTGCTAGAGAGCGAGTGTTAGAGTGTAGCGAGTGTGAATGTGATGTCCTATTCGATCTGGTATACCCACCTATTTATAGTTACAAAAAAGAAACTAAAATTCCTATAAATATGGGATGCTCCCGAATATTCCATAAATAGCCGTTTGGAACCAAATAAAGCGGGCTTAACGTCTTTCCTTGAACAACTTGGACCGAGTCTTCCGTGGAATGAGTCCTTGTGAACGTTGCTAGCTTCTAACCCACGTACCTGCACATAATCTGTTAGTAATCCTGAGGATACCATTCAGGATGTTACCAATATCCTGAACCAGCATCCCGGATGTTAACAGATACTATATAACCAAGATATAAATCAAGATATTTTCCAGGATATGGGCTCAGAATTTCACCCATAACAATTGTCCCCAAAAATGTTACCGTTTGTTATCCTGCACTAACGGTTACATTTTTCACGAAGACCGAGGTAATTAATAGATAAGACCAATGATGTGACCGTTTTCAACTACCCGGCCTATATTTACTCATCATACCCTATATCTTCTCATCCTCATCTCTTTTTTAATCATAATCGACAAGGAAAAGGTAACATTCTCTCTCTCATCTCCATATTCATCTTCATTCTCCGGTAAAAACTCAGGTGACCAAATGCCTAGACAAACAAGATCTAGTTCAGGCGACTCGTCTCCCACGTTTATCCAACAGAACCTTCTCCAAGAACCGGAGAAGGAGATATGCACCTTTGACAGTGCCCACTTGTCGGCCTTAAAATCCTCCGGTATCTTCCCGGAAGGAACCGTATTTAGACCGTTTGACCGGGAAATCCGGTCAGATATGGTCTCCAGCGAGTGGATATGCTTCAGTGCTTTCCCTTTTACCCTAGGGCTACAATTCCCCTTTCCGGACTTCATCACCGAATTCTTTAATATCACCAAAATCTCTTTCAGCCAAACCATGCCAATGCTCTGGCGTGTTTTGTCTGTTCTTGACCAGATCAAAAGAAACCACATTCCTGATCTTTCCGTCCATGATCTCCCCTTAGCTTACAAACTTAGATGCCATGGATCATGTAGATTTCTGTTTTATTCTACTTCCGGTGACCCACTGATACTTCATGCCACCAGGAACGAGGATGGTTGGCAATCCAAGTTTTTCTTTGTAAAAAGGGATTCGATCCCGGGTGGAACGGATTATCCGATGAAATGGTTGAAGAAAGGTAGGATTTAGGGTTCAAAGATGATCCTACCTCTTATCCTACTTTATATCCTGAACTGACCAATTTTATTTTCTCTGTTGTGCAAGCAGCTGATATCAGGAAGATTGCACCTCCTCTTGCTGATTCTAAAAAAAGAATAGACGCCATCAGACTCCTTCCAGAGGCTGAAAGAAGTTTCAATCCATCCCCACCAACTCCAAGTCCTCTTTAAAGTGCAAACGTGTCTGGTAAGGATCCTGCAAAATATCCTGTACATATATGTTTTCATTTGATATCCTTAGGAGAGATTTAGAATTTTACTCCCTGTGTGCAGACTCCAGCAAAGTTCCAGTCTATCTAGACCTCGACGAACTCGACAGCTACCCAACTCCAGCCACAGTCAAGAAAGAGACTCTTGCTGCTACTAGCTCCAAGCCACTCCCGGCTCCCAAGGCCAATCCAAGAACTCGTGCTTCCACAGCAAAAAAGAGGAAAAGTCTTGAAGTCAGTGCTCCAGGTTCAGAAGGGTTCTCCTATCATGAACTCATTTTCTCTGATTCCTTAGAGCCAATGACATCCTTCCTTAACAAGGTAATATCTTGACGCATATCCTGCACATATATCCTGCACGTATATCCTAATAGGATATCCTGACAGGATATCCTGGTCAATATATTCTAACTTATACCTGAAATTGATGTGCAGGGCCTCCAGCACTTGCTCCACCTGTATAATGATGCCTGTGGTACTGCTGCACTCCATGAAGCCAGTATCAAACAGCTTGAAAGCACCGTTGCTGACCAAGGTGCCATTGCCGAAGCGAAGACCCGGCACTACGAAAGCCTGCTGAAGAAGGTCACCCAAGACGCTGAACTTGCCACCGTTCAAATGGATCATGATCAAGCCTTGGTCAATTTCCGGGAGGGAATCAAGGCTTCCGCTATCGTCTCCCAGTTACAAGCACGCATCAAGATGGCCTACGAGGCCAAGGAGACGGGCCTTGTTTGTCCATCTTGGCCAGTTGAATCCTGGGTGGCCAAGCTAAAGGAGCTCGGAGGCAAAGCTGTGCCACTTCCTGTTGAAGCTGGTGAGTCTTCTAAGTCAGCAGAGGTGGTGATCCAGGCTGGAGACAAGAAGGATGCTGGAGCAGATGCTGGGATGGATACTGGTGAGGGTGCTGCTCAGGATGCTGGTGCTGAGAAGTCTGAGAAGGTTGGAGAAGATGCCGCTGTGTGAGGGCATCTAGGTGGGCGATGACGGATATACGTGCCAAGGCCAGAGCCCACCTTTTTAAATTTGAATGTTGGTCTGTAATCCCTTAAACAATTTACTTTTCTGCACTTTACTTTTCTGCACCTGAACAATTTACATTTCCTGCATGCTTTTTGAACAATACAACAGTTGGAGGTGGATGGGTCTCGGTTTGAGATGAAACCTTCAACTGTTTGGTAAATATGGTAAGGAACTATTAGTGCTCTTAGTGGATGGGCCTTGTTTTGAGGTGAAACTAAGAGCACATCTTTTGGTATGTTAATAATATAACTTCTCTTTTGACTTTATTATTGTTGTCATTGATATACAAATTTTACTTGTGAAAACTGTTTGGTTTCAACATTCTTAGGAATATATTATAAACGTATCCTAGAAGATATCCTGAAAGATATCTTGATCAGGATATTGAAATACAACCTATAAATTGTCCAAATAAAAAGGAGAGATCATACCAGAGATTCTTAGAGAATCAATTTCAATCCTCCATTATAAGTTTGTCCCCAGTGCATACTTATAAACTCGGATCCATCCTTTGAATAGTATAATGTATGTCCCCTGTGTTCGACACAGAAACGCAAATGTATTCATACTTTGACTTGAATAAATTCCGAATACCCCAGGGCAAAACCCCTGATATCCTGAAATGAATCCTTAGCATACTTGGGATAAACCCTTAATATCTTGGGGATAAACCCTGATATCTGGGGATGAACCCTAAATTTCATCCTATGTGATAATTGCTATTTGAACCTTGTGTGCTTACTCTCTTCTGTTACTCCATACCTACACACTTTGCGACACCTTTCTTACGTAAGTTCCTTCGACGTGAAGATCATGAGTGGACGTCTCGACATAACCCAGGGTCAGCTGACGACCTTGATTAACGAACGGATTGCTAAAGCCTTAGCAACCCAATCAAGGAGTCAACCCATGCACTCTCCAACGCGCATGGGCACCTTCAGGGCGTTCCTGGAATGCAAACCTCCCACTTTCGACGGCACTGAAGGGGCAATCGGCCTTCTGCACTAGATCTGAAGAATCGAATACGCATTCGAAGAGAGTGAAAGCCCTGCCAGCAAACGAGTAGAGTACGCTACCAGCATGTTGCAAGGGAAAGCGTATTCTTGGTGGGACACACAAGTCCAGATGCTCGGGTTGGCAGACGCGAATGCCACCCTTTGGAGCGACTTCAAGGATTTGATTAAGGAAGACTTCTGCCACCTGGACGACATCCTGGAACTTGAAACAGAGTATTATGGTTTGAAGATGGAAGGATCAGAAATTGAGGCGTACACAAAGAGGTCCAACGACTTGGCTGACTTATGTCCTAACTTGTCACGACCCATATCTAGACGGATCAAGCTATACCTCAGAGGCTTAGTCCCGGAGATCCAAGGGTCTGTAATTGAGGCCAACCTTTCCACAATCCAGCAAGTCATTCGTTTGGCGCACCAACTCACCGATCAGGCGGTGGGAGAGGGCAAGCTGCCCAAGCGCGTTAGCACTACTGCTACAGGTGCTCCCAGCAATGACAAGCGCAAGTGGGATGGAAATTCAGGCAGGGGTTCCACCCCAGTTCAGTCCCAGTTCCAGCGACGAAAGACAGATGAACACCGGAGCCCCAGTCAGCAGTTTTCTGGAAAACAAGGCCAGGGTGGATACAAGGGAAATCACCCTAAGTGCAAACGATGTAGTTTGCACCACAGTTGGCCGTGCAACAAGGATCGTTGTCAGAGATGTAACAAGCTTGGACATAAAGCCAGAGATTGCAGGAGCTCACGTCCAGCGAATCAGAATCGGCAACAGCAGCCACAAGCTCCACAGAACCAACAGCAACAACAGGGTAACAAGGAATGCTACCAGTGTGGTGCTGAAGGTCACTTCAAGAGAAACTGTCCCCAGCTAAATCAGAACCAGAACAATAACAATCAGGGGAATGGAAACGGCAACGGCAAGGGTGCCAGGGGACGTGTGTTCGTGCCTGGTCTGGGTGATGCAAGGAACAATCCCAACGTTGTGATGGGTAAGTTTCTTCTGGATGATTTCCTTGTTACTGTTTTATTTTATTCTAGTGCCGATACTAGTTACGTGTCCTTAAAAGTTAGTCAGATGCTTAAGCGTACCCAACACTTTTGAACACCAAGCACATCGTAGAGTTAGCAAACGGTAAAAGTCTTGAAGCCACACACGTAGTTAAATGTTGTAACCTCGTCTTAGCTGGTCAGACTTTCCCTATCGATCTTGTTCCTATCACACTTGGTAGTTTCGACGTCGTTATTGGGATGGATTGGTTATCTCATCATCAAGCGGAGATTGTTTGCAAGGAGAAAATCATCCGCATTCCTCGTTCTGATAAAGAACCCCTCGTGATTCGTGGCGACAAGAGTGGTGCTGTCGAAGGCATCATCTCTTTCCTTAAGGCCCAGAAGTGTTTGCGAAAGGGCCACACTGCCATTTTAGCACTCGTTACTGACACATCCACGGAAGAGAAGAGAATTGAAGACATCCCTATTGTGCGCGAATTTCCCGAGGTATTTCCTGAGGAATTACCTGGCCTTCCTCCTCATCGCCAAGTTGAGTTTCAAATCGAGCTAGCTCCTGGAGCAGCGCCAGTAGCTCGAGCACCATATCGTCTAGCCCCATCAGAACTCGAAGAACTGTCCACACAGCTACAAGAACTCTTGGAAAAGGGTTTTATACGTCCGAGCTCTTCACCCTGGGGAGCTCCAGTCTTGTTCGTGAAAAAGAAAGACGGTACCTTCAGGATGTGTATTGACTATCGCGAACTTAACAAGGTGACTGTGAAGAATCGTTATCCTCTTCCACGTATTGACGACTTGTTTGACCAGTTGCAAGGGTCGAGCTATTACTCCAAGATTGATTTGAGATCGGGATACCATCAGCTGAGAGTCCGAGATGAGGACGTCTCCAAAACAGCATTCAGAACTCGTTACGGCCATTACGAGTTTCTGGTTATGCCATTCGGGCTGACGAATGCACCGGCAGTCTTCATGGATCTCATGAACCGAGTGTGCAAGCCTTACCTGGATAAGTTCGTTATTGTGTTCATCGATGATATCCTGATCTATTCTAAGAGTCAGGAAGAACACGAGCAGCATCTACGACTTATGCTGGAACTTCTTCGAAAAGAACAGTTGTATGCCAAGTTTTCGAAATGTGATTTCTGGCTTCGCGAAGTCCACTTTCTAGGCCACGTGGTAAACAAGGATGGAATTCATGTGGATCCATCTAAGGTTGAATCGATCAAGAACTGGCCCGCACCCCGCACACCAACAGAAATCCGCCAATTCTTGGGTTTGGCCGGATATTACAGAAGGTTTATAAAAGATTTCTCCAAGATTGCGCAACCTCTCACTTCACTGACTCAGAAGGGCATCATCTATCGTTGGGGTGATGCACAGGAGTCCGCGTTTCAACATCTAAAGGATAGACTTTGTAGCACGCCTATCCTCTCATTGCCAGAAGGCACCGATGATTTCATGGTTTATTGCGACGCTTCCATCCAAGGACTTGGTTGCGTATTGATGCAACGTGACAAGGTCATTGCCTACGCATCGCGCCAACTTAAAGTTCACGAAAGAAACTACACTACTCACGATCTGGAGCTGGGAGCAGTTGTATTCGCACTTAAGATATGGAGACATTACCTGTACGGTACAAAGTGCACCATTTACACCGACCACAGGAGTCTCGAACATATCTTCAAGCAAAAAGAGTTAAACATGCGACAACGCCGATGGGTCGAACTCTTGAATGATTACGAATGCGCTATCAAGTGTCATCCGGGCAAAGCCAATGTTGTGGCTGACGCCCTCAGCCGAAGGGATACTTTACCTAAGCATGTACGTGCTTTACAGCTTACCATCCAATCCAACCTTCCCGCTCAAATTCGTGATGCCCAGGTCGAAGCATTGAAAGCAGAGAACATCAGGGCTGAGTCCCTACGAGGATCGAGACAACGGCTAGAACAAAAGGAAGACGGCGCCTACTATGTAACGGGGCGTATTTGGGTTCCACTTTATGGAAACATACGCCAGCTTGTGATGGACGAAGCGCAAAAGTCTCGTTATTCGGTACATCTGGGTTCGGATAAAATGTACCATGACCTCAAGACTACGTATTGGTTGCCTGGCATGAAAGCCCACATAGCAACCTACGTCAGCAAGTGCTTGACTTGTGCGAGAGTCAAGTCTGAATATCAGAAACCATCAGGCCTACTTCAACAACCGGAGATCCCGAAATGGAAATGGGAGCAAATTTCCATGGATTTCATTACTAGTCTGCCCAGATCTCAGCGTGGAAACGATACCATTTGGGTGATCGTAGATCGACTGACCAAGTCTGCACATTTTCTGGCTATCAAAGAAACGGATAAGTTTTCTACTCTTGCAGACATTTACCTAAAGGAAGTGGTATCAAGGCACGGAGTGCCAACCTCCATCATTTCTGATCGTGACGCGCGTTTTACTTCTGAACTGTGGCAAGCAATGCACAAGTCCTTTGGCTCACGTTTAGATATGAGCACCGCTTATCACCCGCAGACGGATGGGCAATCTGAACGCACCATCCAAACCCTTGAAGACATGCTTAGGGCATGTGTAATCGATTTTGGTAACGGCTGGGAAAAGCACCTCCCGCTAGTGGAGTTCTCATATAACAACAGCTACCACACCAGCATCCAAGCCGCTCCATTTGAGGCATTATACGGACGTAAATGCCGATCGCCTCTCTGTTGGGCAGAAGTTGGTGACAGCCAAATCACTGGCCCAGAACATGTGGTAGATACCACCGAGAAAATTGCTCAGATACGACAGCGAATGGCGGCAGCTCGTGACCGTCAGAAAAGTTATGCTGATAAGGGAAGAAAACCACTCGAGCTCCAGGTTGGGGATCGAGCGCTACTCAAAGTCTCACCTTGGAAAGGTGTAGTCCGCTTTGGCAAACGAGGCAAACTCAATCCGCGTTATATCGGACCGTTCAAAGTCATTGAGAAAATTGGCCAAGTCGCCGACAGGTTGGATCTACCTGAAGAACTCAGCGGAGTTCACAACGTATTCCACGTATCAAATCTAAAGAAGTGTCTGTCAGAGGAGACCTTCATAGTTCCTCTCAAGGAACTCACAATCGACGACCAGCTGCGATTCGTCGAGGAACCAGTAGAGATTACTGATCGAGATGTTAAGATTCTCAAGCACACAAGAATACCTCTCGTTCGAGTTCGTTGGAATGCTCGTCGTGGCCCAGAGTATACCTGGGAACGAGAAGACCAAATGAAACTCAAGTATCCCCAACTGTTTAAGAAAAACGCAACCACTACTGAGGCTGAAGCTACCGCAGAATTTCGGGACGAAATTCCAAATCAACGGGGGGATGATGTGACGCCCCAGGAAAATCTGGAAAACAACGCAACTTAACTAGCTTCCTCAGTAACCACGCGCTAAATTTCGGGACGAAATTCTCTTAACAGGGGGAGAATGTGACAACCCTCGAATTTACATGTAACTTACAGTTTATTAATAATAATTAAAGTGTCTGACGACTGCGTGGAATTACTTAACTGCTTTCTGATATCTGTGTTATGCTTACACGTATTTGTTAATATGCCAATAGTGTACAGAAAAGTTACTAAACAGTCCTGTGTAATTTCCTAAGTGTTAGAAATTAAAAACGTTACAAAAATATATAAATAGGACACCTTTCGGATTAATTAAGCACTTTAACGGATCTCTATCCAACCGAACAACCGGACTTTACCCGGAACATAAAAATATTGCCAAAGACATAGTTTTTTTTTTTTCCAAGCTAGTTAGGGACCCCGAACACCCTAACACACCTTATATTATATAACACACTTATGGCACTAACTAGACACTTAAAACCTAACTAATTCACTAACCACCTAGTTGGAACTCAACCAAACCAACCCCCCCCCCCCAAATCGGTTAGAGACAAGAAGTACACCCCATGATTTTTCTAAATTGTTTATTTGATTCTTGTCTAGCCACTTGAAACACATTACCCTTTGGTCATCCACAAGTTGGAGATTATATAAGAACCATAGGACTTGAACCATCATACACAATCAACACACCTTCAAAACTCACTCTCCTCTCTTCCCTCTTCCTAGTCTCGGCCGAACACCCCCTTGTTGCATCCACCATTTTCGGTTCTTGTTCAAGCTTTCCAAGTGTGTCTCAAGGTGCAAGAGGTCATATAACGAAGCTTGGTGCTCTCGGAAGTGGAAGGACCTCTCTACATCGCTATTAACCACCCATTTTTCGTCTAGAATCTTCCCTAGCCTCGAGCTAGTAGTAAGTGACTCTAAACCTCTTCTTGATCTTGTCTAGAGTGGTTAATAAAAGTTTCGTCGGTTAAAAATTACGAACATATAAGATCAAAGTCTAAAAGTTTACTAAAGTGATGAACAAGGTGGTTAATGGATGAATATGTGTGTAAATCATGTAGATCTTGTGTGGTTATGATGATTGGGTGATTATCTGATGCTTTACTGAATGATATTAGTATATGATGTTGTTGTGGTCACTAAACTCGTTAACGGAATCGATCGAACATGATTTAGATGGTTAAACACTTGAAATCAGAATCTGTCTAACTTTTACAGCCCACTTCTGTTGGCTGTAAACAGGTCTTAACTTCAACGAAAAATTGATATTTTGAATCTAAAATATGTTATTATGAAATACGGTTCTAATGGCACCGGAATCGTAATTTTTGGACTCCGTTTACTATTTTTAAAGTGTTAATTTGTAACAGCTACTTAAGCTGAATTTTGACAGCAATAAATGGGTGTCGTACTTTCGGTCATAACCTGAGTTTTGTGATGAATCGGACCATGAAAATTTTACTGTAGATGATAACTGAAGTATTTGTAATTACCCCACTGGAATTTCGCAAATCGGACTTACGATGAATTTTTAATAAATTGTTTCGTGGACTGTGGTCAGAAATACATAAATCTGAGTTCAGTCCCGAATATGAATTTTTGTAAAATGTGGGTAATGAACCGGACCCCGATATTTTTACAAAATAAAATATGGAATGTTTATGACGTTCTATAAAAATTTGGGAATTTTTGGAATAATCTAACTATTTTATTTAAATGCCCGAAAACAGCCGGTTTTGAATATTAATGCTGAAATAACATAAGTTGTGATTTGCGCGTCTAAATGTCGAGTATGCTATCTGTGAATGATTTGACATGTTATATATGTTATGTGCATTATCGTATGTTTGATTTTGAGTGGGGAATGGACGGGAAACTTAGATGGGCGTAAAACCGTTACAGTGATGCATGTTATGTGATAGATAGGTGTAGGAACTTTGTGTTCTATTTGAAAGCCACCAAATGACTAACTGGTAAATCATACTAGGACGTGATTGACCGACCTTGACTGTTAGCTATATTGAGAATCTAACCGAGCAAACCGAGGTGAGTTCACACACTTTCTAAGGCATGGGATTCCCGGTGGTTTGGGAATGGGTTAAAGAATTAAAACTGAATCTACATATCCTCCTTGGGTAGGATATGTACGGCCATCCTCCAGAGAGTGGATGCCATTATTAAACCTACGAATTCTCCTGGTGCAGAATACGTACGTTCGTCCTCCTGGTGCAGGACAACAACCTTAAAACTAGCTAGACAAAACTCTATCAATAAGTCCCTCTTCATATCGACTTAATCGCCGAGGCCAATGGCGAGCGGGTCATTAGTTAATAGCGCTATTAGGTTTAACAAACCTCACACCGTGCCAGTCGGACGGGCGTGTACTAATGGACTATGGCAGACTGTCAGTGATGATAGACACTGATATAGGGCACAACTTATTTGCGTAGCAGTCGATATCATTCCGTCTAGTAGTTCAAACGGGGAAAACCCCCACTGATCATGGTTATGGATTGGGTAAAGAAAAAGAGAAATGGTTAAACATACTTTCAACTACGGGGTAACCCCCACGGCAAATAAGCCAACGAAAGTCAAACCACGTTTTCAGAAACAACTTAAAACTAAACAACCAAACGTGAACTCACTCAACTTTGTTGTTGACTCGTTGTTACATGCCTTACAGGTCGCTAAATGCTTGGAGCTTGCACTTGAAGGAGTCGTTGTGGTGTACGGACTGTTATGTTCCGTGCTTAATGTTTAAATCCTTATGAACTTACTAAACTAGCGTTTTGAAACTTTAACTTATGAACTATGGACTTATGCTTTTTAACTCACGTTTATGCTTCCGCTGTTTAAACCAAACAAGGTTAACTAGATTTGGTCACCAATCGTATTATGTTTGGTTTTATTTACTTAATTGTGTTGTTCAATATGATTGGTGGCTCGATCCTGGTCATGTCACGCCTCCAAGCGGTGATACTCCGCATGGTGGATTTTGGGGGTGTGACAATGCTTCTCACCCCATTCGAATTTTTTGTTCTTCTTCAGGATATCATAAAAATCTTTGCATTTCTCTAAGGATCTTGAGATAAATCTGTTTAATGCTGCCACTCGCCCTGTTAATCATTGAACATCCTTCATATTTGAGGGCGATTTAATATCCAAGATGGCTTTAATCTGCTCCGGGCTCGCCTCTATTCCTCTTTTGGTCACCATATATCCTAGAAATTTTCCTGCCCCCACTCCAAAATGGCACTTAGCAGGATTTAGCTTCATGTTATACTAATCCAGGATATCAAATGCTCCTTTAATATCCTGGAGGTGATCCTGAGCTTTCTTTGATTTTACCACCATATCGTCAATGTACACCTCCATGGTGTCCCCCAGTTTGTCTTTGAACATCATGTTTACCAATCTTTGGTATGTTGCACCTGCATATTTCAAACCAAAAGGCATAGCTGTATAACAATAAATACCTGTTGGTGTCATGAATGCAGTATCCTCCTGGTCAGAAGGCTCCATTTGGATCTGTTGAAATCCCGAGGATGCGTCCATGAAGGTCAACATTTCATGCCCGGCAGTGGCATCTACCATTGCATCAATGTGGGGAAGAGGAAATGGGTCTTTAGGACAATCTTTGTTCAAGTCTGTGTAGTCTACACAAACTCTCCATTTCCCATTTTTCTTCTGTACCACAACCACGTTTGCTAGCCGCCTTGGGAACTTAACCTCTCTGATCATCCTGGACTTCAATAATCTCTCAACTTCCTCTTGGATAATCGTATTCCGCTCAGGAGCAAACTTCCTTCTTTTTTGCTGAACAGGCTTGAATGATTTATCAATTCCAAGCTTGTGAGTGATAATGTTTTTGGATATGCCTGTCATATCCTCATGCTTCCATGCAAACGTTGACATCCTGCATTTCAAAAAGTTAATTAACTATTCTTCAATATCCTGAGGGATATTGGTTCCTACGAGCACTGAAATATCGGGATTATCCTGGTCCAGGATAATTTTCTTCACATCCTACTCCGGATCCTCCACGATATCCTGGGCCCGCGTCTTTAATTGCTATGCTGCACTAGGCTTGGTTGAGGATTTCATCGAGGATGAGTAGCATTCTTTCGCCTCCTGCTGATCACTATCAACTTTGACAACTCCCCAAGGGGTAGGGATCTTGATGCATTGGTGATACGTTGATGGCACAGCCTTCATATCGTGAATCCATGGTCTTCCCAGTATGATGTTATAGCAGGATAGAGAATCCATCACACAGAAACGTTGTATCGAGTAGACTCCTTCAACGTATACTGGTAACTTTATCTCTCCCACTGTGTTTCTAGCCTCTCCACTGAACCCAACAAGCACGGTAGACTTTGAAATGATATCCATTGGAGATACATTCATTCTCTTCAGAGTCTCTAGTTGGATTATGTTAACGGAGCTGCCATTATCAACCAATATCCTGCGTACAAAATGGTTAGCCACATATAACGTTATTACCAGAGCATCATGGTGAGGATCCTGGACAGTATCCCTGTCATCAGCATCAAATGTGATCACTTTGTCAGTTGTGAGGGTAGTCATCCTGACAGGTTTGTCTCCCCTTTCGGCCTTAGCTTCTTTTGCATGTCTCTTTGCCGCCGAATACGAAGTCCCACAAATGTCGGATCCTCCCGAAATGAAGTTGATTATCTTGGCATCCGCGGGAGGTGATGCTGCTCGCTCAGAATCCTTCTCAGTATCCTGACCCTTATTCTTCTTTCTTCCTAAGAGATCTTTCAGATATCCCTTGCTTAGAAGATAGCTTATTTCTTTCCTTAGAGCAATGCAATCCTCAGTCACATGTCCGAAATCTTCGTGGAAAGCACACCATTTTGACAAATCTTTCCAATCAGCTTTTTGTTGACTCTTTCGAGGCCACCTAGCCTTGTCTCCTAGACCCTGCATGGCATACATCAATTCAGGAATGTTAACAGAAAAGAAATATTCAGACAACTCAGGATACTCTTCAGGATCCTCATCTTCGACAGCATTCACTCTCTTATTTTCATTTCTACCATATGGCTTAGGCCGATATGGCTTGAATGAGGATTCAGACTTCCTGTTAGTCGACTCATAGGCGTTGGATGAGTTCATTCTCTCTTGCATCTTCCTATCATCCTCCAATCGAATATATCTTAGGGCCCTGTTTCGAGCTTCATCCAAGTTCCTGCATGGGTTCGGTTTTGGTCAAAAAATCTAATGAGGATAATGCAACCAAACTCTTAGTTACGGGGAATGATGCTTGAAACGTGTAACAATGATAAGGATCACTTCAATGTAAATTGCACAAATGACACAAGGATTTATACGGGGAAAAAGCCCTTGATCAAGAGTTGATCTCCGGCACAAAAAACCCCGGGTGATGGAAACTACCGATCACCAAGCTCAAATAAATCAATAAATGTTTACAACTTCGGATAGTAACGAGCTAGGTACAAGATCACTATGGTGAAATGTGTAAAAGTGAGTGAAAACTAATAAGTGTTCGTCGAGAGCTTCAAGAGTGCGATTTTATGAGAGTGTGTGTAGCTGAAAATGGCTAACTGTTCTAATTCTAGCTCGTCACCCATTTAAAAATAGAAGTTAACTATAATAACAAACTATCCGACTTTTGTGCCAAGCTCCCACGTTCTCCACAACGTCCATTTCCAGTCAAACGTGTGCGAAATACCCGTGGAATATTCCATAGTAACGTTGCCAAGACCAAGTCAAGCTTGTTACTCCTGCGAAGTAATACAAAACACAAACAAACAATCGTTAGTATGAGGATCCTTAAGGTGATCCATGATCCTGATCCTGAAGCTCTTCTGAGGATCACTATCTGTCACAGAAGTAAGGATCATTAATTAGGATAACAAGTAAGGATCACTAATTGTTAGAAAATCCTCCCCTAACAATTGCCCCCAAAATATAAGGAGTGATATGTTAAATGAGCGAATTATATTTTCCTGATCTTATCCGCAACTAACTATCGTAAATATAGCCGTTATTGTAGAACTATCCGTTGCAACCATGACGTCACAGAAGTGACAACCCTGCACAATCATGATTATAAATAGGAGATAGAGATAGGATCGAATGCTTTTAAAAATTTCAGAGATACTCCCTTTATAACTGCATTCCGAATATAAACAGGTATTCTTTCTTCATCTTCTTCCTTCTTTTGCTCTGTTTCCCGTTTCTTTCCACCATTCCATCAAAAATGTTGCTCCGGAACTCCCCAGCTAAGGATCACCCGAAAAACAGCCCATTAAAAAGTCAGGGGATCATTGAAGATTCCATAAAAGAACGCTGGTGTTTCAATGATGCACAGATTGATAGGATCCGCCACTGCTTCCCGGCGAACACCGAGTTTAAATCTTTTGATCCCAATGCCCTGAGTGATCATATTTCCGATAAGTGGGTTGCTTTTCCTGTCACCCCGTTCACCATAGGCTATACATATCCTTTTCCAGCCTTCACCCAATCTTTCTTTTCCCTAACCGGCATCTCTTATATCCAAGCCATGCCGATGATATGGAGGGTTTTGTACACCCTTGAAAGGATCATCGAGCAGGAAGGGATAGACCTAGGAATGTCAGAGCTGGGAGAGCTGTATGATCTTACTACCTTTGGTTCTTATCGTTATTTGTTTAAACGTAAACCTGGTGAGGAACACCCGATCTTCAAGGCTACCAAGAATGATGCTAACTGGAAGCGGCGTTTCTTTTTCGTCAGGAGAGATTCTATTGAGGACGGAAAGGATCTACCCAAGAAATGGGCTACCCATGGTAGGGTGGAGGATCCTGAGAAGGATCACCAGAGAACTTTCTTTTGATATAAGGATCACTTATATATTTTTGCTTTCTTGTTATGCAGCTATCACCGTCTCACACCTCAGATTGTCTCCTGCTGCCAAAGAGAGACTCATCGCTTTCAAGAAACTTGATCCTGAAGCAAGAACTTTCAAGACAACAACCCAAGATTCTCAAGAGGTATCCTCAGGCTCTGTCACGATGTCAAGTAAGTATCTTTGTTTAAAATTTAAATAAATAGTGAAATATAAGTTAAGTGAAGATACTTATCTTGTTTTGGTTGTGTAGGTGCTGGAAAATCCACCAAGCCTGCTTCTCAATTCGACACGGCTGACCTTGATACTGTTAGACCCAGGAAGAAGAGGTCCACTACCAGTCCTAGCATCTCCATTCCCAAGGCACCCACTAAAGGAAGGGGTGGCAAAAAGAGAAAGACCTCCGAGGCTGAGGATCTGCAGGGTCTGCCTCTAATCCGTCACCAATTCCTCGAGTACTTCAATGATGTAAGGATCACTGTATCTGCCTGTATATCCTGCTGACATATCCTGCTGATATATCCTGCTGATATATCCTACTGATTTGAGGATCACTTGGTCCTGACCTTATTTTTTATCCCCTTTGCAGAAATTCGCTGAGATTGAGGACTATGTGGGGAACGTCGAGGAGCAGGACAAGAAGATTGCTGACCTCCAACAGGTTGCAGTGCTTAAGGACCTCAAAATTGCTGATCTTCAGAAGGAACTCCAAGATGCCAAGACTAAGACGGCTAAACTTCTGATTGACCTTGACTATGAAAAGCATGACCTCCTAGAAGGTGCAAAGGTCTCTGCTGCCATCACAATGTATCAGACAAAACTGAAGATGGCCCAGGAAGCTCAAGATCCTAACTTTGACAGAAGCAGCTGGGATGTTGAGGGCTGGAAAGCAAGGTTGGCTGATCTTGAAGATGATGAGAAGGCTGAGGAAGTTTTGGCGATTGAGGCTGGAGGCAAGGGTGAAGGTGGTGAAGCAAGTGGAGCCGGAGGTGGTGATGCAGGGAAGGTTTAGGATGCATGATTGGGCGATGATGGAAACTTCTAGACATAGCCGGAGCCCAATTTTTTAGTTTGATGGTTGTTTTGTTGAACAATTTAATGGTTTGTACTGAACAATAGTTTTTAGGATTAAGGATCATGTATGATCCTTTGGACAATAGGCAGGATTGCAAATGGTGGAGGGATCCTCTGTTTGGGGGATGAAGCCATTGTGATCCTGCCGCCTTTATATTCCTGCACTACTTTTGAACTTATTATCATGGACACCCTTTACCTACCCCAGCGGACGGGCCACATTTTTCTGGTAGATGCTCGGGGTAGGTGATTTTGACAACCTTTTAAGGGTTAGTCTTTTGTTAATAAATAAAACCTTAATCTTTTGTCGCTTATCTTGTATTGTTATCCTTTTTGTTTCTTTAATTCTCCTTTGTTTTGATGCACACTTACTGAATAAACAATTTTGAATAAGTTAAATTGAAAATATTTAGGACATGATCCATGATCAAATATCCTATAGTTAAAGAATCCCAAAAAGCAATATATTTTAAGGATCACAAGTCTAGTTGTCAAATTTTAAGGGTTATTCAAATAAATAATGAATAGAATTAAAAATAGTTAAGGATCATACCTGAGGATCCAAGTTAGGATCCTAACCATAATAAGGATAACTATAAGATGAACCTTAGAGAGAAGTAAGGATCAAGGATCCCTAGTTGCTTATCTTCAAGGACCTGAAATAGAGCATAACTTGGGACTAAGCTAATATGAGATAAGGGTTAGCAACTGGGGACAAGCCCAAGGATAACTGGGGACAAGCCCAAGGATCGTATGTAAACTGGAGTATGGCCCTAACTGGCGACTATCCAAACATAGTGACATGAAAATGTCAAAACCTTAGCTAACGTGAAAACGTTAGAAACCTTAGGAACGGATGTATGGTACGTCTACCATTATACGTAGGATCCTAGGTATAGCCAGTACAATGGAATTATCAGCCCCTAAAGCGAGTACTGGTCCCACTGCCTTGAACTATACCAGGATCATCATGCGCTACAGGCGGAACTGGGGTCAAGCCCAAATAACTGGGGTTAAACCCAAAGGACGAATTGCTTCTGCAGATAACCAATACTTTGCTAAGGATTCCTGAACTTTCAAAACTTAAAATCACGTGAGAGATGGATAAAGGATACATGATCCTTATCCTTATATGAGAAAATAAAATAAAAATGAAATAGTTCAAGATTAGGATATTACCAAAGTAAGGATCACCGATACTTTAAGGATCCTTTAAGGATACCCCTAACATAAGGATCATCTGGCCATGAGGATCCTGCTCACATGAAATATTTCTTCAAGTGGACAGCATTCCAAGCTCTTGGTAGCAAATCACCTTCCATGGTTAACAATCTATATGCCCCATTTCCTGCTTCAGCTTCAATCAAATAAGGACCTTCCCATTTTGGAGCCAATTTTCCATCAGCAGGATTGGTGGTATTCTGAAATGCTTTCCTTAATACCATATCTCCTACTTGAAACTTCCTGATCCTGATATTTTTATTATAAGCACCAGCCATTCTTTGTTGATAACTGGCCATCCTTATCCTAGCCATATCCCTGATTTCTTCAATAGTATCCAGGTCTTGAGCCAAGTTCTCATCATTTTCTTCAGGATCACGAGTACTTGTTCTAGCAGTTGGAACCACCATTTCTGTTGGGATCACTGATTCTGCCCCAAATACCAAAGAGAATGGCGTTTGACCAGTAGCATTCTTAGGGGTTGTCCTATCAGCCCAAAGCACATAAGGTAGTTCTTCTGCCCATTTCCCTTTCTTGGATCCAAGCTTCTTCTTCAAATTGTTGATGATGATCTTGTTGGATGATTCTGCTTGACCATTGGCTTGTGGGTGGACTGGTGTTGATGTTATCATCTTAATCCCCCAACTGTCACAAAAGTTAGTGGTTCTGCCCCCAATAAATTGGGAACCATTATCACATATAATTTCAGAAGGAATTCCAAATCTGGTTATAATATTTCTTTTAATGAAGGATATAACTTCCTTTTCTCTGACTTGGGCAAAAGCTTCAGCCTCTATCCACTTGGAAAAGTAATCAGTCATAGCTAGCATGAACACTTTTCCACCAGGTGCCTTAGGGAGCTTACCAACTATATCCATACCCCATCTCATAAATGGCCAAGAGGAGGATATAGGATGCAATAATTCAGCTGGTTGATGAAGGATATTGCTGTGTCTCTGACAAGGATCACATCTCTTAGCATACTCCACAGCATCTCTCTTCATGGTTGGCCAATAGTATCCTGTCCTCAGGATCCTTGAGAATAATGCTCTGCCCCCAGTGTGGTTTCCACAATCTCCTTCATGGAAGTCTTTTAAAACTTCTTGGATTTCAGGATCCTCAATGCATCTCAAGTATGGTCCTGCAAGAGATCGTCTATACAACATATTATTTAAAATTGTGAATTGAGATACCTTAATTTCGAAAGCCCTAGGATTTTCTCCTGTAGGAATCTCTCCATGTTGTAAGTATCTCATGATTGGTGAGATCCATGATCCTGAATGGGATTGAGTATCCTCACTAGGGATAATTGAAGAATTATTTCCTATCTCCATAGCCACATGATCCTCGATAGCCGGGGTCAGGATATGGATAATAGGGATCTTGATATCCTCAGGGATCTTCAAAGATGATCCTAAATTAGCCAATGCATCAGCTTCTGTATTCTCTTCCCTTGGTACCTGTGTCAAACTAAAGGAAACAAAAGAGAGTGCCAATTTTTTGACTATCTCTAAATATTTGGTTAACTTTTCACCTTTAACAGCATAGGATCCATTAAAGTGGTTTGTAATTAACAATGAATCTACATGTACCTCAATATACCTGATCCCCATACGCTTAGCAATTTGCAAACCAGCAATTAAGGCTTCATATTCAGCCTCATTGTTAGTGGTTTGGAACTCACAAGCTATAGAGTGGGGTATTATGTCCCCCTGTGGCGATTTTAGTAGTATTCCAAGCCCTGTGCCTTTGACATTTGAGGATCCATCAGTATAGAGTATCCAAGGATCCTTGGTCTCTTCTAGCTGCTGGACTTCTAACTCAGCTTCTTTTTGTAAATCACTACTGAAATCAGCCACAAAGTCAGCTAATGCTTGGGATTTGATGGCTGTCCTAGGCTCATATCTTATGTCATAGGCACTAAGCTTCACTGCCCACTTGGCCATCCTTCCTGACATCTCTGGTTTCCTTCGTGATCCTTAACAAGGACCGCACTTACTGCTTTTGAGGATACTGCAAGATACAAGGATAGCACATCGCCTTTTTCTGGTTTCATCAAGGCCGGGGCTGAGGATAGGTAATCTTTGAGAGCTCTTAAGGCATTTTCATGCTTCTCAGTCCACTCAAATTTCTTGTTCTTCCTTAGGATATCATAGAATTCTTTGCACTTCTCTGAGGATTTGGATAAGAATCTGTTCAAAGCTGTTATCCTGCCTGTTAGCCTTTGAACATCCTTAGCATTGGCCGGAGATTTGATGTTCACTATTGCTTTGATTTGTTCCGGGCTAGCTTCAATGCCTCTCTTTGTCACCATATATCCTAAGAATTTACCTGCTTTAACACCAAAGTGACATTTTGAAGGATTAAGCTTCATATTATATTTATCAAGGATATTGAATGCTTCCTCCAAGTCTCTTAGGTGATCCTCAGCCTTTATTGATTTTACCACCATATCGTCTATGTAAACCTCCATAGTTTGTCCAATCTGATCCTTGAACATCATATTCACTAGCCTTTGATAAGTTGCACCTGCATTTCTTAGTCCGAACGGCATAGCAATATAGCAGTATATACCAGTTGGAGTCATGAAGGCTGTATCCTCTTGGTCGGATGGTTCCATTTGGATTTGTTGAAATCCAGATGAAGCATCCATAAAAGTTAACAGTTCATGACCCGCAGTTGCATCCACCATGGAGTCAATGTGGGGTAATGAGAAAGGATCCTTGGGACATGCCTTATTTAAATCTGTGAAATCGACACATACCCTCCACTTTCCATTTTTCTTTTGAACAACAACCACATTGGCCAACCATCTTGGATACTTGACCTCTCTAATCATACCTGCCCGGAGCAATTTCTCTACCTCCTCCTGGATAATGGTATTTCTTTCTGGTGCAAATTTCCTTCTCCTTTGATGGATTGGTTTGAAGGACCTATCAATGCCAAGTTTGTGAGTGATTACATCTTTAGATTGTTTTGGTCAAAAATCTGATGAGGATAATGCAACCAAACTCTTAGTTACGGGGTATGATGCTTGAAATGTAGAACAATGATAAGGATCACTTCAATGTAAATTGCACAAATGACACAAGGATTTATACGGGGAAAAAGCCCTTGATCAATAGTTGATCTCCGGCACAAAAAACCCCGGGTGATGGAAACTACCGATCACCAAGCTCAAATAAATCAATAAATGTTTACAACTTCGGATAGTAACGAGCTAGGTACAAGATCACTATGGTGAAATGTGTAAAAGTGAGTGAAAACTAATAAGTGTTCGTCGAGAGCTTCAAGAGTGCGATTGTATGAGAGTGTGTGTAGCTGAAAAATGACTAAGTGTTCTAATTCTAGCTCGTCACCCCTTTAAAAATAGAAGTTAGCTATAATAACAAACTATCCGACTTTTGTGCCAAGCTCCCACGTTCTCCACAACGTCCATTTCCAGTCAAACGTGTGCGAAATACCCGTGGAATATTCCATAGTAACGTTGCCAAGACCAAGTCAAGCCTGTTACTCCTGCGAAGTAATACAAAAGACAAACAAACAATCGTCAGTATGAGGATCCTTAAGGTGATCCATGATCCTGATCCTGAAGCTCTTCTGAGGATCACTATCTATCACAGAAGTAAGGATCATTAATTAGGATAACAAGTAAGGATCACTAATTGTTAAAAATCCTCCCCTAACAATTCCCCCCAAAATATAAGGAGTGATATGTTAAATGAGCGAATTATATTTTCTTGATCTTATCCGCAACTAACTATCGTAAATATAGCCGTTATTGTGGAACTATCCGTTGCAACCATGACGTCACAGAAGTGACAACCCTGCACAATCATGATTATAAATAGGAGATAGAGATAGGATCGATTGCATTTAAAATTTCAGAGATACTCCCTTTATAACTGCATTCTGAAGATAATCAGGTATTCTCTCTTCATCTTCTTCCTTCTCTTGCTCTGTTTTCATTTCTTTCCATCATTCCATCAAAGATGTTGCTCCGAAACTCCCCAGCTAAGGATCACCCGAAAAACAGCCCTCCGAAAAGCCAGGGGATCATCAAAGATTCCATTAAGGAACGCTGCTGTTTCAATGATGCACAGATTGATAGGATTCGCCACTGCTTCCCGGCGAACACCAAGTTTAGACCTTTTGATCCCAATGCCCTAAGTGATCATATCTCCGACAAGTGGGTTGCTTTCCCTGTCACTCCGTTCACCATAGGCTATACATATCCTTTTCCAGCCTTCACCCAATCTTTCTTTTCCCTAACCGGCATCTCTTATATCCAAGCCATGCCGATGATTTGGAGGGTTTTGTACACCCTTGAAAGGATCATCGAGCAGGAAGGGATAGACCTAGGGATGTCAGAGCTGGGAGAGCTGTATGATCTTACTACCTTTGGTTCTCATCGTTATTTGTTTAAACGTAAGCCTGGTGAGGAGCACCCGATCTTCAAGGCTACCAAGAATGATGCTAATTGGAAGCGGCGTTTCTTTTTCGTCAAGAGAGATTCTATTGATGATGGAAATGATCTACCCAAGAAATGGGCTACCCATGGTAGGGTGGAGGATCCTGAGAAGGATCACCAGAAAGCTTTCTTTTGATGTAAGGATCACTTATATATTTTTGCTTTCTTGTTATGCAGCTATCTCCGTCTCACACCTCAGACTGTCTCCTGCTGCTAAAGAGAGACTCATCGCTTTCAAGAAACTTGATCCTGAAACAAGATCTTTCAAGACAACAACCCAAGATTCTCAGGAGGTATCCTCAGGCTCTGTCACGATGTCAAGTAAGTATCTTTGTTTAAAATTTAAATAAATAGTGAAATATAAGTTAAGTGAAGATACTTATCTTGTTTTGGTTGTGTAGGTGCTGGAAAATCCACCAAGTCTGCTTCTAAGTTCAATGTCACCGATCTCACCACCGTCAGATCCTCTAAAAGAAAAGCTCCTACCAGTCCGACAGCTTCGGTCCCCAAGGCACCCCTCAAAGGAAAGGGAATCAAGAAGAGAAAGGCCTCTGAAGCTGAGGATCTGCAGGGTCTGCCTCTGATCCGCCACCAATTCCTCGAGTACTTCAATGAGGTAAGGATCACTGTCTCTGCTCGTATATCCTGTTGACATATCCTGCTGATATATCCTGCTGATTTGAGGATCACTTAGTCCTGACCTTGTCTTTTATCCCCTTTGCAGAAATTCTCTGAGATTGAGGATTATGTTGGCCACGTTGAGGATCAGGATAGGAAGGTTGCCGACCTCCAGCAGGTTGCATTGCTAAAGGACCTCAAAATTGCTGATCTTCAGAAGGAAGTCCAGGATGCCAAACAGGAGACGGCCAAGGTGCTGGTTAATGTTGACTATGAGAAGCATGAGATCACCGAAGACGCCAAAGTCTCTGCCGCCATAGCAATGTATAAGACCAAGCTGCAAATGGCCTTGGAAGCTCAGGATCCTGCTTTTGACAAGAGCACCTGGGATGTTGAAGGCTGGAAGGCAAGGCTGGCTGAACTGGACGATGAAGAGGCTGAGGAGGTTGAAGAGATTCTGACGATCGAGGCTGGAGGCAAGGGTGAAGGTGGTGAAACAAGTGGAGCTGGAGGTGGTAATGCAGCGAAGGTTTAGGCTGCATGATTGGGCGATGATGGAAACTTCTAGACTTAGCCGGAGCCCAATTTTTTTAGTTTGATGGTTGTTTTGTTGAACAATTTGATGGTTTGTACTGAACAATAGTTTTAGGATTAAGGATCATGTATGATCCTTTGGACAATAGGCAGGATTGCAAATGGTGGAGGGATCCTCTGTTTGGGGGATGAAGCCATTGTGATCCTGCCGCCTTTATATTCCTGCACTACTTTTGAACCTATTATCATGGACACCCTTTACCTACCCCAGCGGACGGGCCACGTATTGCTGGTAGATGCTCGGGGTAGGTAATTTTGACAACCTTTTAAGGGTTAGTCTTTTGTTAATAAATAAAACCTTAATCTTTTGTCGCTTATCTTGTGTTGTTATCCTTTTTTGTTTCTTTAACTCTCCTTTGTTTTGATGCACACTTATTGAATAAACAATTTTGAATAAGTCACATTGAAAATACTTAGGATATGATCCATGATCAAATATCCTATAGTTGAAGAACCCCAAAAAGTCATACATTTTAAGGATCACAAGTTTAGTTGTCAAATTCTAAGGGTTATTCAAATAAACAATTAATAGGATAAAAAACAGTTAAGGATCATACCTGAGGATCCAAGTTAGGATCCTGACCATAATAAGGATAACTATAAGATAAACCTTAGAGAGAAGTAAGGATCAAGGATCCCTAGTTGCTTATCTTCAAGGACCTGAAATATAGCATAACTTGGGACTAAGCCAATATAAGATAAGAGTTAGCAACTGGGGACAAGCCCAAGGATAACTGGGGACAAGCCCAAGGATAACTGGGGACAAGCCCAAGGATCGTATGTAAACTGGAGTATGGCCCTAACTGGCGACTATCCAAACTTAGTGACATGAAAATGTCAAAACCTTAGCTAACGTGAAAACGTTGGAAACCTTAGGAACGGATGTATGGTACGTCTACCATTATACGTAGGATCCTAGGTATAGCCAGTACAATGGAATTATCAGCCCCTAAATCGAGTACTGGTCCCACTGCCTTGAACTATACCAGGATCATCATGCGCTACAGGCGGAACTGGGGTCAAGCCCAAATAACTGGGGTTAAACCCAAAGGACGGATTGCTTCTGCAGATAACCAATACTTTGCTAAGGATTCTTGAACTTTCAAAACTTAAAATCACGTGAGAGATGAATAAAGGATACATGATCCTTATCCTTATATGAGAAAATAAAATAAACATGAAATAGTTCAAGATTAGGATATTACCAAAGTAAGGATCACCGATACTTTAAGGATCCTTCAAGGATACCCCTAACGTAAGGATCATCTGTGCCATGAGGATCCTGCTCACATGAAATATTTCTTCAAGTGAACAGCATTCCAAGCTCTTGGTAGCAAATCACCTTCCATGGTTAGCAATCTATATGCCCCCTTTCCTGCTTCAGCTTCAATCAAATAAGGGTCTTCCCATTTTGGAGCCAATTTTCCATCAGCAGGATTGGTGGTATTCTGAAATGCTTTCCTTAATACCATATCTCCAACTTGAAACTTCCTGATCCTGACCTTTTTGTTGTAAGCACCAGCCATTCTTTGTTGATAACTGGCCATCCTTATCCTAGCCATATCCCTGATTTCTTCAATAGTATCCAGGTCTTGAGCCAAGCTCTCATCATTTTCCTCAGGATCACGGGTACTTGTTCTAGCAGTTGGAACCACCATTTCTGTTGGGATCACTGATTCTGCCCCAAATACCAAAGAGAATGGTGTTTGACCAGTAGCATTCTTAGGGGTTGTCCTATCAGCCCAAAGCACATAAGGTAGTTCTTCTGCCCATTTCCCTTTCTTGGATCCAACCTTCTTCTTCAAATTGTTGATGATGATCTTGTTGGATGATTCTGCTTGACCATTAGCTTGTGGGTGGACTGGTGTTGATGTTATCATCTTAATCCCCCAGCTGTCACAAAAGTTAGTGGTTCTGCCCCCAATAAATTGGGAACCATTATCACATATAATTTCAGAAGGAATTCCAAATCTAGTTATAATATTTCTTTTAATGAAGGATATAACTTCCTTTTCTCTGACTTGGGCAAAAGCTTCAGCCTCTATCCACTTGGAGAAGTAATCAGTCATAGCAAGCATGAATACTTTTCCACCAGGTGCCTTAGGGAGCTTACCAACTATGTCCATACCCCATCTCATAAATGGCCAAGAGGAGGATATAGGATGCAATAATTCAGCTGGTTGATGAAGGATATTGCTGTGTCTCTGACAAGGATCACATCTCTTAGCATACTCCACAGCATCTCTCTTCATGGTTGGCCAATAGTATCCTGTCCTCAGGATCCTTGAGAATAATGCTCTGCCCCCAGTGTGGTTTACACAATCTCCTTCATGGAAGTCTTTTAAAACTTCTTGGATTTCAGGATCCTCAATGCATCTCAAGTATGGTCCTGCAAGAGATCGTCTATACAACATATTATTTAAAATTGTGAATTAAGATACCTTAATTTTGAAAGCCCTAGGGTTTCCTCCTGTAGGAATCTCTCCATGTTGTAAGTGTCTCATGATTGGTGAGATCCATGATCCTGATCCTGATCCTGAATGGGATTGAGTATCCTCACTAGGGACAATTGCAGAATCTTGCTCTATCTCCATGGTCGCATGATCCTCGATAGCCGGGGTCAGGATATGGATAATAGGGATCTTGATATCCTCAGGGATCTTCAAAGATGATCCTAAGTTAGCCAATGCATTAGCTTCTGTATTTTCTTCCCTTGGTACCTGTGTTAAACTCAATATACCTGATCCCCATATGCTTAGCAATTTGCAAACCAGCAATTAAGGCTTCATATTCAGCCTCATTGTTAGTGGTTTGGAACTCACAAGCTATAGAGTGGGGTATTATGTCCCCCTGTGGCGATTTTAGTAGTATTCCAAGCCCTGTGCCTTTGACATTTGAGGATCCATCAGTATAGAGTATCCAAGGATCCTTGGTCTCTTCTAGCTGCTGGACTTCTAACTCAGCTTCTTTTTGTAAATCACTACTGAAATCAGCCACAAAGTCAGCTAATGCTTGGGATTTGATGGTTGTCCTAGGCTCATATCTTATGTCATAGGCACTAAGCTTCACTGCCCACTTGGCCATCCTTCCTGACATCTCTGGTTTCCTGAGGACATTCTTAATTGGAAAATTAGTTTTAACAACAATAACATGAGTTTCAAAATAATGTCTCAACTTAGTAGATGCCATAATTAATGCAAGAATAAGCTTTTCAAGGTGTGAATACCTGGATTCGGCATCAAGTAAACTTTTACTTACATAATAGACAGGATGTTGTGTACCTTCATGATCCTTAACAACGACCGCACTTACTGCTTTTGAGGATACTGCAAGATACAAGGATAGCACATCGCCTTTTTCTGGTTTCATCAAGGCCGGGGCTGAGGATAGGTAATCTTTGAGAGCTCTTAAGGCATTTTCATGCTTCTCGGTCCACTCAAATTTCTTGTTCTTCCTTAGGATATCATAGAATTCTTTGCACTTCTCAGAGGATTTGGATATAAGTCTGTTCAAAGCTGCTATCCTGCCTGTTAGCCTTTGAACATCCTTAGCATTGGCCGGAGATTTGATGTTCACTATTGCTTTGATTTGTTCCGGGCTAGCTTCAATGCCTCTCTTTGTCACCATATATCCTAAGAATTTACCTGCTTTAACACCAAAGTGACATTTTGAAGGATTAAGCTTCATATTATATTTATCAAGGATATCGAATGCTTCCTCCAAGTCTCTTAGGTGATCCTCAGCCTTTATTGATTTTACCACCATATCGTCTATGTAAACCTCCATAGTTTGCCCAATCTTATCCTTGAACATCATATTCACTAGCCTTTGATAAGTTGCACCTGCATTTCTTAGTCCGAACGGCATAGCAATATAGCAGTATATACCAGTTGGAGTCATGAAGGCTGTATCCTCTTGATCGGATGGTTCCATTTGGATTTGTTGAAATCCAGATGAAGCATCCATAAAAGTTAACAGTTCATGACCCGCAGTTGCATCCACCATGGAGTCAATGTGGGGTAATGGGAAAGGATCCTTGGGACATGCCTTATTTAAATCGGTAAAATCGACACATACCCTCCACTTTCCGTTTTTCTTTTGAACAACAACCACATTGGCCAACCATTTTGGATACTTGACCTCTCTAATCATACCTGCCCGGAGTAATTTCTCTACCTCTTCTTGGATAATGGCATTTCTTTCCGGTGCAAACTTTCTTCACCTTTGGTGTATTGGTTTGAAGGACCTATCAATGCCAAGTTTGTGAGTGATTACATCTTTAGTTATACCAGTCATGTCTTCGTGTTTCCATGCAAAGGTAGTCTTTCTCCTTTTGAGGAAGGATATAAGGTCTTCCTTCATATCGCCAAGGATCCCTCATCCGATATAGATTTTGGATTCAGGATCATCAGGATCCATGAGGATTTCTACTACATCCTGCTCTCTTGCCTCCAAGACATCCCTTGGAGGATACTTTGATTGCTATTGCTCCCTTGACTTCGAAGCTGGTTTCATCGATGAAGTATAGCAATTCTTAGCCTCCTGCTGATCACTATCAATCTTCACTATTCCCCAAGGACTAGGGAGCTTCACACATTGATGGTAAGTAGATGGGACTGCCTTCATATCGTGTATCCAGGGCCTGCCAAGGATAACATTACAACAAGATAAACAGTCAATAACACAAAATTTTTTATAAGAGTGTAGGCCTTCGATGTAGATTGGGAGCTTAATGTCCCCCAGGGTATTCTTAGTTTCGCCACTAAATCCTACGAGCACGGAGGATCTTGGTATGATATCTGATTCAGGGATACCCATCTTCTTTAGAACATCAAGCTGGATAATGTTCACTGAGCTTCCTCCGTCTATAAGGATCCTGCGGACAAAATGGTTAGAAATGAAAAGAGTAATAACTAAACCATCGTGATGAGGATCCTGGATATCAACACGATCATCCTCATCAAAGGTTATGACTTTTCCTTCGGAGACACTTGATGTTCGAACGGGTCTTTCTCCATTATCCATTTTAGTTTCCTTTGCATGCCTTTTAGCTGCTGAGAAGGATGTGCCACAAATGTCTGATCCTCCAGAAATAAAGTTTATTACTTGTGCATCTGCTGGAGGGGCTGGAGCCTTCTCAGGGATCCTTTCAGGATCCTGAGTCCTTGACTTTTTTCTACCCAACAACTCTTTTAGATGCCCCTTGCTCAACAAGTATCCAATTTCCTTTCTTAGTGCAATGCATTCTTCTGTAAGATGCCCAAAATCTTCATGGTATGCACACCACTTTGACTTATCTTTGGTTGCAGCTGGTCTGTCATTTTTTCTTGGCCATCTGGCTTTATCACCTAGATTCTGCATCGCAAGGATTAGTTCGTTGTTATCAACAGAAAAACAATATTCAGAAATTGGAGGATAATCTTCATCATCCTCTTCCTGATCAACAGCATGCACATTCTGGTTATCAGATCTGTTATAGGATCTGAACTTGTTGTTCCTGAATGAAGATCCTTGCTTATCTTGCTTTGAGGATCCTGCTAACCTCTCCTGGATCCTCTTGTCATCCTCTAGCCGGATGAACCTAAGTGCCCGGGTTCTTACCTCATCTAGGTTCCTGCATGGTGTCAAAACAAGATCATCATAGAACAATGAATCCCTAAGCAATCCCATTTTAAAGGCCTCAACAGCCGTGGCTATATCCAAGTTGGGAATGTCTAAGGATTCTTTACTGAATTTGCTAATGTAATCCCTTAATGATTCATTATGACCCTGGGTTATCCTATATAGATCACTAGTTAATCGTTCAAATTTTCTACTACAAGAAAACTGATTATTAAATAGGTTAACTAGATTGGCAAATGAGGTAATAGAGTAAGGGGAAGACTTAGCAACCATTTGAGAGCTGATCCAGTAAGAGTGGATCCGAATCCCTTGCACAGGCATGCTTCCTTTAACCTTTCTGGGATTGGATTGATCTCCATCCTCTCCCTGTATTGTGCTATGTGTTCTTCAGGATCCGTCGAACCATCATACAGCTTCATAGTTGGGACATGGAACCTCTTGGGTATCTCAGCATCACAGATTGGTGGTGCAAATCGAGATATCTTGTGGCTCCCATCTGCAATCTCTGGGATAGGTTTGACCACTCCTGGAACACTCGATATCATATCCTTCAACTTTTGCAATTCTCTGGCCATGGCATGATTGATACCTGGATCCTGCATAAGACCATGGTTAGTAGTATAAGAATTATTAAAAGTGTTACCTCCCATTGGATTCAAATTAGGAAGAATGGATGTTAATCCATATTGTTGGGGCTCTGGAATGATCGAAGGACCAGTAGAAGCATTGGTCTGCATTGGAATAAAATCTCCCTGATGGACATCTGAACTTCCTGTTTGCAAACTCCTCAAGGATCCTGGCATCTAGAAGGATCCCTGAAACTGGGACGATCCTGGAACAAAGGAGGATCCTTGAACCTGGGATGATCCTGGAACAAAGGAGGATCCTTGAACCTGGGATGATCCTGGAACAAAGGAGGATCCTTGAACCTGGGATGATCCTGGAACAAAGGAGGATCCTTGAACCTGGGATGATCCTGGAACAAGGGAGGATCCTTGAACCTGGGATGATCCTGGAACAAAGGAGGATCCTTGAATCTGCTGCGCTCCTGAGTATCCTCCTGAAGTCATGAAGGATCCCATATACTGAGGATAGGATCCTGCTGGCTGGAAATATGAACCTGATGCCTAGGTCACTGTTGTTGTTCCGTAGTGCACTCCTTTCGGTCCACCCACATATTGAACATCTGGAACCACTGATGGCTGAGAAGTAATCACCGGAGTATCAAAATTCAAAGATTTTGGCACCAGTGGGGAATGATCCTCTGCTGTTTTCTTTTGTTTCTTGAGATCTCCGATTTCTTTGAGAATCCTTTCATTGGTCTTGTCCTGTTGCTGTATATGATCCTTCATCTGCAAAATCAAAGTAAACATGTCACTAGTAGTGGGAGTGTAAGAAGCAGAAGAAGTTGGAGGTTTGGAGAAAATGGGAGTTGGTTTCTTCTCGGCATTTTTCTGAGGTCCAGAAGGTGGTGGAGGCAGAGGTGGAATGCCCTGAGATGAATTAACCGCAGACATTGCAGTAGAGGTATTCTTTAATGATGAAGCCATGTATTTGTATTCAATGAACCGGAACGATCACCAACAGAAAAACTTCTTAGGAATGAAGCACCAATTGCCCCACGGTGGGCGCCAAACTATTTTGGTCAAAAATCTGATGAGGATAATGCAACCAAACTCTTAGTTACGGGGTATGATGCTTGAAATGTAGAACAATGATAAGGATCACTTCAATGTAAATTGCACAAATGACACAAGGATTTATACGGGGAAAAAGCCCTTGATCAATAGTTGATCTCCGGCACAAAAAACCCCGGGTGATGGAAACTACCGATCACCAAGCTCAAATAAATCATTAAATGTTTACAACTTCGGATAGTAACGAGCTAGGTACAAGATCACTATGGTGAAATGTGTAAAAGTGAGTGAAAACTAATAAGTGTTCGTCGAGAGCTTCAAGAGTGCGATTGTATGAGAGTGTGTGTAGCTGAAAAATGACTAAGTGTTCTAATTCTAGCTCGTCACCCCTTTAAAAATAGAAGTTAGCTATAATAACAAACTATCTGACTTTTGTGCCAAGCTCCCACGTTCTCCACAACGTCCATTTCCAGTCAAACGTGTGCGAAATACCCGTGAAATATTCCATAGTAACGTTGCCAAGACCAAGTCAAGCTTGTTACTCCTGCGAAGTAATACAAAACACAAACAAACAATCGTCAGTATGAGGATCCTTAAGGTGATCCATGATCCTGATCCTGAAGCTCTTCTGAGGATCACTATCTGTCACAGAAGTAAGGATCATTAATTAGGATAACAAGTAAGGATCACTAATTGTTAGAAAATCCTCCCCTAACATAGATATACCTGTCATATCTTCATGTTTCCATGCAAAGGTAGTCTTTCTCCTTTTGAGGAAGGATACAAGGTCTTCTTTCATTTCGCCAAGGATCCCTGATCCGATATAGATTTTGGATTCAGGATCATGAGGATCCATGAGGATTTCTACCACATCCTGCTCTCTTGCCTCCAAGACATCCCTTGGAGGATACTTTGATTGCTATTGCTCCCTTGATTTTGAGGCTGGTTTCATCGATGAAGTATAGCAATTCTTAGCCTCCTGCTGATCACTATCAATCTTGACTATTCCCCAAGGACTAGGGAGCTTCACACATTGATGGTAAGTAGATGGGACTGCCTTCATATCGTGTATCCAGGGCCTGCCAAGGATAACATTACAACAAGATAAACAGTCAATAACACAAAATTTTTTATAAGAGTGTAGGCCTTCGATGTATATTCGGAGTTTAATGTCCCCCAGGGTATTCTTAGTTTCGCCACTAAATCCCACGAGCACGGAGGATCTTGGTATGATATCGGATTCAGGAATAGCCATCTTCTTTAGAACATCAAGCTGGATAATGTTCACTGAGCTTCCTCCGTCTATAAGGATCCTGTGGACAAAATGGTTAGAAATGAAAAGAGTAATAACTAAACCATCATGATGAGGATCCTGGATATCAACACGATCATCCTCATCAAAGGTTATGACTTTTCCTTCGGAGACACTTGATGTTCGAACGGGTCTTTCTCCATTATCCATTTTAGTTTCCTTTGCATGTCTTTTAGCTGCTGAGAAGGATGTGCCACAAATGTCTGATCCTCCAGAAATAAAGTTTATTACTTGTGCATCTGCTGGAGGGGCTGGAGCCTTCTCAGGGATCCTTTCAGGATCCTGAGTCCTTGACTTTTTTCTTCCCAACAATTCTTTTAGATGCCCCTTGCTCAACAAGTATCCAATTTCCTTTCTCAGTGCAATGCATTCTTCTGTGAGGTACCCAAAATCTTCATGGTATGCACACCACTTTGATTTATCCTTAGTTGCAGCTGGCCTATCATTTTTTCTGGGCCATCTAGCTTTATCACCTAGATTCTGCATCGCAAGGATTAGTTCATTGTTATCAACATAAAAACAATATTCTGGGCCATCTAGCTTTATCACCTAGATTCTGCATCGCAAGGATTAGTTCATTGTTATCAACAGAAAAACAATATTCAGAAATTGGAGGATAATCCTCATCATCCTCTTCCTGATCAACAGCATGCACATTCTGGTTATCAGATCTGTTGTAGGATCTGAACTTGTTGTTCCTGAATGAGGATCCTTGCTTATCTTGCTTTGAGGATCCTGCTAACCTCTCCTGGATCCTCTTGTCATCCTCTAGCCGAATGAACCTAAGTGCCCGGGTTCTTACCTCATCTAGGTTCCTGCATGGTGTCATAACAAGATCATCATAGAACAATGAATCCCTAAGCAATCCCATTTTAAAGGCCTCGACAGCCGTGGCTATATCCAAGTTGGGAATGTCTAAGGATTCTTTACTGAATTTGGTAATGTAATCCCTTAATGATTCATTATGACCCTGGGTTATCCTATATAGATCACTAGTTAATCGTTCAAATTTTCTACTACAAGAAAACTGATTATTAAATAGGTTAACTAGATTAGCAAATGAGGTAATAGAGTAGGGGGAAGACTTAGCAGCCATTTGAGAGCTGATCCAGTAAGAGTGGATCCGAATCCTTTGCACAGGCATGCTTCCTTTAACCTTTCTGGGATTGGATTGATCTCCATCCTCTCCCTGTATTGTGCTATGTGTTCTTCAGGATCCGTCGAACCATCATACAGCTTCTTAGTTGGAACATGGAACCTCTTGGGTATCTCAGCATCACAGATCGGTGGTGCAAAACGAGATATCTTGTGGCTCCCATCTGCAATCTCTGGGATAGGTTTGACCACTCCTGGAACACTTGATATCATATCCTTCAACTTTTGCAATTCTCTGGCCATGGCATGATTGATACCTGGATCCTGCATAAGGCCATGGTTAGTAGTATAAGAATTATTATAAGTGTTACCTGCCATTGGGTTCAAATTAGGAAGAATGGATGTTAATCCATATTGTTGGGGCTCTGGAATGATCGAAGGACCAGTAGAAGCATTGGTCTGCATTGGAATAAAATCTCCCTGATGGACATCTGAACTTCCTGTTTGCAAACTCCTCAAGGATCCTGGCTTCTAGAAAGATCCCTGAAACTGGGACGATCCTAGAACAAAGGAGGATCCTTGAACCTGGGATGATCCTGGAACAAAGGAGGATCCTTGAACCTGGGATGATCCTGGAACAAAGGAAGATCCTTGAACCTGGGATGATCCTGGAACAAGGGAGGATCCTTGAACCTGGGATGATCCTGGAACAAAGGAGGATCCTTGAACCTGGAATGATCCTGGAACAAAGGAAGATCCTTGAATCTGCTGCGCTCCTGAGTATCCTCCTGAAGTCATGAAGGATCCCATATGCTGAGGATAGGATCCTGTTGGCTGAAAATATGAACCTGATGCCTAGGTCACTGTTGTTGTTCCGTAGTGCACTCCTTTCGGTCCACCCACATATTGAACATCTGGAACCACTGATGGCTGAGAAGTAATAACCGGAGTATCAAAATTCAAAGATTTTGGCACCAGTTGGGAATGATCCTCTGCCGTTTTCTTTTGTTTCTTGAGATCTCCGATTTCTTTGAGAATCCTTTCATTAGTCTTGTCCTGTTGCTGTATATGATCCTTCATCTGCAAAATCAAAGTAAACATGTCACTAGTAGTGGGAGTGTAAGAAGCAGAAGAAGTTGGAGGTTTGGAGAAAATGGGAGTTGGTTTCTTCTCGGCATTTTTCTGAGGTCCAGAAGGTGGTGGAGGCAAAGGTGGAATGCCCTGAGATGAATTGGCCGCAGACATTGCAGTAGAGGTATTCTTCAATGATGAAGCCATGTATTTGTGTGTAATGAACCGGAATGATCACCAACAGAAAAACTTCTTAGGAATGAAGCACCAATTGCCCCACGGTGGGCGCCAAACTGTTTTGGTCAAAAAATCTAATGAGGATAATGCAACCAAACTCTTAGTTACGAGGAATGATGCTTGAAACGTGTAACAATGATAAGGATCACTTCAATGTAAATTGCACAAATGACACAAGGATTTATATGGGGAAAAAGCCCTTGATCAAGAGTTGATCTCCGGCACAAAAAACCCCGGGTGATGGAAACTACCGATCACCAAGCTCAAATAAATCAATAAATGTTTACAACTTCGGATAGTAACGAGCTAGGTACAAGGATCACTATCGTGAAATGTGTAAAAGTGAGTGAAAACTAATAAGTGTTCGTCGAGAGCTTCAAGAGTGCGATTATATGAGAGTGTGTGTAGCTAAAAATGGCTAACTGTTCTAATTCTAGCTCGTCACCCCTTTAAAAATAGAAGTTAACTATAATAACAAACTATCCGACTTTTGTGCCAAGCTCCCACGTTCTCCACAACGTCCATTTCCATTCAAACGTGTGCGAAATACCCGTGGAATATTCCATAGTAACGTTGCCAAGACCAAGTCAAGCTTGTTACTCCTGCGAAGTAATACAAAACACAAACAAACAATCGTTAGTATGAGGATCCTTAAGGTGATCCATGATCCTGATCCTGAAGCTCTTCTGAGGATCACTATCTGTCACAGAAGTAAGGATCATTAATTAGGATAACAAGTAAGGATCACTAATTGTTAGAAAATCCTCCCTAACAGGTTCATTACAAGATCTTGATAAAATTGAGAATCTTTTTGCAGCCCCATCTTGAAAGCTTGCACAGCTGTTGCAACATCAAGATGTGGAATGTCTAGGGATTCCCGGCTGAACTTGTCCACATAATCCCTAAGGGATTCCTGAGGCCCCTGTGTTATCCTGTAGAGGTCACTTGTTAGTTTCTCAAAGCTTCTACTACAAGAAAACTGACTATTAAATAAATTTACTAAGTGAGCAAAAGATGTAATCGAATGCGGAGGAACATTCAAGAGCCATTTCAAGGCTGATCCTGTTAAGGTAGAACCAAAACCCTTGCACAAGCATGCTTCCTTGAGATCCGAAGGGATAGGGTTAATCTCCATTCTTTCCCTATACTGAGCAATATGCTCCTCAGGATCCGTAGTTCCGTCGTAAAGCTTCATGTTGGGGGTTTGAAATCTCTTTGGGATCTCAGCATCACAGATAGGATATGCAAAACGAGATATCTTGTGGCTGTCTTGGGACACTTCCGGGATTGGCTGGACCACTCCAGGTACACTAGATATCATATCCTTCAACTTCTGAAGTTCCCTAGTAAGTGCTGATGTTACACCTGTATCCTGCAAAGATCCACTATTGTTAGTAGCATGAGTATTATTATTATTTGACACGTTACCCGTTGGAAGATTTTGCCCATATCCTGAAGCATATCCTGAGCTCCTCATGGTTGACATCCTGACCGAGGAGGGTATTTTAGGTGTATGATTCTGAGGAAGGTTGGGTACAATATTCCCCCTGTTATCCTCAGTATACACAACTGAACTGAAGTTCAAAGTTCTGGGATGTAATGGAGTGACAATATCCTCAGCAGATCTGCTCGAGCCAGACTTCAGGAGTTGTATTTCCCTCAATAGCATTTGGTTTGTTTCCTGTTGCTGCCTCATTTGTTCCTGCACACTTCCAAATAAGGTTAGAATTTCATCATTAGAAGCTAAAACGGGAGCATATTCCTGAACACTGCGAGTAGGGATAATATCCTGAGGTCGTGAAGAGGCTGGCATCCTTGGAGGAGGTGGTGGAAGCACCGAACCGGTAGTGGCAGAAGTCATAGCAGACACAGTGGAGGAACTCATGTTTGATCTTGAGGCCATTATGGACAATGTGGCAAAAAGTTTTGAAAATAGAAAACCGATTGGCGATTTCACAAAGATTTTTAGTAAAGAGAGCACCACTTGCCCCACGGTGGGCGCCAAATTGTTTTGGTCAAAAATTACTGAAGCAATTAAGTGATCAAATTAGTAAAGTGAGGTAGTGTGCTAGAAAGTGTGTTGAAAATATGCCGGTTAAGTTATTTAGAAAATCAGTATTCAGGATACGGCTCAGGATATTGAGTTGTATCTATGATCAAAATATGAGCAAAAAGTAAAGTAAATGACACGAGATGTACGAGGAAAGCCCTTGATCAATCTAGATCGCCGGCATAAAACCTCGGGAGCTGACAATCGCAGCTGCCTTGTTCTTCTTATTGCTTCAAACGTCAGGATACAGTGCAGGATATAGACCAGATCGCTAAGTGTTACAATGCTTTTGTATGAAAGTGAAAATTGCTAGAGAGCGAGTGTTAGAGTGTAGCGAGTGTGAATGTGATGTCCTATTCGATCTGGTAAACCCACCTATTTATAGTTACAAAAAAGAAACTAAAATTCCTATAAATATGGGATGCTCCCGAATATTCCATAAATAGCCGTTTGGAACCAAATAAAGCGGGCTTAACGTCTTTCCTTGAACAACTTGGACCGAGTCTTCCGTGGAATGAGTCCTTGTGAACGTTGCTAGCTTCTAACCCACGTACCTACACATAATCCGTTAGTAATCCTGAGGATACCATTCAGGATGTTACCAATATCCTGAACCAGCATCCCGGATGTAAACAGATACTATATAACCAAGATATAAATCAAGATATTTTTCCAGGATATGGGCTCAGAATTTCACCCATAACAGGGGGCCGTGACATAAACGCTCCCAACTCCCCTCGACGTTCGATGTTGAAGTTGCCACTGGAAGAACTGTCGTCGTTAATTCTGTTCTTCGTGATTGTACTCTTGAGCTCAACAGTCACATCTTCCCAATCGACCTTATTCCGATGCAACTCGGAAGTTTTGACGTTATAGTAGGCATGGACTTTCTTCGTGAAAACCATGCCGAAGTTGTGTGCTTCGATAAGATGATTCGATTCTTGCTCGCAAATGGTGATTTATTATGTGTTTATGGTGAAACCGCTTCGAAGGGCCTCAAACTCTTGTCATGTGTCCATGCTAGCAAGTATCTCCGTAAGGAATACGGAGCTTTCTTGGCTAACATTGTAGTAGCGGAGAAGGAAAAGAAAAGTAGTCCAGGAATAAACGAAGCCCCCGTTGTGTGTGAATTTCCAAGGGTATTCCCCGATGATCTACCAGGATTACCACCAAGTCGTGATATCGACTTTCGTATCGACCTCATTCCTGGAGCCAATCCTGTTGCCAAAGCTCCTTACCGACTCGCACCGTCCGAAATGCGTGAACTCTCGAACCAACTCCAGGAATTACTTGAGAAAGGATTCATTCACCCGAGCACCTCTCCTTGGGGCGCGCCAGTCCTTTTCGTCAAAAAGAAGGATGGGTCGTTCAGGATGTGCATCGACTATCGGGAATTGAATAAGTTAACTATCAAGAACCGCTATCCCCTGCCTCGCATTGACGATTTGTTTGATTAGCTACAAGGTGCTACGTGTTTATCGAATATCGATCTACACTCAGGCTATCACCAGCTACGCATTCAAGAGGAGGATATACCCAAAACCGCGTTTCGCACTCGATATGGCCACTACGAATTCGTTGTTATGCCCTTTGGTTTAACCAACGCACCCGCGGTTTTCATGGATCTGATGAATCGCGTGTGTAAGCCTTATCTCGACAGTTTCGTCATCGTGTTCATCGATGATGTCTTGATCTATTCCAAATCGAAGACCGAACACGCGCAACAACTACGTTTGGTTCTCGAGCTACTCCAGGGGAATCAACTCTATGCCAAGTTCTCTAAGTGCGAATTCTGGCTGGAGGAGGTTCAATTTCTGGGTCACATTGCTAATAGTCAAGGTATTCACGTTGATCCTGTGAAGATTGAAGCCGTTAAGAGTTGGATTACACCTAAGAACCCGTCCAAAGTCCGCTCTTTTCTCGGACTAGCGGGCTATTATCGTTGATTTATTGAAGGATTCTCAAAGATCGCTGTGCCGCTTACCGCTCTCACACATAAAGACAAGCCTTTTGTTTGGAGAACCGAACAAGAGCCTGCCTTCCAAACACTCAAGCACATGCTCTGCAATGCTCCCGTTCTCACATTGCCTGACGGAAACGACGATTTCATTGCCTATTGTGATGCTTCCAACTTTGGTCTTGATTATGTCCTCATGCAACGAGACAAGGTTATAGCTTACGCATCTCGTCAGCTCAAAATCCACGAGAAGAACTATACAACCCATGACCTCGAGCTAGGCGCAATTGTTTTGGTGTTAAAGATTTGGCGACACTACCTGTATGGTACAAAGTGTACGATCTTCACCGATCATAGGAGCCTACAACATATCTTTGATCAGAAGGAACTTAATATGCGTCAACGCCGATGGGTAGAACTTCTCAACGATTATGACTGTGAGATTCGTTATCACCCAGGCAAAGCAAATGTTGTTGCCGACGCTCTCAGCAGACGGAGTTATTTGCTCGGCACTCGTAATGTCCAAGCCCAATACGATCTCGAAACTCTCATCCGAGAAGCTCAGCATGCATGTTTTAATGAACGCACTCTGAAGAAGGAAAGAATCTACCACGATGGAGCCCAGCTTGTGAATAAGTCGAATGGGATATTCCACTTTTTGGACCGAATTTGGATCCCTAAACGGACCGATTTGCGACAGATTTTGATGGACGAAGCCCACAAATCCCGGTATTCTATTCATCCCGGTGCCGACAAAATGTACCAGGACCTTCGCTACAAGTACTGGTGGCCTGGCATGAAAAGGGATATTGCTCTCTACGTTGGAAAATGCCTAACTTGTGCAAGAGTTAAGGCTAAACACCAAAGACCCTCTGGCTTACTCGAACAACCGCCTATCCCTATGTGGAAGTGGGAGAGTAAAGCTATGGACTTTATAACAAAGCTTCCGCACACGTCATCAGGTCACGACAGCATCTAGGTTGTTGTTGACCGTTTGACCAAATCAGCTCACTTTTTGCCAATACAGGAAGACTACAAGGTAGAATGATTAGCCCGAATCTACACCGATGAGATCCTTTGTAATCATGGGACGCCTCGCGACATCATCTCTGACCGTGATGCTCGGTTTACCTCGCGACTGTGGGAAACGTTCCAAGCTGCTCTCGGTACTACGCTTAACTTAAGTACCGCATTCCACCATCAAACCGACGGTCAGACTGAGAGAACGATCCGTACTCTTGAAGACATGCTCCGTTCGTGTGTCATAGATTTCGGTGGTAATTGGGATACATACCTGCCGTTAGTCGAATTCTCGTATAACAACAGTTATCATTCCAGAATTCAGATGGCACCATTCGAGGCTTTATAAAGAAGAAAATGTCGATCGCCTATTGTGTGGCACGAGATCGGTCACTCGCAATTAACCGGTCCTGAGCTATTGCAAGAAACGACTGACAAAGTCCTCCAAATTCGAGACAACTTGCTGAAAGCTCGAAGTCGACATAAAAGTTATGCCGATAGACGACGCAAGCCCCTTGAATTTGACGTTGGCGACTACGTACTCCTAAAGGTATCACCTTGGAAGGGTGTGGTCAGATTCGGCAAGAAAGGGAAACTAGCGCCACGATTTGTTGGACCTTTTAAGATTCTGGAAAGGATCGGAAAAGTTGCCTGCAAACTCGAACTACCGGAGGAACTTAGTAACGTCCACCCGACTTTCCATGTGACAAACCTCCGAAAGTGCCTGGCTGAGCATGATTTAATTGTACCTCTCGATGATCTGCAAGTAAACGAAACACTAAACTTCGTGGAGAAGCCTGTCGAAATCATGGATCACCAAACCAAGCAGCTCAGACGCTCGCGCATTCCTATTGTGAAAGTCCGATGGGAAGGCAAACGAGGCGCAAAGTTCACTTGGGAACTCGAAAGCGACACGAAGGCGAAGTACCCGCAGTTGTTTGTTACGGCTTCGGCCTAATTTCGAGACGAAATTCCCTCAACTAGGGGAGGCTATAACACCCCGTGTTTTCGAAAGTCAAAAGTCAAAGTCAAGATTGAAGTCAAAGGAAAAAAGATTGCTAATTGCGATCTGTCTCTCCTTGCCCAATTCCTGTTTTGACTTCTTTGACTTGTAATTAGTTTATTTTATTTTCGCTTTAGTTATATTATGTGGAGTGTCTATTAATAATCGCATATTAATCGCTATTTATCGCATGTTTAATCGCTTTATCGCTATCCCACTCGCAACTCGAACTACGAATTTTGGTTATTTGCTATACGTGTGTGTGTGCCTTATGTGTTACGTGTGCATGCTTATTTATGTTATGTTGAGGTAATCAATCGAATCGCAATCGAAACTCGAACGCAATCGAACTCAATCGCAATCGAAATCGAACTATGATAATTAGTGGAGAAGGGATAGTGCAAGATATGAGTAGTTTGGATTAAAAGTAATTTGACTAGGAGAACCTATCGCATCGCAACGCTCTCAATTGCAATCGAAACAACAAAAATCGTCGCACCAAACACTCGAACCAAGTGCCATCCGACCGGGCTGTCACATGATCGAGGTGCCATGTTGCCATACTACCGAGATGACATCCGAATGGACTGTCATCTGGGCGAGATGTCATCCGACCGACTCGCCCATTTCCACTTTGGGTATCCTATAAATACCCCATGTCACTTTCATTCTTTCCACTTTTGGCAAGTGACGTCCGACCAGCTCGTGTTCCTCGCTTTTCTCTGATTTCTCGCAATTCCGGTAAGATCTCGTCCTAAATCTTGTACTTCCTTAATCTACATGCACTCCTACACCTTTCTATCTTTTGAATCTTAACTTTTAACCGTGAAATCACTAGATTTGAGATGTTCTAGGATGACGTCATCATAGTGTTCTTATGAACTTCATGTTTTGGCTTCAATCCACCAAGAACAACTTGGATCTAACCGATTTCCACCCAAGTAAACAAAGATCTTGCATAAGATCTAAACACATTCATGGTGAAAAAGGATTGAAAGATGGTTTCTAACTTTCTTTCAACTCTTTTACACTCAATGCACTCAAAACCGATAGGATCGGACCTTGATCTAGTCTCCTACTCATTATCAGTGTTGTGCTAGCTCAAGATCTGGATTCTACTCACGAGACCACCGATTTCGGGTTAACCAAGAACAACCATCTTGAACCGGTTAACTGGTCAAACTAGGGTGATTCCTGTTTGATCGGGTCACTTGGGCCAAGATGGGGTTCTGTTGGTTAACACGTCGTCAAAACGTCTCGATAAAACAACAAACAATCAAAACGGCCAAGTGAAGGACGAACGGAACAACCGGGACGGAATGCTATCCGACTGGACTACTGTCCGAACGAATAGTCATCCGAGCGACTGGCCATCCGAACGGCTTGCACCTTGGGTCCCACACTTAACCAATTTTATAAAAGGTTTGAGTATTGAACGAATTGCTATCCGATCGGACTACCATTCGACAAAACAAGTGTCAGTGGGTCGGACACGTATCAGTGGGTCGGTACAAGCTCCGATTCGGTATTCTCGTGGATAGAATTCAGATCAGTATTCTCGTGGATAGAATTCAGATCTTGAACCAACACAACCACAAGAATGCGTAGGAAGTTGGTACAAGCTCCGATTCGATCGGTTTTGAATGCATTGAGTGTAAAAGAGTTGAAAGAAAGTTGGAAAACCATCTTTCAATCCTTTTCACCGTGAATATGTTTAGATCTATGAAAGATCTTCGTTTGTTTATGTGGAAATCGGTTAGATCTAAGTTGTTCTCGGTGGATTGAGGCCAAAACATGAAGTTCTCAAGAACATCATGATGACATCATCATAGAACACCTCAAATCTAGGGATTTCTCGGTTAAAAGTTAAGATTTAAGAGATAGAAAGGTGTAGAATCAAGTGTAGATCAAAGAAGTACAAGATTTAGGTTGAAATCTTACCGGAATCGCGGGAAATCGAAGGGAAAGTGAGATTGGAGCGCTGGTCAGACAGGAGAGTGCCAAAAGGGGTAAGTTTGATGATGACATGGGTATTTATAGGGTTACCCAAAGTCAAAAGGGTTGGTCGATCGGTGGCAGCCAGATCGAGTGGCTGGCCGATCGAGCGGCAGCTCGATCGATCGGCTAGTCGATCGGCTGGTTACCTGATCGATCAGTTACTTGGTTCGAGTGTTCAGTGTGAGGTTTTTTTGCCGTTTCGATTGCAAATGCGAGCGTTGCGATGCGTTAGAGTTTCCTATTCAAATTACTTTTAATCGCAACTACTATATCAACATACAATCATCCTTAATTGACATACGTTTAGCGTTTGCGATTCGAGGTTCGATTGCGTTTCGATTATCCACCACAACATAACATAAATAAACATGCACAAGTAACACATAAGGCACACACACACATAAAACAATATCCAGGACGCGTAATTCGAGTTGCGAGTGCGATAGCGATAAGAGATAAAACATGCGATAATTATCGAATAAACCTCAATTATTAATAAGTACTCCACATAATACAACTAACGTAACGCATAAAATAGACTAACTACAAGTCAAAGAAGTCAAAACAGAAATTGAGCTAGGAGTGACAGATCGCAATTAGCAATCTTGTCTTCCTTTGACTTCAATCTTGACTTTGACTTTCGAAACACGGGGTGTTACAGCCTCCCCTAGTTGAGGGAATTTCGTCCCGAAATTAGGCCGAAGCCATAACAAAAAACTGTGGGTACTTCGCCTTCATGTCGCTTTCGAGTTCCCAAGTGAACTCTGCGCCTCGTTTGCCTTCCCATCGGACTTTCACAATAGGAATGCGCGAGCGTCTGAGCTGCTTGGTTTGGCGGTCCATGATTTCGATAGGCTTCTCCACAACGTGTAGTGTTTCGTTTATTTGGAGATCATCAAGGGGCACAATTAAATCATGCTCAGCCAGGCACTTTCGGAGGTTCGAAACGTGGAAAGTCGGGTGAATGTTATTAAGTTCCTCTGGTAGTTCGAGTCTGTAGGCGACTTTTCTGATCCTTTCTAGAATCTTAAAAGGTCCAACATATCGAGGCGCTAGTTTCCCTTTCTTGCCGAATCTGACTACACCCTTCCAAGGTGATACCTTTAGGAGTACGTAGTCGCCAATGTCAAATTCAAGGGGCTTGCGTCGTCTATCGGCGTAACTTTTCTGTCGACTCCGAGCTTTCAGCAGATTGTCTCGAATTTGGAGGACTTTGTCAGTCGTTTCTTGCAATAGCTCAGAACCGGTTAATTGCGAGTGCCCGATCTCGTGCCATACAATAGGCGATCGACATTTTCTTCCGTATAAAGCCTCAAATGGTGCCATTTGAATGCTGGAATGATAATTGTTATTATACGAGAATTCGACTAACGGCAGGTAAGCATCCCAATTACCACCGAAATCTATGACACACGAACGGAGCATGTCTTCAAGAGTACGGATTGTTCTCTCAGTCTGACCGTCGGTTTGAGGGTGGAATGCGGTACTCAGATTAAGCATAGTACCCGAGGTAAACCGAGCATCACGGTCAGAGATGATGTCACAAGGCGTCCCATGTCGACAAATGATCTCATTGGTGTAGATTCGGGCTAATCGTTCTACCTTGTAGTCTTCCCGTATTGGCAAAAAGTGAGCTGATTTGGTCAAACGGTTAACAACAACCCAGATGCTGTCGTGACCTGATGGCGTGCGCGGGAGCTTTGTTATGAAGTCCATAGCTATACTCTCCCACTTCCACATAGGGATCGGGGGTTGTTCGAGTAAGCCAGAGGGTCTTTGAAGTTCAGCCTTGACCTTTGAGCAAGTCAGACACTTCCCAACGTAGAGAGCGATATCCCTTTTCTTGCCCGGCCACCAGTACTTGTAGCGAAGGTCCTGGTACATTTTATCGGCACCGGGATGAATAGAATACCGGGATTTGTGGGTTTTGTCCATCAATATCTGTCGCAAATTGGTCCGTTTAGGGATCCAAATTCGGTCCAGAAAGTGGAATATCCCATTCGACTTATTCACAAGCTGGGCTCCATCGTGATAGATTATTTCCTTCTTCAAGGTGCGTTCATTAAAACATGCATGCTGGGCTTCGCGGATGAGGGTTTCGAGATCGTATTGGGCTTGGGTATCATGAATGCTGAGCAGATAGCTCCGTCTGCTGAGAGCGTCGGCAACGACATTTGCTTTGCCTGGGTGATAACGAATCTCACAGTTTTAGTCGTTGAGAAGTTCTACCCGTCGGTGTTGACGCATATTAAGTTCCTTCTGGACAAAGATATGTTGTAGGCTCCTATGATCGATGAAGATCGTACACTTGGTACCATATAGGTAGTGTCGCCAAATCTTTAACGCAAAAACAACTGCGCCTAGCTCGAGATCATGGGTTGTATAGTTCTTCTCATGGATTTTGAGCTGACGAGACGCGTAAGCAATGACCTTGTCCCATTGCATGAGGACACAACCAAGACCAAGGTTCGAAGCATCACAATAGACAATGAAGTCCTCATTTCCGTCGGGTAAAGTGAGGACAGGAGCATTGCAGAGCATGTGCTTGAGGGTTTCGAAAGCAGATTCTTGTTCGGTTCCCCAAATAAAAGGCTTGTCTTTATGCGTGAGAGCGGTAAGCGGCACAACGATTTTTGAGAATCCTTTTATAAATCTTCGATAATAGCCGCTAGTCCGAGAAAAGAACGGACTTCAGACGGGTTTCTAGGTGTAATATAACTCTTACCGGCTTCAATCTTCACGGGATTGACGTGAATACCTTGACTATTGACAATGTGACCGAGGAATTGAACCTCTTCCAGCCAAAATTCACACTTGGAGAACTTGGCATAGAGTCGATTCCCTTGGAGTAGCTCGAGAACCAAACGTAGATGTTGCGCGTGTTCGGCTTTCGACTTGGAATAGATCAAGACATCATCGATGAACACGATGACGAAGCGGTCGAGATAAGGTTTACACACGCGATTCATCAGATCCATGAAAACCGCGGGTGCGTTGGTTAAACCAAAAGGCATAACAACGAACTCATAGTAGCCATAACGAGTGCGAAAAGCGGTTTTGGGTATATCTTCCTCTTGAATACGTAACTGGTGATAACCTGAGCGTAGATCGATATTGGAGAAACACGTAGCACCTTGTAGCTGATCGAACAAATCGTCGATGCGAGGCAGGGGATAGCGATTCTTGATGGTTAACTTATTCAATTCCCGATAGTCAATGCACATCCAAAACGACCCATCCTTCTTTTTGAAGAAAAGGACTGGTGCGCCCCATGGAGAGGTGCTCGGGCGAATGCAGCCTTTATCAAGCAGTTCCTGGAGCTGACTCGAGAGTTCGCGCATTTCAGATGGAGCGAGTCGGTAAGGAGCTCTAGCAATAGGGTTTGCTCCAGGAATGAGGTCGATACGAAAGTCGATATCACGACTTGGCGGTAGTCCTGGAAGATCCTCAGGAAAAACGCTAGGAAATTCTCGAACCCCAGGAACATCGTTTACACCAGGTCTTCCTTTCTTTTCCTTCTCCGCTACTATAATGTTAGCCAAGAAAGCTCTGTATTCCTTGCGGAGATACTTACTAGCTTGGACACACGACATGAGCTTGAGACCTTTCGAAGTAGTTTCGCCATAAACACACAATACATCACCACTCGCGAGCCAGAATCGAATCATCTTATCGAAGCACACAACTTCAGCATGGTTTTCACGAAGAAAGTCCATGCCTACTATGATGTCAAAACTTCCAAGTTTCAAAGGAATAAGGTCGATTGGTAAGATGTGATTGTTGAGCTCAAGAGTACAATCACGAAGAACGGAATTGACGGCGGCAGTTCTTCCGGTGGCGATTTCGACATCGAACGTCGAGGGGAGTTGGGAACGCTTACGACTAAGGAGCTTCTCGAATTCGAACGACACAAAACAGTTATCGGCTCAAGTATCAAACAAACACGAAGCATAAATACCATTCACAAGGAACGTACCATTGACCACGTTGTTGTCAGCCTGGGCTTGGCGCACATTTATGTTGAAAGTTCTGGCGCGGACGGCTTGTTGCTGTTGCTGATGAGGCTGTTGCTGCTGCTGAGGCTGCTACTGCTGGGGCTCTAGTTTCACAACCCTGTTCGGGCACATGTTCGCGAAGTGGTTGGGATCACCACATGCGAAGCAGACTCGGGCGTTGACCACGGGTGCCTGAGCCGCTTGTTGGCCTTGTGGGGCTGGGAGCAGGGCTTGATGAGTAGTGGCTTGAGCTGGTGCTTGACGGGGACCAGCACGGCAGTTGGCTGTAAAGTGGCCGTACATATTGCAGTGCACACAAATTCGGCAGGCGATACCCACCGGGTGATTATAAGAACATGTCGGGCAGGCAGGGTGGGGACCAGTGTATGCACGCTTTGCTGGTGGTGCATAGATAATAGGAGCTGGTCAGTGCTGAGATTGCTGCTGAGCCGGTACGGCTTATAGCGGGGCAGCAGTGGTAGTGACAGCAAAATTCTTGTTGCTGGAGCTGCTGTTGTTGCTCTTCTTCTTGCGGCGTGAGGACTTTGATGATTGAGCGGTGGCGGTTTCGGCGGTTGGTGCAGCGGTGACTTGATGCAGGTTCTTCAAAGTTTTATCCCAAAAGCGAGCTTTTACTCGCTTGTCGTTAATTTCAGCGGCTAGCAAGTAAGTCTCTTTGATTGTTGCTGGCTTTGCGGCATGCACAAAATCTGCAACACAGTCTGGTAGAGCTCGGATGTACTTCTTGATTGTCATGTCGGTAGTCTTCACTTGATCGGGACAGATGATACTGAGCTGCTTAAAGCGGGCAGTCAGAGCTACGTTCTCTCCATCCTTCTGCTTGATATGCCAGAATTCGTCATCCAGCTTTTGGCGTTCATGGGGAGGGCAGAATTCATCCATCATAATGGCCTTCAGCTCTTCCCACGTCAGCTCATAGGTTGCGTCATTTCCCCGTTTGTTTCTCTCGGCCGTCCACCAGTCTAATACGCGGGACTGGAAGACGCCGGTAGCGTTTAGAGTACGGAGATTTTCAGGACATCTACTCTGGCGCAGAGTGACTTCGACGGAATCAAACCATTGAAACATAGCCGTTGGGCCATCTTCGCCAGTAAATTCCTTTGGACCACAAGCTTTGAACTGCTTGAAGCTGAAAGCAGTCTTGGGAACAGCTTTAGGAGCTTCGGTTCTGGACTCCTAGGATGATTTGCTCACATTCTCGTATATTTCACTCACGATTTGATGAACTACCTTTGCTACTTGCTTAGCGACGAGAGCAGCAAGGCATTTGTCTCTCTGTTCTTGGCGAGTGATTCGTGGGTGACGTGGTCCAGATGATGGTCCAGTTGACATTGTCTGCAACAGACATCGTCTTGGGTCTCAGACATAGCATAATCGAATCTCACCTCACACGTCTAATACTACTAAAGCTCAGGAACACAGTGAAACATGTATCACATAAGCACATAATCACAGATTCACATAAACACAGAAGCACATAAGCACGTAAAGCACAGAATCACAGAAGCACATAAGCACATAATCTCAAGAGGCAATCAGAATACAGAAACCTATTGTTCAAAGTTTGCGAGCGTTTGAAAATAGCGATCGCCATTATCATGGCGAGTAGTATAGCATGCGTATAATCCCTAATATTGTCGATTTGTTAGCGTGTTGAGGTAGATGTGCAGTGCGAGTCGTGTGTGTCGATTGAGAAGCGAATGTTGAAAATCGAATAAATCTCCAAAAAATAAAACACATAAGCAGGTAAATACACATACAAACACATAAAATCGACGAACATCAGAGTCAATAGTTGCGGGCTCAGAATCGGAACACATAAAAATCGAGAAATGGATCGTCTGCGGCTATTTAGACATCGACTACCCAAAGTGATTCGACTATTCACAATGACCTATTGTACACACTTTGACTTTCAGGACTGTGCTTTTGCCTCGAATCTTGGGCTCGGCACGCATCCTTTCAGTCATATCGTGACTTCAAGTCGTTGGAGTCCGTCGAGACTTTGGTGAGAGTTTTGTAAAACCAAGTAAAGGTCGGAACAAGTCGTCAAGGTTCGGGTTTCACCCCTGACTTAACAACTTTTTTCCTGTTCTGATGAAATGAAATAGAACTATACATCAAAGTATGGATTTCACTCCTGATTCAACGTAAATTCCCGTGTTTATAGATGAAAATGCGAGGCGAACAAGCAATTTGGTCGAGAGTTTGCGGTTTTCACACCTAATGTCAACTTAATCGCTCATCCATATTTGAAAATTCGAGTGCAGTGATAGTGTAGCGTGGGCGAGAATAGCGAGAAATAACAGTAAGCTCGTACATAATCCCTACCGGATATGCACAAGTCAGTCTGTTGGTTCCTAACTATAGACTAGGTCGTTTCAAAGACATCGGCCCGGACTAGGTCGAGTCTTGCCTAATTCCCTATAGTTATGGCTCCGATACCAATCTGTCACACCCCAACCGATGGCGGAAACATCGGGGCATGGCACTGAGCGAAACAGATTGTCCAGAAGTTTCCATAACAACTATAATTACCAATTATTTAAAGCGACACGTCCCATACCATGTCATAAAAGATAATACAATTATTACAGGAAAGATCTAGTCAATTTGTTCTGTTCCGACAACTCAGATTTTTATTACAGACAATTGTTTATTGTTGACCTAGGTCTTTCCTAGCCTCGATTTCACAGCAAAGTAAGCAAATAAGCATCCTAATCACCTGTCAAATATGTTAAAGTAAAAGTCAATACACATAGTGTAAAGGTGAGCATACAAGTTTAATAGATATAATAGAGTTCGAAATCGATTACGCATAACCAGCACGTACACAGTGTAAAATGAGGCATGTTAGTTATCGACATGAACCTATCGATACCAATGACTGCGGGTTGACTGCCCAAGGCAGTTCGCGATACACACTCACCACTGTGAGCCATGTAACTAATTGTCCTTAATAACCCCTGAGTGAACAGGTGCTGAGTCCAAACTATAGTACTATCATCGCTAAGGCAGGTAGACAACATTCCATGTGTAAACATAACAAACAAGCAATCATTAAGTCACGTATAACATGCGGTAATTGGTTAGCGATTAAAGTATTGCGTAGTGTGTTTGATGTGATTTAGAATAAGTAACGTATGTAACACCCAAAAGTGCGTAAAGCAAAAAGGGACCGAGTATACTCACAGCGATTGGTGGATTGAAGGGAGCGCTAGAGAGTAAGGTTAGCCTGAACAGATCGATAGCATAACAATGAGCGATGCGTAAGATGAAACAAGTGTCAGTGGGTTGGTAGTCCGATCGGACAGCCGGTCGTTCAAGTGACAGTTCGCTCGGATGGCCATCCGATCGGTTGACCTTCCGAGTGGATTGTTTCTTCCTTTGGGAAGGATGTGTTTGTGTATGATGGCTTGACTTTTGAAGTTTTCGTTGTAGCATTTTGAAAACTTAGAAGTATATCTACCTTTCAGGTCGATCGATCGGATGGACGTTCGATCGGGCGGCATCCTGATTGGTTGGATACTTTAGTGAGAAAAAATTCACAGCAGTTTGTCACTCGATCGGATGGTAGTCTGATCCGGTGGCAATCCATTGATATTGAATCGTGTTGAAAATTATTGAAGTGTTGAAGTTTAAATGTCACATGATAGAGTGGTAATCCGATCGGATGGTAGTCCGATCGGACGACAATTCGTTCAACGTTTAGACTTCAAATGTTGGTAAACAGTTTAGGTGTGGGGCCCAAGGTGCAAGTCGATCGGGTGACAACTCGATCGGATGACAGTCCGATCGGACGGTGGTCCGATCGGGCGACATTCCGTCCTGGTCATTCCGTTTCTTCTTACACTTGGTTGTTTTGATTGTTTATCGATTTATCGAGATGTTTTGATAACGTGTTAAGCAACAGAAACCTCGTCAATACTTGGTACTCCTGATCGGACATGAATCACCCCAAATCCGGCCAATTAACTGTTCGAGACGGTGTTCCATGTTTAACTCGAAATCGGTATTCTCGTGGATAGAATTCAGATCTTGAACCAACACGACCACGAGAATGAGTAGGAAGTCGGTACAAGCTCTGATTCGATCGGTTTTGAATGCATTGACTGTAAAAGAGTTGAAAGAAAGTTGGAAAACCATCTTTCAATCCTTTTCACCGTGAATACGTTTAGATCTATGAAAGATCTTTGTTTGTTTATGTGAAAATCGGTTAGATCTAAGTTGTTCTCGGTGGATTGAGGCCAAAACATGAAGTTCTCAAGAACATCATGATGACATTATCCTAGAACACCTCAAATCTAGTGATTTCTCGGTTAAAAGTTAAGATTTAAAAGATAGAAAGGTGTAGGATCAAGTGTAGATCAAAGAAGTACAAGATTTAGGTTGAAATCTTACCGGAATCGCGGGAAATCGAAGGGAAAGTGAGATTGGAGCGCTGGTCGGACAGGAGAGTGCCAAAAGTGGCAAGTTTGATGGTGACAGGGGGTATTTATATGGTTTCCCAAAGTGGAAAAGGGTTGGTCGATCGGTGGCAGCCCGATCGAGTGGCTGGCAGATCGAGCGACAGCTCGATCGATCGGCTGGTCGATCGGCTGGTTACCTGATCGATCAGTTACTTGGTTCGAGTGTTAGGTGCGACGAGTTTTTGCTGTTTCGATTGCGAATGCGAGCGTTACGATGCGATAGAGTTTCCTATTCAAATTACTTTTAATCCCAACTACTATATCAACAAACAATCATCCTTAATTGACATGCGTTTAGCGTTTGCGATTCGAGTTTCGATTGCGTTTCGATTATCCACCACAACATAACATAAATAAACATGCACAAGTAACACATAAGGCACACACACACATAAAACAATATCCAGGACGTGTAATTCGAGTTGCGAGTGCGATTGCGATAGCGATAAGCGATAAAACATGCAATAATTATCGAATAAACCTCGATTATTAATAAGTACTCCACATAATACAACTAACGTAACGCATAAAATAGACTAACTACAAGTCAAAGAAGTCAAAACAGGAATTGAGCTAGGAGTGACAGATCGCAATTAGCAATCTTGTCTTCCTTTGACTTCAATCTTGACTTTGACTTTGACTTTCGAAACACGGTGTGTTACAGCTCGGGAATCGAACTGACAAACTCACACAAGTCCTAGTTCAAATCTTTCATTGCCTATATCCAATCCATATGACACAAGTTGGAATTGAACTTGAGTATTCAATAGAAAACCCAAACCTTCTATCACTAGATCACAAATAGGTGATGATCTTAATTATTTAGGATCCATTATGACACTAATCGTTAAAAACTTATAATAACGGAGATGTCACGATCTCAAGTCATCAATCATGATTGGTGGTGTCACACCATCAATGTTGCAGTAAACTAACCTATAGCTAAATTTTCACATACAGTACCTATCAAAGCTTTTTATTACAATAACCTTCTAAGACTAAAGGGTATGGGGGCCGGCTGAGGCCCGGCTAGGACCGGCGCCGGTCCCCCACACCGCCCCCTGGGCTCGTCTCGGCAAGACCGACTCCCCACAGCCGGATATGCCGGTCCTCCTTTCTCTCACAATAACCTATACATACATACATACATACATATATATACATACATAAAGGGGCTCATCCCCCACCCCACTAGGTCCATCCCCTCCAAGCCGAGCCTACGTGGCGCTGACATGGCGGCTCATCCCTTTGCGGATGAGGCTCTCCATACCCTTTATTCTAAGTGTTCAACTCAACTAAATGGTGGTTGTGGTTTAAAAATTAAGTTATTCAAAGTCAAAATGTAAGGAATTTGTCATTTGTGATCATTTATCAGGAAGTAGTGCATAAGCTTTAACTTTTAGTTTTTTTTAATAAAGATTTGGTGACCTTAGTAAAGTGTAAAGATATGGCTACAACTTGTAATCTCTTTGCTTATTTTAAAAATGATTACAGTTGATAACCAATGGTTTTTTTTAACTAAATTAAACGAGGTGTTTTGCAATTTTTGAAGATTTTATTAATTTATTTATTTATTTATTTATTAAAAAGCTATGAACGAAGAGCTTAAACTCAACTATTGTTTTTAAATAGACATATATATTTCTGAAAGTATCTTTAAGGGTGAAGGGAGTGGTTAAACACTTTGGAGTGGCAAACTAAAAAACCGACCAATTAGAGTGCGCCACGTCAATCAGGCAAAAGTGTTTAAACTTTGGTGAAAAGTGTTGGCAATGGTTTAAACATTTGGTGAAGTGGTAAACTTTTTTTATAAAAAAAGGAAAAAAGGTGTGATTGGTTGAGATTGGATTGGACCCCACCTACACACCCCATCTCTCTTTCCTTTCTCCCCTCACCGATTCGGCATGCCCCCACCAATTTGGTAAACTTTCAGCGGCAAACTAGTGTTGGCGGCGGTGTTGCCCCGTGGCAAACTCCTTTGCCGTTTGGTTTGCCGAGCCACTCCCTTCACCCTAACGAAAAGAAGGAGCAAACTTTGAATAGAATGTTTTCATAAAACGAATTTTTAGAATAACGAATCTAATATTTACAAGTGTATATACAAATGTTATACGTTCACCGCTTGAGAAAGGCAATATCTTGACGTTCTTGCTATTAATGATTATATAACTAATCATATTGATAATTCCTTATCAGAATCATTACATTTTCATCTTATTTTTATAGCCTAGTAAGCACTAAATACCTAAAAAGGCACAATGTTAATTGGAACAATCTTTAACTGTATTGACTTCTATGAATCAAACTTATCTTAGTATTAATTTGATCTTTTAATTATTAAATCAGTGACACACAAAACTTGAAGGCCCATATATATATTCTTATTCTATAGAAAGTGTCACACCTACCATTCTACCTCTAATAATAAATTTGGGCATGTGTCAAAAAGCAAGAAGTAGATTATTTTGAACGATAAAGTTTATAATTATTGGGGCAAAATATTTTTTTTATACAAAGAGTCTAAATTACACTTTCTAAGAATATTTATGTCCGGAATGTAACAGATTTTCATGTGTTTTCTAAGAAGCTACAAGATACAAAATTATTTTATGTGATATGATATTAATTATTATTCAAATCTTACCTAAAAACGATATGCCTTTTCGTAGGCCGATGAGTTGGAGATCAATATCATGATAGCTTGCCAATGATCTCTAGATCAAGTAGTGGAACACTTGCATTTTTTTTTAGAGGGGGTTTGTTCTGTTGGCATGCTTCTTTCTGCTATCTCCTTGCTAGCAGGGGGTTTAGTTGTTTTTACTAATGAGAGCCAAAGAAAGCTAAAAAAAGGTTTTCTAGCTATCATGATATTTTTTTTTTAACAGCCAACAGAATCAATCCTGAGCATTTTCGGGGCACCCACTGGACCAAACAGAGTACTCCGAGAGTAACACGAGTCCACCACCAATTCCGGGGAAAACCCGGTAACCCGCCCGTCCGCAGACACGACGGTGAAATTACCGGTAAAACTCGTTTGACTCAAGGATCTAACCCAGGTTTTCCTGGGTCTTCTATCATTGCCCACCAATGCTCACTCTGAACGGAAACAAACAATTACAAGAAATATTTTTCACTTTAGCCGATCTAAAACAACTTTTTTTCTCTATTTTTAATCCACCAAAACAAAAGCTTATAGATTTAATATCCCTCAAAATGTTCTCCACCTTCACCGGAGTGTTTGAGAATATAAGATTATTCCTTGCATTTCAAATACTCTAACAAACAACTAAAATGATGGATTGAATCACCTTCTTGTTCACGATACTACCGATAACCTGCTTAATTGCTTGATAGCTAACATTTGATTTTTTTTTTTTTTTCATTTTTTCAAAAATGTCAACGAGCATACTATAAAAAGAAACTTTTCATATATATACCCACTCTCTCTCTCTCTCTATATATATATATATAGTAGGGTTCGGCTACAAAGTACAAATTTCCTAAAAAGTGTAAAAATCATAAAACACTATATTTTCAACCATAAAACACACCTAAAACCAACAAATAACAAAGTGGAGACTACTAAAACACCATATTCAAACCATAACAATCCATAAAAACTTTAAAAACACAATTGTAAAACTATTAATATAAAACACAACATACTAACCAATATAAAACACAATAATGTTTGTCATTCGATAATCAGAGCCTTATCATCTAAAACATAAAACACAACCGACACATATGATGTTTAAGTAATCTTCATTTTGTTATTTGTAGGTTTTGAGTGTGTTTTATGGTTGACATATTGGCGTTTTATACATATAAGCATTTACAACTATATTCACAAACTTCTTTCATGCAATCTACTTATCCCAAAATAATCCTTACCTTTTATCCATTATCACCACATTTCACATTCATAACCAAAATATTGTTATATATATATATGATTAGGTTAAAGAGTAAACACTAGTTTATTTGCGAACTGAGCGAACAAATCCTGACCATACACTTGGGTACATCAATGGCCAAGATTTGATGATGAAATACACTAGTGTATTTTACGATTTGATAATGAAATCCTAGTCATACACGCGTGTAAATCAATAGCCAGAATTTGTTCACTAAGTTCGCAAATACACTAGTGTTTACTCTAGAACCCCACCCTATAAGGGTGGGGGTTCTTGTAAAAAGGACATTTTCCGTACAAAGTGTAAGAAGTCTATATAGGCATGGTGTTTTAAATTTTAGGTATAATGTTCTATATTCTTTTGGTATGGTATTATATAAAAAAAACACCAAACATAACAAGTTAAAACACAATTAAATGTATTCTAGGCATGAAATCTAAAACACCATGCGAAGAATTAAATCAGTGTGTTTTAAATAAAATACCTAGAGTACATATGATTGTGTTATAAATTGTTGTGTTTGATGTTTTCTATATTATACCATATCAAAAGAATATAAATCACCATCCATAAAATTTAAAACACCATGCTTACATAAACTTCTTACACTTTGTACGAAAAATGTTCTTTTTACACTAACTTTACCCCATATATATATATATATATATAGGGGAAGGTTCAGATGAAAACCACTAGTTAACGTGAGAACCCGAGAACTAACTAAAAAAGTCTAAAAACTTACCAAATTTTTTTAACCAATTTTCGCTAGTTTTTATGTATAAAAAAACTTTTAAAAAAAAATTGTAGTGCACATGTGTAATAATACACATTCATTACAAATTTTTTTATATATATAAAAAATAGCGATTTTTAATAAAAAAAATTGTAAAAAAAATTGGTATGTTTTTTAGGATTTTTTTTAGTTAGTTTTCGAGTTCTCGCGATAAAAGAAGTTTTCATTTGAACCTTCCAATATATATATATATATAATAAGTTCTAGTGGAGAGTTCAAATGAGATTAATTAAAAATTAAGAATAAAAAGAATAAAGTATACAAAGGTAATTTGAACAAATCATTTAATGAGTCTATTATTTAATTTTGCTATTCAAATTAATGAACGCTAATAATTTAATGAGCCTATCTTATAAAATAGTTGTGCACCTTACACAATAAAAACAATCCCGCACATGATCTTACATTTTCAACGCTTCCTACATCATTAGACTCAAACACTTTTAAATAATTTTAAGACTCATAATAAAATATGTGTATGACACAAAATTTTAAAATAATTTTGTCACTTCTAATAAAATTTGTGTATGAGACAATACATTAATGATGGTGAAGAATGAATTTATGATTGCATTAACAAAACTTGAGTAACTCTTTAAAATATTTATTAATATTCTACATAAAAATGTCTATACTACCCTTAGTAATTAAGGCATTAATTAAAAGTGAACAAAAATGATATCTTGATTCACAATAATTGATCAAAAAACATAGGGTCTAGATTAATTCATTTTTTATTCTTTTAAGAAGATTATTTTCAAATGAACTCCCCATAAGTTCTAACACGCCAAAGAATAGTAATACATTCATAACCAAAATATTCGTTTTTTTTTTTTTTTTTTTTTTTATCAAAGTAACTTTATTGTCTTTTTTATTTTATAATAAAATTTTAACTTTTTTATAATTTTTTGCACAAAAGTTAAACGAGTTTTGTTTTTTTGTTAGTTTTTATTTTATGTTTTTTTTTTTCTGGATTTGTTGTCGTTCGGTTGTTACTTACTACGGTATTTGGTTATCACATTTGGTCCCTCGAGTATTTATACTCTCTCGACTTTCCAATATGTGTTGGTATAAATTCGACTTCGTTACTTATTATATCACGTGAGTCACTTGGTGTTATAAATTCATATTTTTTTCACGCTTTTCACGGTTTTGTTCGTTGTTTGGTTGTTACTTAGCAGGATTTTACGCCCCCAGCCCCGCAATGTTGGTTGCACGGTTTTACACACCCCGCCCCACAATGCAGGTGACTTAAAACTAGTTTATAATAATAAACTATATAGCTTTTAATATCAAATAACTATAATAAAATACGTTTAAATATTACACAACTCTCTCTCTCTCTCTCTCTCTCTATATATATATATATATATATATATATATGATCAAGATAAAGGGAAAACCCTTTTGAGTTGTGAGAACTTACAAATTCGGTCTTACCGTGCGACTTATGCCCCCATTTTCACACCCCTAGATTAAAATGTGAGAAAAAACTGGCGTAAAAAAATTAAAAAAAAAATCGAATTGTTGTTTTTCGGCCCCTTACAGTAGCTGTAAAAAGCTGATAACATAAGCATGACATCACTTTTTATAGCATTTACGGCTGCCGTAAATGAAAAAAAAATTAGTTTTTTTTTTTTTTTGAAAAGTTGATTTTTTTAGGATTTTTGGTAAAAACTTTTTTTTTTTTGAAAAAACATTTCGTAAGACCGAGTTCTCTAAGTTCTTACAACTCGTATAAGTTTTCGTTTTAATCTAACCCTATATATATAGTCTTAGGATCCGGTAAAAATGACATTTTTCTTGAGAAGTGTGAGAATGCATAAGAATTGACATGTAGACATCATATTTTAGACTTGAGCATGATGTTTTGGGTTGTTTTGGCAATAAAAACAAGAAACATAACAATTTATGACAAATGCAATGAATTCTAAGCTTAAAACTTAAGACACCATGCCGAGAACGTTATCTAGTGTGTTTTAATTGTGTTTTAAAATTTACGCCCATAATATGTTGCATTTTTTTTAAATTGTTATGTTTGGTCTTTTTCTTGTCAAAACAACCCAAAACATCATGCCTAAGTCCAAAATATAATGACTACATGTCAATTCATATGCGTTCTCACACTTCTCACGAAAAAGTTTTTTTTTACAGGAACCTCACCCTATATATATATAGAGGCCGGTTAACGTACAAATGCGCTTATCGTACATTACGTACGCTACAATCTCAGCCGTCAGATCATCTTCCCGCATTGAAAATCGCATGTGAAATTGAATTACCACATGCGAAATTGTTACCAACATTATCACATGCGAAATTGAATTACCACATGCGAAATTGTTACAAAAAAAAACAACCTGCTATCTCATCAAAATTATCACATGCGAAATTGAATTACCACATGCGAAATTGTTACAAAAAAACAACCTTCTATTTCATCAAAATTATCACATGCGAAAATGAATTAACACATGCGAAATTGTTACAAAAAAACACCTGCTATTTCATCAAAATTATCACATGCGAAATTATTACAAAAAAAAAACAACATGCGATTTTCATTGCGGGAAGATGATCTGACGGCTGAGATTGGCGCGTACGTAATGTACGATAAGGGCATTTGTACAGTACTCTTTACCTATATATATATATATATATGTGTGTGTATATATATAGGGTAAGGTTCATGCGAGAACCACCTTTATTGCGAGAACCAATGTGAACACAACCTAAAATAGCTAAAAAAACATAGCCCCTCCCCCCCCCCCCAAGCTTAAATGCTAAAAACTAAACCCCTAAAAAACCTAAAAAAATAAAAAGCAAAAGAACACACAAAAAAAAAATTTAATATTTTTTAAGTTAAAATCGCTACTTTTAGTAGCAAAAAAAAAATTAAAAAAAAATATTTTTGGCTACTAAAAGTAGCGATTTTTTTATAAAAAATGTTAAAAAAAAATTTGTGTGTTTTTTAGCTATTTTTGGTTGTGTTCACATTGGTTCTCGCGGTTCTCGCAATAAAAGGTGGTTCCTAACGGATCTTTGTCATATATATATATATATATATATATATATATATATATAGAGAGAGAGAGAGAGAGAGTATAATGTACTTCACGCCTTAACGTACATTAACGTACTTCACGAAATATATAACATGCGTAATTATTTTTTGACCAAAATAATGTGCGTGATTTTGGATCCCATGCGTGATTATGTGGTCCCATGCGTGATTATGTGGTCCCATGCGTGATTATATGTTCCATGCGTGATTATACCCCTGATCCAACGGTTACCATTGTCTCCTACGAGAAGTATGATAAGCTGTGAAGTATATATATATATATATGGCGGCCAGGGGCGGTTCTTAGAAGAGCCATGGCAGGCCACGGCCCGGGCAAGTTTTTCGGGCGTAATGCTAATTTTCCGCATTTCAATTGAAATTTTTTATATATACTATGTTTGGCCCGGGCTTGTCCGGACTTTTTTTAGTGCCCGTGTCTTTCGGCCCTGGCATGTTCAACGGGCAAGATCCGCCACTGATGGCGGTTAACGTACAATATTCTTTAATGTACGAGCGTACACTGTGAAATTACACACTTTGTGAAACTTAAAATCCTAATCACGCATGTTGAAAAACTATAATCATGCATATTGAAAAGACATAATCACACATGTTGAAAACCATAACATGCTTCATTACATAATTATAACATGCTTCATTACATAAATATAACATGCGTGATTAGGGTTTTGAATTTTACAACATGCGTATTTACACAGCGCACGCTCGTACGTTAAGCAATGTTGTATTATACACTTTTGTTATCGATACGATTAAGCTGGCGTTGCGACGGAAATTCAGTCAGTGGCAGTTCAGTTCATGATATTATCACCCATACGATTAAGCTCGTGTCGCGACGCAATCGCGGCTCATAACATTATTTTTTGAAACTAATGCTTTACCTAACTTGATGATGGTATTTAGAACTTATCCAAATCAAATCGTCAGTCTCAACTTTTTAGATCGATGGGGAATGATGAATATAATTGTCCAGGTTTTTGTGAGACATAAGAATATAAATAGATGCTTCTATTCATTTTTAAGGGGTTATTGGATTTTATCACCCCTAACTATTGGTTATTGGTCGCTGCCACTCCTAACTATCACTTTGACGCTCGTCATCCCCAACTTAACACTTCGTGTGTTCTGTCACCACGTCGTAAACTGATTACTAACTTTTGATCCTGTTACTATACTTTTGGGGTGTCTTAAGATCCCTAAAACTTTCCTAAGATCTATATAGCACCCCCAAAAGTATAGTAACAAGATAAAAAATTTGTGATCAGTTAACGACGTGGTGACAGAACATACTTAGTGTTAAGTTGGGGGGTGACGAGTGTCAAAGTGATAGTTGGGGGTGACAGCGGCCATTAGCCAATAGTTGGGGATGATAAAATCCAATAACTCTTTATTCATTTATCACAAACAAACAATTACGTAAATGAATTTAATAAAGCCAATAGTTGGGGATGATAAAATCCAATAACTCTTTATTCATTTTGAAAGACAACATACTTGATAAATTTATTTTTATTAAAGATTACATGTATTAACTACTAGATACGGTAAATAACTGGTATACTCGAAGACGATTTTAAACATGTATTAACTACTAGATACGGTAAATATAACTGGTATACTCTAAGACGATTTTAAAATTCTAAATAAATTATGGAAGTTCTAAATATAACCGGTATACCGTAAGACGATTTTAAAATTTTAAATAAATTATGAAAGTTCTGAAATACTGAGAGAAAAACTAAAAGTATGAAAATAAACAATTTATAGAAGTTTTTAATCTATATAATTATTTTTAACAAACTTTGAATTTAGTTAACATGTATATATATTTCTTATTTGAGTAAAGTCCTATTTGAGTCCCTGTGGTTTGTGCAGTTTAACCATTTGAATCAAAAAACCAAAACTGTATTGATTTGAGTCCATGTGGTCTCTAATTTTAACTATTTGAGTCCCTGTGGTCTCTAATTTTAACCATTTGAATCCAAAAACCAAATGTTTCTGATTTGGATGTTGTTTACTTTTGGATTCAAATGGTTAAAATTAGAAACTACAGGGACTCAAATCAAGACAATTTTGGTTTTTGGATTCAAATGGTTAAACTGCACAAACCACAAGGACTCAAATAGGACTTTACTCTTCTTATTTATAACCAAACAAATAAAAAATATCTAAATATGAGGAGCAGTGGTGGAGATAGCCCATTAATTATTGAGATGTCCTGAATTTTTTTACCGTGCAATCATACAATAATAAAAAAACGATATTACATTTATGATTTATAGTCTTAAACCCTAACAAATAGACAAAGTATAATTCTACATAAACTAAAACACTAAGCAAGATATCAAAGGACAAGAAAACTCACAAATCACAGCAATCGATCAACGTTGGTCAATGTCATCGATTTCAGTCAAACAACATGGACGATTTCAACATGCTTTAGCAGGAACGATTAAACAACAGGCTTCAGTAGGGACGATTTCATGAAGATATTAGGCTTTCAGTAGGGACAATCAAACAGCAAGGCCAGGGACGATTCCAGCAGAGTCGCTGGATTCTGGTCGACACAGATACTTCTTCGACGTTTGGTTTTTCAAATTGTCGCCTTTCAATTCTATCACCAATTGAGCCAAGCTTTGTTATTTACCAATTGAGCCTCCTATCAACTATATTATTGTTAATTTGGGCTTACTTTATCATTTAGGTTTCATTATTCTATAAGTTTTCGGATTGTAAAAAATGTTTGGGCTTATAAAAAATGGATTTTAGTAATATCAAGTACCCTATTTTTTTGTTAGGGGTATCCTCGTATTTTTTTTAGAGGTATCCTTGTTTAAATCCGAAAAAAAACATTACGAATACGGGGTTGAGCCGTACCCCGTGCTACGGCTCGTATAACTATAGTTCCGCCCTGTACAAATGTATAGATTTTGATAAATTAAAGATTAGGCATAATTATTAAATATATGTTTAGTTGTTATAAATAATTGATGCAGACAAAAACAAATGTTCATTCACATGTAAATAGTAAGTTTATTTGTATATATATGTATGCATATGATATCGTTCAATGGGAGATAATCAAAGAAGAAAATTCTTTGCAAACATATGAGCCCATTTTTTATCAGCTGTACACAAGAGTAGTTCCTTTTCACAGTGGTTTTATAACACGTCATCAGCACGAGAGCTCAAGCAGGAAAGATCAGTAGAGCAAAGAAGTAAGTTTTTCATATGTATATATATATAATATGAATTCTATTATGAGTTAAAATCAATGCAGGAGACCTCATACTATGGATATATAATAAGTTTGGGACTACTAACAATCTAAATTTCTTTTATGCACCTAACATTTACATTTATGTTATCTCCTCATACTATGGATATATAATAACTTTGGGACTACTAACAATCTAAATTTATTTTATGCACATAACATTTATATTTATGTTATCTAACATTTATTTATGCACCTAACATTTATATTTATGTTATCTAACATTTATTTATAAAATCTAATGTTTCTAATATTTATCTTATTTATGTTTAGTAATAAAATGACGAGTATGGCAAAGCTCGAATTTTTAGCTCTTAAAAATTCTAGAGAAAACTATATGCCATGGACTGCAAATATAAAAAGACACCTAAAGTCAATGGGTGTACTAGAAACAATTGCAGAAAACAACGAATGTGATGAACAAGACAAAGCAACAGCAAATGCTACAATTAGAGTATTTTAATTATGATGATCCAAGTGTTTTATGGGAAAATTTAAAAAACAAATTTGACCATCAAAGGGATTCATTACTCCCTATGGCTAAAGCTGATTGGGATAGTCTCAGATTCCAAGATTTCAAAAGTGTAAATGATTACACATCTGCTTTATTAAAATTATGTTCAAGGTTTGATTTTTGTGGGCAACCAAAAACCGAAGAGGAAAAGTTAGAAAAAACTGTCTCTACCTTCCATGCATCACAAATAAATTTGCAACAATCTTATAGGTTGCAAAGGTTTAGAACATATGCTGAGTTCAATATGATTCTCATTATACAAGAGAAAAATAACGAGTTATTAATGAAAAACCATCAAACTCGTCCCACATGATCATTGACAATACCAGAAGCAAATATTGCTTATAATAATGATCATAACAATTATGGGCGAAAATGGGAACAAGACCGTGGACGAGGCCGTGGACGTGGTCGAAACAATGTTGACAGAACTCATTTTAGTGGTCGCAACCACTCATTCAAATGGAAAAATAATCGTGGTCGTGGTCGTGGCAAAAGAACTAATAATTACCATGCACCACAGAATAACAATTTTAACCAGCAACATAAGGCTAGAAATGAAGCTGGTACGTCCACAAATAATGAAAGTTCTTGTTTTAGATGTGGAAGTGCAAATCACTGGGCAAAAACTTGTCGTACACCTTCACATCTATGTCAACTATATCAAGCATCTCTGAAAAAAGAAGAAAAGGAAGTAAATCACATCGACAATGTTGACAATGTCGATACTGAGTTGAACCATATCGAAAATTTTAACCATGTCAATACTGATCTCAACAACTCAGATTTCTTTGAACCGGAACCATGAAAGAAATATTGTTAAAACCCAATAAATATCAGTGTATTTTTATGTTTAAAGTATGTTTAATTATTTCTCTTTCATGGAATGAAAAAGCTGTTTTGTTTTGTAAGTATGTTTAATTATTTCTCTTTCATGCAATGAAAAAGCTGTTTTGTTTTGTAAATTCATACTATTTATTCCTTTTACGCATGAAGATTAAAAATGAATTTCACTGGAACAGAAGATCAAACAAACAATGCAGATATATGTATAGCAGACAGTGGTGCCACACATACTATTCTGAAATCCCAAAAATATTTTTATGAATTGAAACCATCAAAGGGAAACATTAATACAATATCAGGTCCTTCAAACTTGATAAAAGGAGTGGGAAAAGCTAATATTGTATTACCTAATGGTACAAAGCTTTTAATAGAGGACGCTCTATTTTCTCCTAAACCAACAAGAAACTTGTTGAGTTTTAAGAATATATATCATAATGGGTATGATACTCAGTCGAGAACTGATAAAAGTAAAAAATATTTACATATTGTAAAAAAAGATCACATATTTGAGAAACTGCCAATGCTCTATTCGGGTTTACATTATACATATATAAATGTTCCACATGCACATATGGCAGTCAAAGAAAATTATTGTGATTTCAACTTATGGCATGACAGATTAGGCCATCCAAGATCCACAATGATGAAAATGATCATTGAAAATACACATGGGCATTCATTGAAAGATCAAAAGATCCACAAAATAGATAAAATGCCTCTTTGTATATCATGTTCTCTTGGGAAATTAATTACAAGGCCTTCGTCATCAAAAATTGAAAAGGGATCACCTATGTTTCTTGAAAGAATTCAAGGTGATATATGTGGACCAATTCATCCACCATGTGGACCATTTAGATATTTCATGGTCTTGATAGACGCATCCAGCAGATGGTCTCATGTCTCATTATTATCAACTCGTAATGTAGCCTTTGCAAAATTTCTGGCACAAATTATTAAATTACGAGCACATTTTCCGGATTATACAGTTAAAGAGTGAGACTTGATAATGCGGGTGAATTCACATCACATGCTTTTAATGATTATTGCATGTCCATTGGAATTATTGTTGAACACCCAGTTGCACATGTACATACACAAAATGGTTTAGCCGAATCATTAATCAAACGTCTACAGCTAATTGCTAAACCATTAATAATGAGAACAAAACTCCCTGTGACTATTTGGGGGCATGCAATTTTACACGCTGGATCACTAATTCGTATAAGACCAAGTGCAAACCACAAGTACTCTCCCATACAACTTGTCTCTGGCCAAGTGCCAAATATTTCCCATCTTAAAATTTTTGGATGTGCAGTATATGTTCCTATTGCACCACCACAACGAACAAAAATGGGACCTCAAAGAAGGTTGGGAATATATGTAGGATATGATACACGTTCTATTATAAGATATCTTGAACCTTTAACGGGTGATGTCTTTACAGCTCGATTTGCTGATTGCCAATTTAAAGAGGAAGTTTTCCCTGAGTTAGGGGGAGAAAACAAAATAAAAGAAAAGGATTTATCATGGTGTGCACCTTCATTATTGTATCTTGATCCTAGAACAAAACAATGTGAAACAAATGTTCAAAAGATAATACATCTACAAGAAATTCCAAATCAGTTGCCTGATGCATTTACTGATACACAAAAAGTAACTAAATCTCATATACCCGTTGTTAATGCTCCAGCTCGAGTTGAAATTCCAAACAAGCAAAGGAATAATAATACAGCTATTGAATCCCAGAAACGTTTAAAACGTGGGAGGCCAGTCGGTTCAAAGGATAAACATCCTCGAAAAAGAAAAGCTCCTGAAAAGGAAATTGACCATAAAGAAAATAATATAGAAACCTTCCCTTAGGAAGGAGTGAATGAAAAAACCTTCCCTCAGGAAGAAGTAAATGATTCCAATAAAGAATTGTCGATCAATTATGGTCATACACATATATTATGGAACCAAGATGAGATAGAAAATAATGATATATTTTCTTATTCTGTGGCAAGTGAGATTATGAATGGAGATGATACTCCTGAGCCAAAATCAGTAAATGATTGTCAAAATCGACATGACTGGGATAAATGGAAAGATGCTATGTAAGTTGAATTAAATTCTCTTAACAAAAGAAAGGTTTTTGGACCCATTATTCTTACACCTAAGGCAGTAAAGCCTGTATGGTATAGATGGGTTTTCGTAAGAAAACGAAATGAGAAAAATGAAATTACAAGATATAAAGCTAGACTTGTAGCTCAAGGTTTTTCCCAAAGGCCGGGAATTGATTATGAGGAAACATATTCCCCTGTTATGGATGCAATCACTTTCAGATATTTAATCAGCTTAGCAGTTTCTAAAAATTTAGAAATGCGCCTTATGGATGTTGTTACAGCTTATTTATATGGATCACTTGATAATGATATCTATATGAAAATCCCAGAAGGGTTTAAAATCCCGAAGGCATTAAATTCAAAGCCTAAAGAAATGTATTCAATCAAATTGCAAAGATCTTTATATGGCTTGAAACAATCTGGGAGAATGTGGTATAACCGTTTGAATGAATATTTGATAAGTAAAGGTTATACAAATAATCTTATTTGTCCATGTGTATTTATTAAAAGGATAACATCAGGATATGTGATAATAGTTGTATATGTTGATGATCTAAACATAATTGGGACGCATAAAGAAATTCATGAAACAGTCATTCTTTTAAAGAAAGAATTCGAAATGAAAGAGCTTGGAAAAACCAAATTTTGTCTTGGTTTACAGATTGAGCATATGCATAATGGAATACTTGTGCATCAATCAACTTATACTGAAAAACTCTTAAAGCGTTTCAATATGGACAAAGCAAATCCTTTGAGCACCCCGATGGTTGTTAGATCACTCAATATTGATAATGATCCATTTCGCCCTTGCGAAGATAGTGAAGAGGTTCTTGGTCCAGAGATACCATACCTCAGTGCTATTGGAGCACTTATGTATCTTACTAACTGTACAAGGCCTGACATTTCATTTGCTGTTAATTTGTTAGCAAGATTTAGTACAGCTCCCACTAAAAGGCACTGGAATGGGATTAAACATATTTTTCGATATCTTCGAGGTACTGTTGATTTAGGCTTATTTTATCCTAATGATTCAAAAAAAGGGTTAGTTGGTTATGCAGATGCAGGTTATTTATCTGATCCCCATAAAGCAAAATCTCAAACTGGATATGTATTTAAGAATGGAGGAACTGCAATTTCATGGCGTTCTCATAAACAAACACTTGTTGCAACATCCTCAAATCATGCTGAAGTAATTGCACTACATGAAGCTTCAAGAGAATGTGTATGGCTAAGATCTTTGACACAACACATACTAACATCTTATGGACTAGAGAAAGATGTAAATCCAACTCCAATCTACGAAGACAATGCAGCTTGTGTCTCACATATGAAAGAAGGGTATATCAAAAGTGACAGAACAAAACATATACCTTCAAGATTCTTTGAATATACTCGGGACCTTATTAAAGACAAACATGTTGAGATGAGATATGTCCAATCCAGCAACAACTCAGCTGATCTTTTCACAAAAGCACTCCCTACAACAACTTTCAGGAAACACGTTCATGACATTGGCATGCGTCACGTACGGAGAATGTGATGCCTTACAGATTGCAATTTAAGGGGGAGCATTATACACGTTGCACTCTTTTTTCCTTAGCTATGGTTTTATCCCACCGGGTTTTTCTTAGCAAGGTTTTTAATGAGGCAACATATCTGATTCACTGTGTATAATGCAAGCTGCACTCTTTTTCCCTTAGCTATGGTTTTGTCCCACTGGGTTTTCCTAGCAAGGTTTTTAATGAGGCAGTATTTCAAAGCAAAACTCCAAAGATGAAAAGTATCATCCAACAATGAACGTATGAATTATTGATCAAGTGAATGATAGTTATATGTCTGAGGGGGAGTGTTATAAATAATTGATGCAGAAAAAAACAAATGTTCATTCACATGTAAATACTAAGTTTATTTGTATATATATGTATGCATATGATATCGTTCAATGTGATATAATCAAAGAAGAAAATTCTTTGCAAACATATGAGCCCCTTTTTGATCAGTTGTACACAAGAGTAGTTCCTTTTCACAGTGGTTTTATAACATTAGTGAACTAAAAGATCATATAATTGAATAAAGTTATAAAACGACTTAGTTGAATACAAGTCAAATAAAAGGATCAAAGGTGTAAAGGTATTTTCTTTTCATTTAGTTTCTCTTTGATATGATTTTGTTGTGGAGCCGGTTCGCTTTTTCTGTATTAGTTGGAGAGGGTGAGGGTGGCCGTAAGCGCAGACACATTGGACCAAAGTCGTGCCATGTGCGCTTAAACAAAAGCTAAATTACTCTTGCATTATCATACTATATATGAAAACGATGGCCATTATATATTGGAATTATATAATAAAAATACCGTGTCCAATAAAGTTCAATATTCCAAGTTTCTTATATTTTATTTTTGAAAATTAAACTTCATTAAAAACACACCTCCGACTCAAACGGGCAAAAGGCCAACAAACAAAAGACCCCCGACCCAAACGGGCAAAGGGCAACCAGATTACAACATATACATCGGGTATTTACACCACTCCTTCCAATTGATATATTTACAAGAAGATCTATTTTTCACCCAAGCATAACCCCTAGATTTAATCTCAGAGAAAATCTCTTGCGGGCTCCTCCTTAACTGTTTGAACACCGAATCGTTCCTAGCTTTCCAGATACACCAAACGGTAGTTATAACCAAACCGAGCATAATCTTTTTAGCTTTTTTCCCAAAGAGACTCAAATTATGGATATCCAGTAAATCCTTGAAGGAGAAGGCGAAGATCGGAGGAATATTGCACCAAGCACTAATAGACGACCAAACTCTGGAAGCCAACGAACATGCCGTGAACAAATGATCCACCGATTCTTCATACTCGTCACAAAAAGGACACATAACAGACGGAACGTCCACATTCCTTCTTTTCAAGTTAACTTTTGTAGCAAGCCTGTCTAGATTACCTCTCCACGCCATTATGTTACATTTTATCGGAATCCATTTGCACCAATCAAATTTAGGAAGACAACTATTTCCCCTATCGTTTATACGCTCCTTTTTCACCGAACTGACCGAGAAACTATCCTGGTTGTCAACGTTCCATAACCAAGAATCCGAATCGTTTGACAGTCTCACCATGTTTAAGACTTCAGCACATTCCTGCCATTCCTTTAGCTCGGTATCCGTCTCGGGTTGTCTAACCCAGCTCCAAGAGTAGCCATCATTATCTTGCGCCATCTCAATTCTGTCTGCAACCCTGCAAGATTTAAACCTTTCCAAAACAAACAAATGTGGCCATCTTTCTAGGAAAGGAGAATCCCCAACCCAGGTGTCTAGCCAAAAACAAATATGGTAACCGTTTCCCACCTTACCCAATATCATCTTATTTAAGCCCTTCCCATTGATAAGTTTCTTATATAATTGCAAGTCAAAAAACAATATAGTTTAGTGTGCATATATATTCTTTAATATAACTAATAACGTCTGATACAAAATATACTGAATATAACTGTTAATACCTCATATCATACATTCTTTAATATTCAATACGAGTATCCAAATATTTAACAAACGAAACTAAATCCATGAAGAAATGTTGGGTATGGACTTCACGACCAACACTACTGTCGAGCCGTTTATTATTTGTCTAACGTGCACATTAAAATGTTGCCAAACGTTGAACGGTTTGAAGGACCAAACAACAGAAGAATCATCGATGGGACGGTTAGACCTTATATTTATGGTAGTATGTTTGAGCAAATTAATCTAGCCAAATTTAGATTCTTATCTCAATAGTGTGTCTACATATCCATTTGTACAAAAGACATAGCAATTTGAGGATGCAGTGATAGCGTGTTGAATTTGGTGTTTACATCACTTAAATGATTATATTTTTACGGAATAATAGATCTTAATAATATGGGATATGTCCCAACTAATGTTCATTGGCCGGCAACGGTCCCAACTTCAAAAATTCCAACTGACGGTCTCATCTTTTCACATATTGGCTTTCAATGGACCCTGACTAACAGAATGTTAACGTCGTTAGTCTCTGGTCGTCAGAAAAACGTTTTTGGCCGGAAAAGGTTCCTAATGGTATGATCTATGGTTACAAACAGGTTGGGATGAAAACTTTGAGTTTTCCGACTAAAAAGTTGAGTTTTCCGGCGAAAAAGAAGTTTTCCGGCGAAAAAGGAGTCTTTCCTGCGACCTTATTGATTGGGGCATTTAACTAGAAAAAGTTCCTAAAGGTGCGTAATAAGGTTACAAAGAGGTTTGAGACGAAAATGTTGAGTTTTTCGGTCAAAATTGAGTTTTCCGGCTAAAAACATTTTTCTGACGACCGGAGACTAACGGTGTTAGTGTTCTGTTAGTCATGGTCTATTGAAGGCATTAATATATGAAAGATGGAACCACAAGTGGGAACTTTTGAAGTTGGAACCGTTGCCCACCAATAGGCAATAATTAGGATTATTAAAATTCATTATTCCTTTTATAAAAAGGTTGTTTTGATTTAATATGACATAAACCTCTAGTTAAAAATGATCACCAAAACAAATTTAATAAAATAAAAAAAGTTTTATAAAAACCTCTAGTTAAAAATGATCACCAAAGGCCAATGTAGGATAACCCACTTGGTAGAGGCACATGCCTCTTAAGGGAGAGGTCTCAGATTCAAACCTGAGCAAAGGGAAATAATTAAAAGGAGTAACATTTGTCATTCAAAAAAAAATCACCAAAACAAATTTAACAAAATAAAAAAAAGTTTTATAAAAATATTCTTTTTTATAAAACAAATGTAAATATGACATAAGCCTCTAGTTAAAAATGATCATCAAAACAAATTTAATAAAATAAAAAAACGTTTGACAAAAAAATATACTTTTTATAAAACAAGTAAAATATATTGAGATTGTTTATAGTGAGTTGAGATGGGTGATCACTACCATTTTAGTGTGACGAAAAGATGTGATCATTTGCTTTACCCATGAGAAGCTTGTTAAGGTGATCACTACCTTAATTAGCTAGAAAAGAAGTGGTCATTGCATTGTTAGTGAGAAATTATCAGGGTGATCTCTAGCTTCTCTGAGAGAATTCCTAGTGAAACAAACTTTTGATAAACACCAAGAAGTAAATGTAAGATGAAATATTTAATACATATCTGAATCACTAGGGGTGAGCAAGTTTAGGTTCGGACCGAAAAGAACCAAGAACTGAACCGAAAATATACCTAACCCGACCCGAATCCAAGTACCTAGGTATTTAAATCGGTTTCAATTTTTCATATATAGGGTCGGGTCGGTTCTCGGTTCTTTTCATGGTGAAATCGACTTGGACCTATAGATCGGAACCGACCCTATATTTAGGGTAGTGAACCGGTTCTGTATTTTATGTTTGATCGGTTCTTGGGTCGGGTCGGGTAATGGTTGAGTAGGGTCGGGTTTTTCCTTTTGCTCACCACTATGAATCACTATAAAGTTTTGTGTTTTATGTTTTGATTTATTTTTCATTTCAACTTGTTTTCCTTTGCTTTAATAAACCTAAAATAACCCCAAGAATTATTTCATAAAGAAGCATATAGTTTACAAATTGATTTATGAAACTAAAAGTAACACATTCACTTAATATAGTTTCTTGTAGTTTTATCTTAAAGTTTCAAACTTTGTTTTGAGGATAAGATCTACAAGAAAGAACCTGGTTCTCCCATGATACGAATTTATAATTCTTTCATCATTGGTTCTATGACCCATTTTTAGCCAGGGTGTCATCAACATAAATTTTACCAATAATCATCTATTTTGTTCCAAAATTCTCTCTCTTGTAGTTTTATTGACTAATTTGAAATGTATCTAATGATCCGTACAATACCATTTAGCTTGTATAAGTTCATACAAGAATTTTTAAGATAACAGACACATGAATATTGAAGATGAAACTTTATTTCTTCAAATCCTTTAGGTTACACCATGTATACTTTTTAATAACTCCAATGAGAGAAGAAACCCTAACATCCATTTGATTGAGATTGGAGTTCTTGTACAATACAATTTATAACAAGATCATGATTGCATTAAGTCAGGCAACTTCTTTGTTTTAAAAATTGTTTTCTACTATTGTCGTATATCTAAGATCCACTTTTTGCAACTTCCAATCATAGAATCTTCTTTTGGTCTCTAAACAAGTTTTCATTTTTTGAGACTTGATTAATTCTTCTTCCATGCACTACAAACCATATGACTTTCAGCATCGACGTATTTGTCCTTGGTTCTTCGGGGAATGGTAAGACGTGAGGGTACGTCGGGAAACAAAAGGTGTTGGTTAAGACTTCACCGACAGATCACCAACTGATAAAAGAGACTCATAAGGGGATTTTTATAATCCACTTTTTTGTAGTGGTCAATGTGTTGACTATTTTTTTGTTGGTGCTCTTTAAAGTTAGATTAATTCTCTTTACGCAATCTTAGTAGTTGTGACCACTGATCGATCGTTATCTTTCCTTTCTGCCCCTTCGTTCTTATTTAGTTGAAATGGGTATATTCTTTTAGGACCTTGAGTCGAGATTGCTTCATGATCGTCATCAAGTCTTGAGAAAAAGCTCGCCTTTATTTTTATAACTGAAACCGTTGTTTGGATAATTGTTTGAAATGGTTTAGTTATGTATTTAAACTATTTGGGTGTGAGGGCCATTTAATCTATTTTAGTCTTGTAGGTGTCACATATCTTGAAGTCACAATCTTAGTTTTACCCAGTGTTGTAAAAATCGCGACTAGGCGGCGATTAATCACTAGTCGCCCAGTAACTGAGTAATTTTTCGTTAATCAGTCCATTAATCGCTAGTCGGATCTAATCGGACCTAGTGGGGCCTAGTCGGCCAGCCAAATATCGGCAATTCCGGCCAGATTCTGGCAAAAAAACTGTATATTCCGGCCAAAACCTCTAAATTCCGGCCAATTTCCAACCAAAGCATGTGAATTCTAACAATTAACCTTGTATACTTAAAAAAATGAGTTGAGTAAAAGTTAAAACCTAGCTACTAAAAATATTTACCTATAAAAATGTGTACATGTATACATAAAACTGAAAATTACATATAAAAAACCTGATCCGATTAATCCCGATTAATCACGAGTAATCTCGAGTAGTCGCTAGTTCCCACCTCACTGGCCGACTAGTGACTAACAAGTTCTCCAACCTTAGTTTTATCATTTGGTCCATGTCTTTGCTTTCATGGTGACAAATTGACTCACACATATCTTTACATCGTTGCTTCATTCTTTAAATGGATCATAAGCACACATAATGACATACACGTAGCATATTTGTTTTATTCTATGAATTTATCATGTCAGATATGTAAGTTCACTCCTAAGCCCACCCCACATAATGATCTTTAAACCCACATACGATGAATCAAGGAAGTCATTAATAGGAACAAATAAGTACTTTCAATCATTTTTTTATTACAAGTAGACTCAAATATGTACATTATGGTATACACGTGAAAACGTCAAATGGCCTAGGCCTCCTCACATTCATGATCATGATACCCAGAGGGCCAGAGGCGGCGTCTCTGAAAATTCACGTATCATGTTCGAGCTTGAAAAAATGTGCTCTCCCGTTATGTTTTATTATTATTAAAAAAATCAAATTAGTATTGAGCTCAATAAACCTAATGCCAAGTTGGTTAAATTCTAAACCATAAAAAATTATTTGTAAAGTATATATGTGTGGGCGCTCGGGGGGCAAAAGTGAAATGGTACTAACTTTAACGTTATTTTACTAATTTCGTGAAAATAACGTTAAAAGCGGCGGATGGTTAATCATGCTTCATGTGGTGTTGTTGATAGCTGAAAGACACGGGGTACATGCACCAATCAGTCTCTGTCCCGATTGTTTGAGTGTTATGTGTCTTAGGTCCAAGGCTTGATACAAAACTACAATCGAGCCGGGGGTCTCACTGGAAGCAACCTTTCTATTCCTACGAGTAGAGGTAAGGTTGTCTACATCTACCCTCCTCAGACCCTACCTTAGCTTTGCTATTGGTGGGATTTACTGAGTATGATGATGATGATGATGATGATGATGATGATGATGATGATGAAAAATTATTTGTAAATGGGCATATATTGGAATTGGTATGTGTTTACTATCTAAAAAGAGTAACATATATATATCGGATTTTTTTAAATCGCGTGCCCCTCGAAATCACGGGCCTTGTGCGAAGATCCTCCCCGCACACCATCAAAGCCGCCACTGATGATACCCGTTGCCGGATAGGATGCCCATGGTTGTGGCCTAGGTGAGCATGGCCGTGAAATGTGCCAACTTTTCGTTAAATGGTTCCTAGTGTTTTCCGTTTTCATACTCGATCAAGACACCCTTAACATGCAACTTTGTGACCCATAGGTCATGACAATGATATAGAATGTTATACACATGACCTACACAAATTTATGTTTCAAGGGTGCTTTAGCCATGACCATGACTAGTATGGATGTCATGGTTAGGGGTGTTAAAAGCACAATTTGGTTCGGTTTTACACATAACCATGATTGTAACCATAACACTATCTTTGGTTTAAGATTTCCTTAACCATAACCATAAACGAACTTCAGTTTCAGTTAATCGATTATGATTTGATTTTGGTTAAATTCAATTAATTAACCAAGTCCCTAGTATGGAATTAATCTCCACCACAATTCTTTAGTGCTTGCATTCCATAATCTTCTTTTTCACGATTAAATTTTAATATAGTAACCTGATGCCTAAATCTTTATGTATCTATTACAACTAAAGCAGATGGCCACATTCAATGGCCTCTATGGATTCAAATCAACAAACTTTAATTTCATTAGTAAGTAAAATTCTCATTTAAACTTTGTTGCCATACTTTTTCTGTAAATCCATTTATGCACATCTCATATTGTGTAAATCTATTCTATTGAATGCGATGCATGTTTGTCTTTTTGGATGCGCTCCTTATGCACAACTTTATTGCCACATGAAACAAGGGTAAGTTGCAAATACTCGTATTGTTTACCCAAAGTTTTATAACCATAATCATAATCGATTTTGTTAGTTAACTAAAGTTTCATAACCATACCCATTAGTTGTCAGTTATTGGTTAAAACCAGTTTGACTATGTCGATTATGATTTAATTATCGGTTATGACGATTGATTAGAATCATGGTTCTTATTTACAGGTTTTTAATTAATGAGTGTCACTCATGATGTCATGGTTGTGGCATAGCACTAGCACCCGTTTGAACGAAATCTTTTTTGGACAGAATGACTAAAAGTCAAGCCAAGCCTTATCTTCGGTTAACTTTAATAAAACCACTATATTATATTATATTATACTATACTATACTATACTATACTATACTATACTATACTATACTATACTATACTCTACTATAGTATACTATACTACAGTAGAAACTCGATAAATTAATACTCGATTATTTAATAAACTCTCTAAATTTTTTTTGCCGGTCCCGACTCGGGGATAGGGTGCTAAATTAATAATTCGCTAAAATTATAAGATAATACATTTTTGATAATTTCTTTAGACCCCATATAAAATATAAATTAATAATTCCTTATATATAGCATATTACATGAATGATTTATGAAGGTTTCTTGAAAAATGACTCAATTGTCTTTTGTTTTTTGTTGAAATCAATTTCCCCTTGAATCTCGTCTCTAATTTTCCTTAGCATGGTAAGAACTTCTGGTGTTGTTTTCTCATAGCTTAACAAGAAATTGTTCAATGTGATTGCCGCTTTAATAGCTTCGTTTAGGGCTGTAAACGAACCGAACGAACACGAACAAGGCCTTGTTCGTGTTCGTTCGTTAAGGAAATAAACGTGTTCACGAACGGTTCATGAACACTTACCGAACGAGATTTTATGTTCGTGTTCGTTCATTAAGGAAATGAGTTTGTTCGCGAACAGTTCACGAACACAAATAAATTTGGCGAATGTGACAAAGGACAAAGGTGGATGGCCTAGAGAGTAGCACTAGAACTTGAATTCCTTATTGTGGAACTGTTGTCGATCGTATTCGTCGATGTTAATAATAAGAAATGAAGGGGAAATGGTGCATAAACAAGGTTAAATATGGTTTTTTTTAGTTTAATTTTTAGGGTAAAAAATAAATATAAGTTTAATTATATAAAAAAGTATAGATAAAATATATAAAAGTACAAAAATCTTTCATTAAAAGACAAACATGCGAACATAAAAGAACGCAAATGAACGAATGTTCACGAACACGTTCACGAACACCTTACCGAACGTTCACGAACACAATTGAACGAACAAGACCTTTGTTCATGTTCGTTCATTTAACTAATCGAACGAAATTCCTTGTTCGTGTTCGTTCGTTTATTAAACGAACGAACATAAACGAACTTCCCGCCGAACGGTTCACGAACTGTTCGCTGAACGTTCGGTTCGTTTACAGCCCTAGCTTCGTTTCTTGAAGAACTTCTTTTGTTTTTTTGTGATTGAACACAAGAAGCATAATAAGGTGGGAGATTGAAGGTTTCTTTCAAATTGGGCCGTTCATTTTATATACATGCATTGTATACAATAATTAAGTGGAAGCTTGAAAGGTGTTTGTAAACTAAATATTCTACCATAAATTAATAAAATATTAATTAATATATAAATTAATAATTATTAATTTATCGATTAATTAATAACTCTTTTAATTAATAAATTTTGGTGGTCCCAAGTGTATTATTTTATAGAGTTTCTACTGTATACTATACTATACTATACTATACTATACTATACTATACTATACTATACTATACTATACTATACTACACTACTAGTTGTAGGACCCGTGTGCCCGTGTGAGCACACGGGTAGGTTTAATAACCATCGAAATCAAATACTACAAAATAGATTATAATACATCATTTAAATTGTTTGCGTTTAGTTACATATCTTTATGAATGAACTCCATTATCACTTCCACCACTTTACCCTTCAGTAATGAGAATCAAAAATTAAAAGAGGACATCTTTTAAATAAAAAGAAAATAACAAACATGTTTAAAGAAAGAGAACATCTTTTAAATAACAAATAAATAAAAAACGGGTTTGCATGTTTAACAAACATGTTTAAAAATGGATTATAAAGAAAGGGAATTAATAACACATGTTTTCACACGGCTATCCAAAAATTCATAACAAAGGTACGCAAGATAGCGTTTAAAGACGAACTGTCAGAGTGAAGGTGGACCTGCCATTAATTGGTAAAAAAAGCTCAAAATTAATCAAAACACCAACAGAAACAAACATCGAATGAAGCCTCCTCCTAATTAAAGGGAGAACATATGTGGGGAAGTGTTCTCTTTTTCAGCCTATTGATATCCAAAAAAACGTACCTTTTTAGCCAACTGAATCTCCCCCAGCAATCTTCTTTCATCTTGATTGGCTCTAGCCTCCACTCTGCATAAAAAACCAAAGTCGGCTTTCTTCTCTATGTATCAAGCTCGTGTTTGTTTGTTTCTATAGAAAACGGGCTATGTCTTTGTGGTTCGTCATTTACATAGGTCTTACCGAAAACATCAATACAATATTTCTCCTTATCTTCCTCATCAGATACTTCTCCCCTTGCCAGCTTTTCATACAACTCGGCTTTCTTCTCTAAAGCTGCATAGCTGGCTGACCACAGAAATCAAGTTTAACACACTAAACGCTACAACCCATACTTCCACTTGTAATATGAATATTGGATTTTGGTTATTTGGATTTATGAATACAGTAATTTCTGTTTTAATCTGTGTATATACCGAACCATACTCAATGGTACCCTGTCCCTAAAGCTAAACCCTTACCCTAAAAATATAACTCAATAAAAGAGTTAATACAAACCACCTTTACACTTTACATTCTACGACACCACTTGTGCTAGATTCTTTCTTGTATCATCCACATGGACCGACCAAAATGTCATGAATAAATACCATCTGGTTTAAGGTTTATTTTCTTTAATTATTTCAAGTAATATATACTCACAAATTTAGACCAATTTTTTTAAAAGAATATTCGGTAATCTACAGAGGATGGCTGAACACATAAAGACAACCTTTCGAGACCAAGCAATCATCCAACTTTAAAAAAAAATACAAGATGATATATCACATTTGCAACAGTTAGGGAGCGATCTAAATAACCATAGGTGAAAAATGAATAAACATTGAATGATTAGACGATGTTATTTCATATTTATACATGTTTCAGGTCAGTTAAGTTAACAAAAAATTGCATCAAATGTCAAATCATGTATCATTACCTTGTTTAGATTGAGCTTTCAATTTCTCCAATTGTTTCCTCAAATAAGCATGCTTTAACTTCTCTCGCTGAGCAGCCACCTGCTCTTTCCTACGGACTTTTAGTTCAGACACTTTTTCCTGAGCTTCATTCACTTCTTCATGCACTTCCCTAAAAATACAATAAAATATAAAACAATTTATTGATCATCAACTAATCTTTTAGAAACACATTACACAAAACAATTTCTTGATCATCAAGTAATCTTTTAGAAAAAAACATTCTTTGTCTGGACTAATAAAGGAAATGATAATTGATAAAGTTGGGAAAAAGTACCTCACAAAACGCTTATCTTCATCATTGTCTAATGTACCAGTTGCCCTACCGAGGCTCGTAGCCCGTGTATCAGGCAACACAGGTTCATCATATGTATCAGGCTCGTGTTTATTTGTTTCTATAGAAAATGGGCTATGTCTTTGTGGTTTGTCATTTACATAGGTCTTACTGAAAAAACCAATACAATATTTCTCCTTATCTTCCTCATCAGATACTTCTCCCCTTGCCAGCTTTTCATACAACTCGGCTTTCTTCTCTAAAGCCGCATAGCTGGCTGACCCATCTTTCACTGCTTTCATCTCCAACTTATCCCTAAAATTATGTCAATTTGTCATTAAAAAGAACAAAGCCGAATAGTTTTCGGGGCTGCAAGTAACAGTTTTGAAGAGAAAATTAGTGACAGCAATTCCTGGACCTAACCCATAAATAATCAGATTATCGGTTGTCATATCTAAGTTGTTTAATAAATGAGGATGTGCTTGAGTCAGATAAGCTGTTTAACCCATTTAATTAAACAGGTCAACCCCTTAAAACAAACATGTCAACTCGCCGAACCTTTCCCAAACCATTTTAACACATTTTTACAACCCTTCAACCCGTTTAGCATGTTTACAACTTGATAACAACCTACCAACATGTCAACCCGTTTGACTCATTAAGATTTTAGATACATGGTCAAAGCTCAAAGCGGGTCATATTCAGATTACATGATTTTAAGTGTGTCTAGGTTAGAATTGATGTCTTTTAAGTTTTAACACCAGTATATGTATGGGTCGTGTTTAGAATCAATGATTCAACCTGACAAGTTGACACAATTGACACCCTAGAGAAAACTAAAAAACAATAGTAGTAAATACAGAAAAAGTGTGAAGACAAGCTCTCTGTTTTGGGTCTGTATTATCATTGTAATGATACTATGCATCAGGTTTTAAATACAAAATTAATTATTCAATTACAAATACAGGTTTGGGATTGTCATATCTAAGTTGTTTAATAAATAAGGTCGTGCTCGGTTTGACATATTTAACCAGTTTAATTAAAAAGGTTGAACTGTCAACCCCTTTAATTGGTAGAATTGTTTGTTCTTGCATGTGAGTGGACCGATTCATATAGCTACTCAGAACTTCCACCCTGCAACAAAATGATAATAAAAACAGAAACACCAATCAGTATGTACTCGAATCAGTATGTATAAAACCCTAACTTTACTTACAGGGAACAAAGATTTCCAGAACTCCATATCAGTATGTACTCGAAAAAACTACAATCAGTAGTATGTAGATGGTTGAGAAACAAATTGCAAAATAACAATGATGTGTAACAATCCATATTGATAGGACATAAATCATCATTTGGGATTAAAGCATGACATTTACCAACAACAAATCAAACACATAAACCCAGTAATGTAAAAGAAATTGAAAGGATGTTAATGAAAAAAAAGGAATTGTAACTTTGTAAGCAATATGACACACCCATGTATCATACAATTATTTTTTTCCCAGTAATTATTTGACAAATTATCCCCTACTAAAAAGCAAATAAGTGACCCATTACTCAAGATCCACTACTTTTCTAATAAAACGTGACTTAATAAACACACTGTGCCTGACCCGTTTGACCCAGCCCAGCTGCATAACTGTATCAAGTGGCCCATTTGTTGAGCCCGACAATATTAATCCTTACAATATAATCATAACATTATACCACTAACAAATCCTTTTCTTAATTTTATTTAAAAAAAATCAACACATAAGCTTCACAAATATTGATATGGTCATCTTCAGCCTTATATTCATGTTTCAAAGGTAATAATTAGTGAAAATAAATATAATTAAAGATTACACTGGTGCGTACCTGCATGTATGAGAAGGGGAGGGAGGGGGAATTACTTGTCTAGAACCATGGCGAGAGAGGCAATGTTATTTATCAAACACCTGGAGTGCAAAAACACATATTTCAATTAAACAAAATACTATCAAAGTTTGTCACGGCCCCCGACCCGGTTTGACCCGTTTCAGGAGCCGCAGGACAGAAATCCCGTGGTATTTATTTAACAGCGGAAGTTTTCTTCAGGATCTTTTAAAAACTGCAATTTCCCCGATTATTTTATTTCACAACTCGGAATAAAATCCCGGTAATTTACAATCATAAGACTTCACGGAGAAATCTTTTATTTTACAAAACATGTTTCTTTATTTTATATTGAGCCACTTCCTAAAGCTTGTAGTGCTTCTCGGCACTTTTCCTGGATCACAATAGATCACCTGAAACATGTTTGAAAAAGGTTTTGTCAGCGGGAAATACTGAGTGAATCATTCTTTTTTACTAAAACGACTCTTTTGTTATAATTTACAGTATTAAGAGCGATTACAATGTTTCTGATATCAAACCAACTACCCACGGTATTTGTCACTCGACCGGATCTGTGACTATGGTCATATCCCCCATTGGCTGCCCCAATGGTGACGATTATCAAGTAATGTATACAAAACCCCACATACCGGCTGTACGTTTGGTGATTACAAAGACTTAATCCCTGTAATTATAACTTTGAAAACAAATAGAGTTTTGTAAAGTAATTTGATAAAAAGAGAATGACTCACATTGCAGATTTAATTTGAGCAGAGCCTAGCCTACTGATTAGCCTTTTAACCTAAATTTAATAACAAGCACACAACTCGGTTAGTAACTTAATACAGCATCTACGATAATTCACGAGATCAAACCCCTCACATCGAATGACAAAGTGCGATACTTAAACATCCATCGAATTAACGACGAATGACAAAGCATAAACCCTAATGTGGGCAGCACTTAAACATCCATTGGATAGTTTAATCGATCGGACATTGAATCGTATCAGCGATCGAGTTATTACCCTGATTGCGGCGTCGATTAGTGATCCGTGTGTGTTGTGATAGTAATTCTACGATATCTCAGTGTAGAATTGGAATTTCTACGTCGTTTCAGTGCCCAATTTCAAGTCCCAGACACCCCTATTTATACACAAAAATTGACCCCCTCGCGTGACGCGAGGGGTACCCCTAGGGGCTTCGCGTGACGCGAAGGACCCTATCCTACCATAGGGTAGCCACGTTCCCAACTAGGCTTGCTGACTTGACGGATTCTTAAAATTCAATTTCGACAGCAAGTTATTTAGATAATCGTAACTAGGGTTTTACCCCCCCCCCCCTGAGTTTTAGGGGCCCTGATCCTGATTCTGATGATTCTGAAAATTTTAGGGTTTGTGCAGAATCACTTGGGTGTCTCAATTAGGGTTTCCTTTTGGTCAAAATAAAATAATAATTAGGACTTTTTAATACGAGTCGTTACATTCTCCCCACCTTAATAAAAATCTCGTCCTCGAGATTTGCTGGAATAATTGAGGATACTTTCTCTTCATCTCTGATTCCAGCTCCCAAGTGTATTCAGCTCCTCTCTTTGAATCCCACTTTACTTTAACTAGCACTAGTCGTTTGTGCTTGAAAAACTTTACTATTCTGTCTTCTATCTGAAAAGGTTTCTCAACAAATTTTAATTTTTCGTTTACCTCTAATCTTGGAGAGGTACTACTAAATATTCGTCTGATAGACATTTCTTGAGATTGGATACATGAAATACGTCATGTACTCCCGCTAATTCTTCTGGTAGTTGTAAACGATAAGCAACTGGTCCTATGCGTTGGATCACTGGAAATGGTCCTACGTATCTTGGACTTAGCTTTCCTTTCTTACCGAATCGAACAACTCCTTTCCAAGGGGAAACTTTCAACAATACTCGATCTCCAACTTGGAATTCTAACGGCTTACATCGATTATCGGCATAGCTCTTCTGGCGATCTCGAGCCGTCTTCAGCCTTTCCTTGATTTGAGTAATCTTATCAGTAGTTTCTTGCACTATCTCGGGACCTGACAATTGACTTTCTCCTATTTCTGCCCAACAAACCGGAGTTCTGCACTTTCTTCCATATAGTGCTTCGAATGGAGCAGTTTCAATGCTTGAATGATAACTATTGTTATAGGAGAATTCAATTAATGATAAGTGATCGTCCCAATTCCCACCAAAATCTATCACACATGCTCGAAGCATATCTTCTAGAGTTTGGATCGTCCTTTCCCTTTGCCCGTCTGTTTGAGGATGATATGCAGTACTCAGATTTAGTCGAGTTCCCATTGCTTCTTGGAAACTTTTCCAGAATTGAGAAGTGAAACGACTATCCCTATCTGATACAATGGAGAGTGGAACTCCATGTAGAGATACGACTTCATCTACATACAACTTTGCCAATCTTTCCATGCTAAAGGTTTCTTTCATAGGTTGAAAGTGAGCTGATTTGGTTAATCGATCCATAATTACCCAAATCGCATCATTACCTTTTCTGGTTTTAGGTAACTTAGTAACAAAATCCATTGTTATGATTTCCCATTTCCATACAGGCATTTCTAGTTGTTGTAGTAGACCAGAAGGTTTCTGATGTTCTGCCTTAACTTGTGAACAAGTAAGACACTTAGAAACATATCTTGCTATATCCTTCTTCATGCCTATCCACCAGAAATTATTTCTTAAATCTTGATACATCTTATTGTTTCCAGGGTGCATGGTATACCTAGATTTATGAGCTTCTTCTAGAATCTTATTTCTTAATTCTCCCTGCTTAGGTACCCAAATTCTGCTTTTATGGAATCTCCAAATTCCATCAGCTCCTTGTTCTAATTCTTTTATTCGTCCCTTCATTCCTTCAGCATCATCCTTGATTGTTGTTTCCTGAACACTCTTTATTTGTTCCATTAAATCTATCTGTAGATTTAATCTGAGAACACGAACTCGCTTTTGTTTTTCATGATATTTACGACTTAAGGCATCTGCAACTACATTTGCCTTTCCTTCATGATATTGAATATCACAGTTGTAGTCACTTAGGATTTCCATCCATCTCCTTTGCATCATGTTTAACTCTTTTTGCCCAAATATATATCTTAAACTTTTATGATCTGTATAGACAGTAAACTTACTTCTGTACAGATAATGTCTCCAGATTTTCAGGGCAAAAATTACAGCTCCTAATTCTAAGTCATGAGTTGTATAGTTTTCCTCGTGCTTTTTCAATTGTCTTGAAGCATACGCAATTACCTTTTTGCATTGCATCAGTACACATCCAAATCCTAGTTTTGAAGCATCACAATATACTTCAAAATCTTCAGTTCCTTCTGGTAAGGCTAAGATTGGAGCATTGGTTAATTTCTGTTTCAAGATTCTAAAAGCTTCTTCTTGCTTAGTTCCCCATTCAAACTTAACTGCTTTACAGGTTAGCTTAGTTAATGGTACAGCTATTTTGGAAAAATCCTTAATAAACCGTCTATAATATCCAGCTAATCCTATAAAACTTCTAATTTCCATTGCGGATTGTGGAACCTTCCATTTAGTAATTGCTTCTATCTTAGCAGGATCTACATGAATGCCTTCGTGATTCACCATGTGACCTAAGAATTGCACTTCTTGCAACCAAAATTCACACTTCGAGAATTTGGCATACAACTTTTCTTTTCTTAACAAAGTTAAGAGTGCATGCAAGTGTTCACAGTGCTCGTTCTGACTTTTGGAATAAATCAGTATATCGTCGATGAAAACAATTACAAATTTATCCAAGTACGGTTTACAGATTCTATTCATCATGTCCATGAATGCTGCAGGTGCATTCGTTAACCCGAAGGGCATGACTGTAAACTCGTAATGACCATACCTAGTTCTAAAAGCAGTCTTAGGTATGTCTTTCTCTTGCACCTTCAATTGATGATATCCGGAGCGTAAGTCGATCTTAGAAAAATATCTAGCTCCTTGAAGTTGATCGAATAGATCATCAATCCTAGGTAATGGGTATTGATTCTTAATTGTAACCTTATTCAATTCTCTATAATCAATACACATTCTCATTGAACCATCATTCTTTTTCACAAAAAATACTGGTGCTCCCCACGGGGATGAACTAGGTTGTATGAAACCTTTACTTAGTAATTCATCTAATTGCTTTTTCAATTCTAACATTTCTGTGGGTGCTAACCGATAAGGTGCCTTAACTATCGGTATAGTTCCGGGAAATAAATGAATTCTAAATTCTACCTCCCTATCTGGTGGTAACCCTGGTAACTCTTCTGGGAATACATCTGGGTATTCCGAAACTACAGGAATCTCCTTAAGTTCTTTTCCCTTAGCACTAATGATTACTGAAATCATATATACTATGCCTTGCTTTCGTTCATAACTAGCAATTTTCATTACCGATATGAACTTCATGGGCTTACGTGGTTTATCTCCTGTAATTATAATGACTTCTCCGGTGGGTGTTTGAATTTCTATGGAATTCTGATCACAAAGAATTCGAGCATGGTTGGCTACTAACCAATCCATTCCTAACACAACATCAAATTCGGCTAATTTCATAGGTAATAGGTTTGCAAAGAATTTATGACCTGAGAGTTCTATATTTTCCATTTGCAAAACTTTATCTATGCTAACAGAATTTCCGTCTACCGTTTCGACTGTAAAAATCTGCCTAAGGTTGGTTAAAGGTAAGTTAAGAGCTTGGCAGAATGAAGTATTGATAAAACTTTGGTTTGCACCAGAGTCAAATAATACTTTTGCGTATACGTTGTGAACTAGGAACGTACCGGCTATCACATCTGGAATGATTTCTGCTTCTTGAGTTGTTAATTGAAAAGCTCGAACATTCTTCTTAGTAGCTCCGTCGGCTGTCTTAGCTTTGTTGTCTGCTGGTTTGACCAATTTAGGACATTCTGTTTTGAAATGCCCTGCTTCTCCACAATTGTAACAAATTGTGGATTTCTTCCTGCAGTTTTCTTCACGATGTCCTACAGTTTTGCAAAAATTGCAGGTTATATCGCATCTCCCATAATGTTTCTTTTTGCATTTCCTGCAGAATGACGGAGTTGAAGATTGCCATGTTCCTCTTCTCCTGAAACTGCTGTTATTACCCGTACAAATTCCTTGGGTAATTTTCTGAGCCAATTTCTTTTTCCTGTTTTCATCTTTCGTGCGTACCAATTCATCGGTTAGGGTATTAGCTAATTCTACAGCATCGTCAATAGTGCGAGGTCTAGCAGCTTTAATGATGTTACGGATTTCACCAATCAATCCCCAAATATAACGAGAAATGAGTACCGGTTCTGGCGAAGCCAGTGTTGGTACCACTCTAACATATTCAAAGAATGTCGAAGTATAACCGCGACAATCTATACCCATCATTCGATGATTTAGAAACTTATTTGCCATTTGATCTCTTTCATATTCGGGACAGAATTTTCTTTCTACAAGAATCTTAAATTCTTCCCAGGTCATAGCATATGCCATCATCCTTCCTTTTGCTTGTAACACCGTGTTCCACCATTCTAGCGCCCCTTCTTTAAAAAGATTTGATGCGTACATGACCTGATCGTCCTTGGCACATTTACTTATTGAAATCACTGCCTCGGTCTTCTCTAACCAACGCAGTGTTGCGGTCGCTCCTTCATTGCCAGCAAATTCAGCGGGTTTGCAAGCAAGAAATTCTTTGTAAGTGCAACCAGGTGTTGCAGCTTTCATTTTCTTAGGGAGCGGAGCCTGTCGTGAATCATTATCGTGATTAATATGACCATTGCCTCCATTTACGCTATTACTGAAGTTATCTTCAGAAATACGTTTACTAGGAACGATTTGTTGCGGTTCTATTGGATTTTTAACAGCAGCAACGATTGCTGGAATAGCATTGGCTATCCCTTGAGCAACGATATTTTCTATATCCTGCCTAGTCATATATTGATCCCCCGGTTGTTGCTCGGATTGATTAAGCTCATTTACTGGTTCATTATTAGCGTTTTCCATCTGATAATTTAATTTTATTAGTATCAAATAATTAACAATTATACACAAAATAATCATACTAATTTCACAATACACATATAGACAAAACTATCGATTTCTCGATTTCCATTTATATTTAATAGTATGCATCCATACACACCATTATTTTACAAAGTTTTATTTGAGGTTATTTCACATGATTATATTATTATTGCTAATTTAAAACCATAGTCTCATAAACCCCCTTATCCCTCGTCAGCTAATATTTTAATAACGGTGCTCCCTCTCATCATACTTCCAGGAGATCTGTTCTCCTACTTCCCTGATCCTATTTCCTGCATCCACCAGTTCTTCGCCAAGTGGCGAAGTTCAGCTAAATTCTCATTGCTCATAGGTGGATTAGGTATTGGTTCAAGGTCAAGCTAAGGAAGAAAGGAATAAGGACTGTTGAGCAAGTTTTGGAACTACCAATCATTCGTCCACCACTCGTCCATTCCTAAAGGTTGGGTGTGGATTATAGGTTCTGGGATTGCTGGTTCCAAGTTTATGGGTAACTGTGTTTCAGCAGGAAAAGGGTATAGATTATTATTAATTGGCCTAACTACATCACAGCTCGCCAATGCCCGATCCAATTCCTCCTGAAATGGTAATTCCTCAACCTGTCTAGAGCTTTCCCCAATTTCTCTCTGGGTTTGCTTAGAACCTCCTCCAATCTCCATTTCTATTTGCTTAGAATATTCATCAAACTGTATTCCCATCTGCCTAGACTCTTCCCCAACTTCAATTCCCTTCCTTTTGTCTAAGGGATTTTCTGTTTTGGGAAGTCTCTTGGCTGGCTTTTTCCTACGCACACGCTTCCCCCATACATATCTCTTTCTTTTCTGAGGTTTTGGCTTTTTCGGAGGTGAAGCATTAAATTCAATAGGTTCTTCTATATCTGGTATATACCTATTGAAATCTCTGGAAACCTCTATTTTTACCGGATAGAGATTTAAATTCTGAAGGGCGTCAGACAAGTCACTCATGCTGTTATGCAAAATACACACAAATACTAAGTTAAAATTTCATAACAAAATTTCATAAAAAAAAACCTTTAAATATTATTTCATACTGGGTAACTACAAAACAACTAAAAATTAAAACACACTAGATTTTATTGTAATTTATTTATTTACTGGATAAGGTTTCTGGATTATAGGTGATAAGGGTGCTAAAGCTTGAATTAAAAATATTTAAAGATTTGTATTAACTGCTACGGTGGCTAGCATATAAAGATCTGCCCATTTCTCATCTAATTTGTCTTCCCAAGGTGATTTACTGATTAATTCCTGGGTTTCCTGTTTAATCTTCTTTTCTCGGAATTTCTTTACTTTCTCCTGACTTTTCTTAAAAATCAAACTTCTTTTATTTGGAGAAAGTGGTTCTTCATATTGTGCCTTTCGCACAAATATTCCTTCTTCAGGAATTACAGAGTGATTTGAGGATTTGGTTTGGGATGAACTTCCCTTCTCGTTGGATGACCTATCTAATTTAAGATAGATGTTTGACAGCTTTTGTTTACCCATACTGTGCATAAATATTCAAATAATAAAACACATAATCACATAATGACAAGTAGAAAATTAAGTATTTTCTACATACTTAATTGGCTTAAATCAGTGGCTCTGATACCACCTTTTTCTGTCATGGCCCCCGACCCGGTTTGACCCGTTTAAGGAGCCGCGGGACTGAAATCCCGTGGTATTTATTTAACAGCGGAAGTTTTCTTCAGGATCTTTTAAAAACTGCAATTTCCCCTTTTATTTTATTTCACAACTCGGAATAAAATCCCGGTAATTTACAATCATAAGACTTCACGGAGAAATCTTTTATTTTACAAAACATGTTTCTTTATTTTATATTGAGCCACTTCCTTAAGCTTGTAGTGCTTCTCGGCACTTTTCCTGGATCACAACAGATCACCTGAAACATGTTTGAAAAAGGTTTTGTCAGCGGGAAATACTGAGTGAATCATTCTTTTTACTAAAACGACTCTTTTGTTATAATTTACAGTATTAAGAGCGATTACAATGTTTCTGATATCAAACCAACTACCCACGGTATTTGTCACTCGACCGGATCTGTGACTATGGTCATATCCCCCATTGGCTGCCCCAATGGTGACGATTATCAAGTAATGTATACAAAACCCCACATACCGGCTGTACGTTTGGTGATTACAAAGACTTAATCCCTGTAATTATAACTTTGAAAACAAATAGAGTTTTGTAAAGTAATTTGATAAAAAGAGAATGACTCACATTGCAGATTTAATTTGAGCAAAGCCTAGCCTACTGATTAGCCTTTTAACCTAAATTTAATAACAAGCACACAACTCGGTTAGTAACTTAATACAGCATTTACGATAACTTACGAGATCAAACCCTCACATCGAATGACAAAGTGCGATACTTAAATATCCATCGAATTAACGACGAATGACAAAGCATAAACCCTAATGTGGGCAGCACTTAAACATCCATTGGATAGTTTAATCGATCGGACATTGAATCGTATCAGCGATCGAGTTATTACCCTGATTGCGGCGTCGATTAGTGATCCGTGTGTGTTGTGATAGTAATTCTACGATATCTCAGTGTAGAATTAGAATTTCTACGTCGTTTCAGTGCCCAATTTCAAGTCCCAGACACCCCTATTTATACACAAAAATTGACCCCCTCGCGTGACGCGAGGGGTACCCCTAGGGGCTTCGCGTGACGCGAAGGACCCTATCCTACCATAGGGTAGCCACGTTCCCAACTAGGCTTGCTGACTTGACGGATTCTTAAAATTCAATTTCGACAGCAAGTTATTTAGATAATCGTAACTAGGGTTTTACCCCCCCCCCCCTGAGTTTTAGGGGCCCTGATCCTGATTCTGATGATTCTGAAAATTTTAGGGTTTGTGCAGAATCACTTGGGTGTCTCAATTAGGGTTTCCTTTGGGTCAAAATAAAATAATAATTAGGACTTTTTAATACGAGTCGTTACAGCTACCACTAAGGTTTACATCCAAGAACAACATCGATTATACTTCATCGAGTATAACACAAGAGAGAGAAAGAATGCTGCACAGGTTCACCGCCGCCATAGACAGCCGGAAAGTTGTCGGCAACAGCAGGGTTGTTTCTCTCTCTAGAAACTCCATTCTTTTTCTGCAAAATCAGACCTTAGTAGGTCCGTAAATGGTCGTTTGTCGGAAAAAAGAGACATAGAAGAACATACAGGTGCGTAGTTGCCATGGAAGGCCAGAAGCCGCTGAGAACATCAAGACAACACCCATGTCTCTCTGTTTCTCTCTAGAAGGAGAAATCAGAACCAAAGTCGTCAATAAAAAACCCAATCAGAACCACCGACTTGTTCTCCTTCTCATCTCTCTCCCTCTCCTCGTTCTATCTCTCCTTTTACAATGAAATGAAAAGAAGGAAGATTTTTAGAGGTTTTGAATTTCAAAATGAAGGCAGATTTTAGAGGTTTTGAATTTCAAAATTTTGGCAGTGATCTGGCCGCTCAAAATGTGGATCCCTTATATAAGGGTATTTTTAATTTTTAATATACATATACAAAAAGGAATTATGACATCAGCACGTACATGTGGCATAGCTTTGGAGTTGACACATATGTGACAACTGGCACAAACCGGTAATTTCCGTACACTATAATTATTGCGTAATGACTGCAATTATGAGTTTAATTGTCAGTAATGTCTGAGCACATGATTAAACAAGTGAATTCATGCATGTTGTATACTACAAAATATTGCTTTATGCATAAACAAGAGCGTTGCGTCAAAAATACTAAGTAAACTCACCGGTAAGACACTATGTGTCGACGGAACTGCAGAAAGCAGCCAGACAATAGAATTGAGGCCTAGGTGTAGGTCCAACAACAAGAATGCATTAAAACCCAAGAGTACATACAAGGGTTAGTATATATGCAATACGAAAGCAAAAATAAGCACTAAAAAGCACCCGAAACGCACTTTAAGTGCAGAATTTATACAAATCAGCAATAATTCAGCATTTGGACATATAAATATTATGCAGAAATGTCGTTTTATTACCCAGAATATTTCCCTAAGGGTTGGGAATTGAAAGAGTACAAGAAAGGTACTTAAACGACACTAAAAAGTGTAATTTAGCACTTTAACGAATCGGTATGTAACCGAACAACCGGACTATACCCGGAACATGAAAATATTGTTAATCACATTATTTATCTTTTTCTGAGCTAGTTAGGGTCCCTGATTTCCCTAACACCCGTTATAACACACTACACGTTAGTAACCGGGTTAATTACTTAACTTAACCTAACTAACTACCTAATTACTAGTTGAGATCGAACTAGTACCCCCCCCCCCATCCTAACCGGCCCCAAACCATGGGGAACACAATTGTACACTTTGATTATTTTAATCCTTGTATGCATAGTATCTAGGGGGCACAAAACCTATTGGTTAATACTCTTAATCTTAGTCTATAAGTTCCTCCAATTACACCACATATTCATCACTACACAAATCACAACTTACCACTCTCTCTCTCCCTCTATAAGCTTACGGCCAAGCATCCCCTATTCCATCCATCCATTGTTCAATCTTGTTCTTCACATTCCAACATCATACAAACATCAAGGGTCGCATATTAGGAGTCTTGGAGCAAACGGAACGCGAAGGACCTCATTTTCTAGCTTTTATCCACGCCATTTCCGTCAAGATCCTTCCCTATAACACTTAGAACTCATATTTGAACTTATCTAAAGTGGTTAAAAGGATTTGTGTTGGTTAAATCTCGTTAAAATGCGAAAAGATGCACAAAAGTCTACTAAAAACATGAAAAATGGTGGTTAATAGCACATAAGTTGTGTAAAAGTTGTAGTATTTGAAATATATGGTTATCTAGACCCGATCTATGATGTGGTAGCTCGGATCATCGTTTAACCCGGTTTGGTAAGATCATGGATCTTAACATAAAGCTATTTTAGAAGTAACAAGGGTTAAAAGGTGAAACCCTACCACACATAAACCATGAACTTGTGTAAAAATGTTTTAACTTGTACAAAAGTGTTTAAAACTAGTAGATCTATGTATCTACAAGTGGTATTTTCAAAAGACCAAGCATCAAAAGAGATCACATGTTCTAAACCGGATCTTACACAAACAAAAGTGGTTTTTGTGAACAAACAAGAGTGTGGATACTTGTGTAACAAAAGTTTTAACGAAGAAATAGTTTTCGTAAAAACCGACTAGAAGTTGTAAAACTTCATACTCTTTAAAAATAAAGTTTTTAAGAAATTAAACTTATTTTTAAAGATAACAAGACTTACTAAATGTGCTAGTAAGTTACTACACATTTTTGTAAATATTCAAGTTCATGAAATTAGTGATTATTGATGACGGATATTGTTGATAATGGTTGTTGATGATTGTTGACAATTCAAAAGAAAATAAACACATGTTTTGAAAACATGGGAAACGTCCATTTTTAGGGGAAACTCTGTCAAAATTTTTATAAATTTTGACACTTAGAAAAATATAAATTTTTGAGAAACTTATTCCCTAAAAATGTGTTTAAAAGTATTACTAAGGTTTCCCTAATTTTTGGTGATAAGAAATGAGGATTTCTTCAAGAATAAAATGGATATTAAGTATATATTTTTGAAAGAAAAATATATATTATTTGATCACCAACTTTTGTGCTAAGTGTATATAGTATGTGTTATACGTGCTAGTGTATTAAGACTTAAAAATACACTAAATACTCATGAGGAGTATAAACATAAAAAAAAAATACACATACAACATACAAGATACATAATTCGGGTGCAAAGTGCAAAACACAAAAGACTTATATTTATTTTTGGAGAAAATAATATAAGTAAGATACGTAGTTAAAAATATAGAATATTTTTAACACAAGAATATACACAAAAGAGAGTGACTGTACTTGTGCGACGCAAGTCTAGTGACTAACGTTAAGAAAACGCGTATAGGTTACGACGTTAATTAAGCAAATCCGGTGGAGTTTACGACGCTAGGAACGCAAAGTTGTGAGTTCATGCTCCCCCTTTTCTCTTTAACTGTTTTCAGTTTTTATAACTTCGGGGGTGAAATACATGTACAAATGTACAAAAATTTACAATTGGTATGATATAAATACAAGAAGTACACTTGGTGAGAACGAGAACCAAGTGTGACGAAATATAAGTACAAGAAGTACACTTGGTGAGAACGAGAACCAAGTGTGACGAAATATAAATACAAGAAGTACACTTGGTGAGAACGAGAACCAAGTGTGACGAGATATAAGAAGCGCACTTGGTGAGAACGAGAACCAAGTAAGAGGCGCTATGAGAAATGATAACAAGAAACGCGCTTGGTGAGAACGAGAACCAAGTAGGATGCGTTATGAGAAATAGTGCCACGAATAGGGTACAGAAGCACCATTAATCGTGTACATACTTAGACCGCAGAACAAAAGGTTAGATCTAACGGGTGCCTGGCAGCCTCACACTCGGTCGGGGCGAGAATCGAGTAGTGCTTTTGTGTCTCAGAATATACCAATTAAATGCCTTAGGTTTGGTGACTTCCTATGTCGTGCCACATGTTAATGGCTTTGCAACCCATTAACAATCTGATAATTACAGAAATACTGTATTTACATAAAATTCATACCATACTAAAATTGATATATGACTTGAAGTACGTGGGGTACTCAAGAAGATTGAATTATACTTGAAGTACGTGGGGTACTCAAGAGAATGAGAATTATACTTGAGTACGTGGGGTACTCAAGAAGAAATTGAAATATACATATGTACGTGGTGTACACATGAAACTAAATTTATATATGAAAACTTGATTTACTCACAAACTACGTTTTCATACAAAGTATACAAACATGAAATACAAAACTGCATGAATTCACACCAACATTATGTTGATGTTTTTCCAAAACTCACATGTATTTCAGGTAACTAGGATGGATGTGCGCGTGGTCTTGCTTATGCTCGTGGATGTCGCTTGTGTTTAACTTTAAATAAAGTTGTAAACTTTTAAGACAATGCTTTATGCGACTTAGCGATGTAAACGCTAACGTATGTTTTCAAATTATGGTATTTGAAGTTATTTTCTTGAGCATGTAGTATGTTTACTCTTCGTATGCAATGAGAACCTTTCATGATCACACCTCGTGCTTCCGCCGTAGAAAGGGGTGTGACAACATAGGCAGATTTACATCAGCAGAAAGTCTCTTATTATAGATAGTATAGATACTATACTATACTATACCATACTAGTAGTAAAACCCGTGTGAAAACATGGGTGGTGTTTAGAAAACCATGCATAGCATATTTTATTAAACGACGAATGACTAAAAAAGGGAACATCTTTTAAATAAAATACATGTTTAATCGTTTTAAAACAATAAACCGAAACCTAAATACAATCGAGCACACATTGTTCTATATTCCATGATCGAAAATCTTGAAACATCTCTTGATGCAAAATCCTTCATTGTTGGCTCCACTTACTTATCTTGTGTGCATGGACAGTTCAAACCATGGGTGTTTCAAGTAAAATACCTGCACATTTGAACTCATATTAAGTACATCTACATGGCCATGAAATACGCATTGAGGTCAATTTGGTTTAGAATAGAAAATCATCATATTTTCATGGTTATATGTCAAAGAGGTCAGCTCACATGCTCAGTTTTATACAAATATCTTGAAATTAAAAGAGAAAAATGAGTAAAACAAACTCAAATTTGTGAGACTAAGACAATTACTAGAATATAAATATAGCCCTTTCCTTGTGATATTTTCCACAAAACCATCTGGTGCAAGGTTTTCGCATAACATCTGAATGTGAATTGCTTGATAACTGCTTCAAGAAGAAAGTGAGTAAGCCTGCTAACTTATTAGATATATTTTCACAAAACCATCTAGGTCAAGACTCAAAGATGGGTAAGCCTCCTAACTTAGCTAATGCATTAGATATATTTTTTAAATCTAAACTATTAATACAATTATAACTCCTTTTGAGTATATGAACTATTCACCTATTTTGTTTTCATATTTTAGTTGTTTGACCCAATTTTTTTTATATGAAAGTTAATCTTCGACATGATTTCTGTGAAATTTACAAACTAACATGCAAAGATAAAAGAATCAAAACATATTTCAATAACCAGGTATAATTAATGTAGCGTAAATAACATTGAATGTAGAACTATTGCTAACCTGGAAATTATTGAAGTTGTGAATGGGAATATTATCATCCACTGCACAAATAAATGTCATATATGGATTAGTTAGGATAACTAAAAGAAGAAATAATGTATTAATAATTTATAAAATGCCAAAGCAACACATCACACCTTAACCGCAAACATTGTAGCAATTTAACTACAAACATTGAAGCACTTTAACTCAAATTTATGCAGTATTTTATCCACAATAAGAATGCAGAATTTTAACTCATAAGGCGCAAAATTTTGACCCAACTACTGCAGAATTTCAACCCACAAACGTGTAGAATTTTGACCTAAACACTACAGAATTTTGACCCATTATACTGCAGCATTTCGACATATAAATGTGCAGAATTTTGACCCATTATACTGCAGAATTAAAATCCATTATACTACAGAATTTCGACTTATATATGTGCAGAATTTTGACCTTTATACTATAGTATTTCGACACATAAGTGTATCTTATATACATAGTATCATAATTATAGTTTGTCAATAACAATGTTTTTTTTATCAGGGTTTACTAAATGGTGCTACTTTAATTTGGGCCAATGTTGAGCATATAAACTATGTTAGGCACATCTATGCAAATTAGCATAAGAAGTTCAAGGGTGATGACTTAAAGGAATTGTTTTTGGAAAGCTGTTAGAGCCTACAACATACCTAATTTTAAGATGGCTATTGCTGAGATGAGTCAAGCGGATGCTAAAGCAACAGAAGCATTCATTAGTCAGAACCCTAAATGTTTTGCAGATGTTATGTTGATACTGAAGTTAAGTCAAATATCATTGTCAACAACATGGCAGAGACCTTTAATTGTTATATACGCTAGTCTAGATCAAAACCCACCATCAACATGTTAGAGGATATAAGGGTGGCAATCATGAGCAGATTAGTTACAAAACACAATGATATGTCTGCAAAAAGTGTTGTTGTTTTCCCTAGGATACCAGAAAAAACTTGACAAAGAGAAGGATTGGGCTTATAGGCTCACTATATACCCTTCAAGCAACACTTTGTTTCAAGTGAAGTATTTTCTTGATGTTTCTGTTGATATGAAGCACAAGAGATGCAGTTGTAGAAAGTGGGACTTAACTTGTATTCCATGTCAAAATGTATGTGTAGTAGCAGGTTTTCTCCATAAGAATGTTGAGGAATTTGTTCATCCTTATTACACCAAGGATATGTATCTCAAGTCTTATCAGTTCACAATCCCCCCACTACCTTCAGATAAGTATTGGTCATCTGTTGATTTCCCTTGGGACCTCCACCAATCAAATTTGGTCCTGGCAAACCTAAGAAGAACAGAAAGAAAGATCCTCATGAAGTACGCAGAAAGGGTAAGCTTAGTAGGCATGTTTAGTTTATGACATGTGGCAAGTGTAATGGCAGGGGCATAACAAGAAAACATGTATCGAAGCCTCAACAGGAACAAGTCAGCAAACAAAGTCAAACAATATCCAAAATGGCATTTAGCTGGATTTCATTCCATCCCATTTAATGGTTATGGTTGCTGATATGGTATAATATAACATTTGTCATTTATATGCACAAGTCAAACTTACAAAGTCAAACAATATCCAAAATGCCATTTAACTGGATTTCATACCATTTCATAACAACATACAAAACACTACAATCTTATTTAATTAGATTTCATTCCAAATTGACAATAATAGCAGTTAATAAAAAACCAAAATAGGAAACCTAAAACTAGTGCTGCAACAATATATGTTTTGCTTGTAACATCCTAACCAGCCTTTTTCCAACTCATTGTTCTCTTTCGTAAGAACCATCTTCTCTATTTCTAGGTTTGTAATCTTCATTTGTAGGGCCTTTTAATTTGGGTTATTGGATTTCAATAATCATAAGTTTCACCTGTTGGCCGACAATAATCCCAACTTTAAAAATTCCCTTGAACGATCCCAACTTGTAAGAATTTGGCCCCCATTGATCCTTTTATAACATATAAGAATTTGGCCTCCTCAATAGATTCATGTGGACTTACAGCTTCCTTAATTGAATTAAGTGCACCTGCAGTTTGAAAAGAATCGATGGGGGCAAAATTCTTACAAGTTGGGATCGTTTGAGGGAATTTTTAGAGTTGTGATTATTATCGGCCAATAGGTGAAACTTAGGATTATTAAAATCCAATAACCCTTTTAATTTAAACCAGATTAATGTTGTCGTCACCATAACAATTGACATCAACATCTCCTTTACAAACAAAGAACTTGCAATCTGATCTCTAACAAAAAGTAAATCACAAAATGAGGAAACTTTCAAGGCATAATTATCAACATATGAACAATGTATACTTACAAGCCATAATAGGGCATCTTTTGTCACACCCAGACTTTTGCGGAAGCGTGATTATGTGTGACTTGCTTAATATCATTGCATTTAATCATAACAACAACTATATGATAAAACCGAAGATGTTAGTCCATTAAATAAGTTTAAAAACATAACAACAACATTGTTTTAAAACACAGAATTCAAATTCGAGTACAAACCATGCAACTTGTTTTTAGAGTTCACAAGGACTCGACAAAAGCCATTAAATAAAACCAGGTTTTGGAAGACGTGTCTCGTCCAGGATAAGACACACTAACCAAACTCTAAGACCATGGATGACATCTTTTATTCTCAAACAACACTTGGAACTTCCGAACGCCCGCCAGATCCACATTTAATTCCCTAAAATACATGTATTTTGAAAACATCAACAAAAGTTGAGTGAGTTCATGTGTTTGTTTGTGTGTATGAATAAACCTTTGTAATCATTGAAAGTATGAATGTATGTTTGAAAATCCCGGTATGAAAGCAACAAGGAAAACAGATCATTAATGGTTTGCAAGGCCATTAATATGTGTGACGTGATGCAGGAAGACTCAAACCTAGCAGACTTTGCACCGGGCTTCCGGCTGTAAGACATAGTCATCCCATGGGCCAAACCATGGTCCAACATGGGCGGGGCTCGCTACACCCAAATAGATCTATCACTCATGTCCCTCGGTCCTACAAAGAGGATTGATGGCCTTAAGCGTCATACCCACCACTCACATGATCTAGCAGTACCCTTCCTTAGCTAACCATACCATGTATAAACGTTTGTAAACAGTTTGAAACATGTACTTCACCCCTGAATTTATAAAACCGAAAACAGTTAAAAGAAAAAGGGGGTCATGAACTCACAGTCTCGCGTTCTTCGTAGACACCGTAACTCAAAGCTTCTTCGGATAAACACGACTACCAACAACGTACTATGATCTATTAGACGAGCGGGTAGTGCCTTGACTTAGAATGGATTAGTGTCTTTGAGTTACGTTCTTTGTGTCTTCAATAGTATTCCAAGTTGTATAATTATTTGTTAAAATATTAAATATTTTAACTTAAATTATATTTATTAAATTTTGGAATAATTGTTAAAACAATATATTTTAACTTAATACTTTTCAAGTATTTATACATGTATTTTCCTTCCCAAGGATGGGTGTATTTGTATTTGTATTCTTAAACTTGTATATTTTTGCCATGTATCGGTGCCGTATTCCGGAGTGTAATTATACGTATGAAAATACGTATTTCTTGTAATTGTCAAGTATTCTTTATACTAAATTTTGTATTAACTTTTCCGGACTAATATTTCTAGTAAAAACAATACATTAATATATATTTCCAAAAATATTTTAAGAAATATTACTTAGAAAAATTATTGATAATTTTTCCTTTGGCAAAAATATTTGTATTTCCATATAAGTCCCAAAAATAATATATTTTCAAGTCTAACTTGGAAAATATATACAAACTAATTTTTCTCCCAAAAATAATATATTTCATGTACATTGAGAAAATATGTTTCTTCCAAATACATCTTCTAATAATTTTCAAGAAAATACATATTTTTATTCACTCAAAAATAATATATTTTCTTCTAGTCATAAATATGATATAATTTGTATAATTGTAAAAATCATATTTTTGTTTCCTTTGGTGTCCAAAATATTATTTACCAAAATATACATATGAATAATATTTCCGGAATATTTTGTAAGTTATATTCCTTTGTTCGGTTCTACCGGTATTTTGTGTATTCTTGGTATATTTATATTCTTGGGATTTTGGTAATATTTTGGATTGTAATCTTTGGTATTATGATGAGTTATATTATTTCAAGTCCTAAAATAATATAACTAATACACATAATATACAAATAATCACACACATGGTGCCTTCTAAATATATATTTCCTAAATACATATTTAGTCACTTTTATTTATAAAAACCAACCTCCAATATTTATATTTTTGAACAAAAATTCTATGGCAAACTTTATGTGAAAATCTATGGTTTGAAATACACTTGTAAATATTTGTTTAGAAATAATTTTCTAAGTGTTTAAGTTTTAGAAAAATTTCGCCATAGTTTCCCCTAAACACGGAGGTTTCCATACCTTGAAGGTATATCATTTTCTTTTGTAAATCAACACAATCAATCCACAATCAACAACAAACAATCTTTACTTACCAATTTTGTCAAAAACAAGCATAATCTACTACTTCATGAACTTGAACATTTATAAAAATTTGTAGTAACTTACTAGTGTTTTTAGTAAGTCTTGTTACCCTTTAAAGTGTGGTTGATTCTTTAAAAACTTCATTTTTAAATAAAATAGATATTTACAACTTATATTCATGTTTTCCAAAGATGTTTCTTCATGGATCTTTCTTGTTACATAAGTGTTTCTACACTTTATTAACCACCAAAAAAAGGTTTATTTATGTAAGAACCAAGATCAAGTAAATCTTGTGTTTTTAACTTGGTTCCTTTGAAAAACCATCCATGAAATTTT
>CM060366.1:96249567-96404009 GCA_030545235.1 Helianthus tuberosus | reverse complement strand
TGAGCTTTCATTAATCATCGACCACAAGTATTGTTACATGTTTTACAAAATGTATCGTATCAAAAGGAACACAGGGTCACACTACCCTTATCCAAAATGTCTATCAGTCTACAACAGTCATACAATCAAAAGGTGGTCTCCAAAAGGCTTCACTAGCTCAGCTCAATAGTGGTGCTCTTATCAAAAGCAAGCTACCTACATAAAACCAAAAACCGGCTATGCTGATGGTGGTGGAGGAGGAGGTGGAGGAAAGAAAAGCAAGCTGCGCACATGCGCAAGCTCCTCCTCAAGATCATAAACATGAGGCAACAGATAACTGATCTGCTGCTCGACGGTAAGAAATCGAGTTTCAAACTCAGGAAATGGAGTAAGCGGTGCAGGAGGATGTGAAAATGGATATGGTGATGAACGAGGGGGAACAAAAGCAGGCTGACACGGACATGGCAAAGGACGCGGTGTCATCTCAAGCTCCAAAATCCTACGACTCATGATCTCGTACTGAAGCTGGAGTGATAAAAGTAGCTCATCCCGTGTATAGCCAGTAAAGTGAGAGGGATGGTAGGGATCAGAAATCGGCATGGTGTACGGTGGGAACCATCTGAGTGGCTCATCAAGTGGTGAAGAATTAAAATGAGCAAAAGGTGCAGACTGGGGCATGTGTGGATAAGCTGCTGAAACATGGGGGTCATGACTAGGCTGCTGGCCTGAAGTGTCTTCCCCTGGACGGGGTGCGGGTATGTCATGTAAGAAAACAATGGGTAGGTCAACACGGTGTACATCAGACTCCATTGGGTGAAAAGGAGCAACATCAGCGGGTGCGGGTGCAGGTGCAAGTGGAGGAACGAATGGCTCAATAACAGGAGGGTCAGCGGGTGCAGGAACTGGGTCAGGTATGAGGTGTGCAATGTCAGGTATGCAAAAAGGAATATGGTCATGGTCAGGTAAAGGCTCAGGATCAGCAGGTATCGGCTCAGGATCAGCAGGTGCAGCATTGGGCTGATCAATAGGAATAAAGTCTAGCTCAAGATCAAGCTCAAAGTCATGTGGAGGGGATGGTGCAGCTGACATGGCTGTATCATCATCAGAATCAGTGGCGTAACGTCGCAATCCAACTGCCTGCAAGGCGGAAGATGTCATAGACTCAAAGGAATCTGAGACAGAGTGCAAACTGGAGTTAGAGGAAATCTCGATAACAGGGATCTCAGGAAGTGGACTAGCAACAACGTCCTCGTCTAGCTCTCCGTCGCCATGAGCGTCATCAGGAGGACCATCAACAAACAGATCAAAATCATCGTCAAACAGATCATCGAATGGCCAATCCTCAGGAGGGATGACCACTAAGGGAACAGGAGCGAGGATCGGTGCCACAATATGCTCACCATCAGGATGCCCGATGATAAGATGATCGTGGACTGGAATGGGAATAACAAAAGGATCCTCGTCTGGGATACTATCAGCTAGCGGTAAGTCATCTCCGAAGTCGGGCAGCACAAATGGCTGAAAGTCGTCGTCATCGCCGGACATCATCTCCGGGTCACTCTCTGTATTGGAAGTAAAGATCTCTGGCTCGCTCGCCCCCGAGCCAATAGCCATAGGGTCATCAGTATCGGACAATCCACTCTCGGATAATGACATAGTGTCTGTAACAGGACAATCACAACATGTACACATATATCAACCACTATTATTAAGTATGCAAGCAAAGTCAATGTATCACGAATCATGTATCCTCGTGATTCCTCATGAACCCTTTCTATCCTTCCTAGTCTCCCAGACTAAACCACCTAGTCTCCCAGACTAAACAAACTAGTCTCCCAGACTAAACCAATAAAGTGACTGTGCATTGTGTTTCTTGTCTTTTTATTTTGTAAAAAAAATATATCTATTTCCCTGGATCTGGGTGTTTCGTGTATGCAAGGAAAACATGTTGTAAAAACATTTTCGTGAGAGCCCTAATGATTGTAGTCTAGACTCGAGAAGAAATCCTAGTTCGCTACAATTGAAGCTTTGATACCAAACTGTCACACCCTGACTTTTGCGGAAGCGTGATTATGTGTGACTTGCTTAATATCATTTCATTCAATCATAACAACAACTATATGATAAAACCAAAGATTTTCATCCATTAAATAAGTTTAAAAACATAACAACAACATTGTTTTAAAACACAGAATTCAAATTCGAGTACAAACCATGCAACTTGTTTTTAGAGTTCACAAGGACTCGATAAAAGACATTAAATAAAACCCGGTTTGGGAAGATGTGTCTCGTCGAGGATAAGACACACTAACCAAACCCTAAGACCATGGATGACATCTTTTATTCTCAAACAACACTTGGAACTTCTGAACGCCCGCCAGATCCACATTTAATTCCCTGAAATACATGTATTTTGAAAAACATCAACAAAAGTTGAGCGAGTTCATGTGTTTGTTTGTGTGTATGAATAAACCTTTGTAATCATTGAAAGTATGAATGTATGTTTGAAAATCCCGGTATGAAAGCAACAAGGAAAACAGATCATTAATGGTTTGCAAGGCCATTAATATGTGTGACGAGATGCAGGAAGACTCAAACCTAGCAGACTTTGCACTGGGCTTCCGGCTGTAAGACATAGTCATCCCATGGGCCAAACCCTGGTCCAACATGGGCGGGGTTTGCTACACCCAAATAGATCTATCACTCATGCCCCTCGGTCCTACAAAGAGGATTGATGGCCTTAAGCGTCATACCCACCACTCACATGATCTAGCAGTACCATTCCTTAGCTAACCATACCACGTATAAACGTTTGTAAACAGTTTGAAACATGTACTTCACCCCCGAAGTTATAAAACCGAAAACAGTTAAAAGAAAACGGGGGTCATGAACTCACAGTCTTGCGTTCTTCGTAAACACCGTAACTCAAAACTTCTACGAATAAACACGACTACCTACAACGTACTATGATCTATTAGACGAGTGGGTAGTGCCTTGACTTAGAATGGATTAGTGTCTTTGAGTTACGTTCTTTGTCTCTTCAATATTATTCCAATTTGTATAATTATTTGTTAAAATATTAAATATTTTAATTTAAATTATATTTATTAAATTTTGGAATAATTGTTAAAACAATATATTTTGACTTAATACTTTTCAAGTATTTATACATGTATTTTCCTTCCCAATGATGGGTGTATTTGTATTTGTATTCTTAAACTTGTATATTTTTGCCATGTATCGGTGCCGTATTCTGGAGTGTAATTATACGTATTTCTTGTAATTGTCAAGTATTCTTTATACTAAATTTTGTATTAACTTTTCCGGAATAATATTTCTAGTAAAAAAAATACATTAATATATATTTCCAAAATATATATTTTAAGAAATATTACTTAGAAAAATTATTGATAATTTTTCCTTTGGCAAAAATATTTGTATTTCCATATAAGTCCCAAAAATAATATATTTTCAAGTCTAACTTGGAAAATATGTACATCGAGAAAATATGTTTCTTCCAAATACATCTTCTAATAATTTTCAAGAAAATACATATTTTTATTCACTCAAAAATAATATATTTTCTTCTAGTCATAAATATGATATAATTTGTATAATTGTAAAAATCATATTTTTGTTTCCTTTGGTGTCTAAAATATTATTTACCAAAATATACATATGAATAATATTTTCCGGAATATTTTGTAAGTTATATTCCTTTGTTCGGTTGTACCGGTATTTTGTGTATTCTTGGTATATTTATATTCTTGGTATTTTGGTAATATTTTGGATTGTAATCTTTGGTATTATGATGAGTTATATTATTTCAAGTACTAAAATAATATAACTAATACACATAATATACAAATAATCACACACATGGTGCCTTCTAAATACATATTTCCTAAATACATATATAGTCACTTTTATTTATAAAAACCAACCTCAAATATTTATATTTTTGAACAAAAATTCTATGGCAAACTTTATGTGAAAATCTATGGTTTGAAATACACTTGTAAATATTTGTTTAGAAATAATTTTCTAAGTGTTTAATTTTTAGAAACATTTCTCCATAGTTTCCCCTAAAAACGGAGGTTTCCACACCTTGAAGGTATATCATTTTCTTTTGTAAATCAACACAATCAATCCACAATCAACAACAAACAATCTTTACTTACCAATTTTGCCAAAAACAAGCATAATCTACTACTTCATGAACTTGAACATTTATAAAAATTTGTAGTAACTTACTAGTGTTTTTATTAAGTTTTGTTACCCTTTAAAGTGTGGTTGATTCTTTAAAAACATCATTTTTAAAGAAAATAGATCTTTACAACTTATATTCATGTTTTCCAAAAATGTTTCTTCATGGATCTTTCTTGTTACATAAGTGTTTCTACACTTTATTAACTACCAAAAATAAGGTTTATTTATGTAAGAACCAAGATCAAGTAAATCTTGTGTTTTTAACTTGGTTCCTTTGAGAAACCATCCATGAAATTTTAGATCTACAAGTATTACAACTTACTTTGATCATTATTTTACAAGAAAACCACATATCTTTTCAAGTTCATGTTCTATGTGAGGATGATCTATAATCTTACAACATTTTCATCCTCTCATCTTGCTAGATTATGTTTTTAATCATGATCTAGCAAGATCATATGATGATCAACATCAATTACATGAATAAACAACAATCATCAAGCATAACAACACATAAACATTAAGATTTCTTCATGATTTAAGCTTATGTTCAAGTTTCTTTCTTGTGATTCTTAGTGTTCTTCATAATCATCAACATGTATCATTCTTTAACCACTTGAAATAGATGTAAAATGGAGTGTATGATGTTCTTACCACTAGCTCAAGTCAAGTGAAGATAAGAGATGGATAAAAGCAAATGAAGGAGGTCGTTCAACTTCCACAAGCTCCTAGCTCCTTTGTGCAACCTCTAACACCCTTGTATTAGCTTGAAATGTATGTAGGATGGATGAATGATGGTGATGATGGTGTGGTTTGGTTCGGCCGAGAGCACAAGAGAGGAGAAGGGAAAGAGTGTGTGTTTTAGTGTGTGAAGGTTATGAGGTTATGAACACTTTAGGTTATACTTATAACCATTTTACAACTTTAACTCATGGTTCTTATGCTCAACACAAGGGAACAAGATCTATTTTTTTTATTGAAATAAAATCAAGATGGTGGGGGCCATGTTGGCCGTCCATAGGTGGGTGGGGGGGGGGGGGTAGTAGACTAGGTTCTAACTATATGGTTAGTATTTAGGTTAAAATGTAAGTATTAGTTAGATACTTTAGTTACTAGATATTTATGTAGTGTTATGATGTTCGGGGACCATAACTAGCTTGGTAATGTTAAAACAGTGCTTCTAGAGAAAATTTGGTGTTTCGGGTAGTGTCCGGTTGTTTGGTTGGTTACCGGTTCGTTAAGGTGCTAAACTATGCAGTTTCGTGTGCTTTATGTTACTTTTTGTGATACTTTTGATTCCCGACACTTAGGAAAGCATTCAGGACCATTTAACCATATTTATGCATGATATTAGTGTGTTTAAATGCTGAATTTGCTGATTTTCTGCAGAATTCTGCAGTTTATGTGAGTTTTAGGCACTTTCCGGCACTTAAACTAACTCTAGGAAGGCAGTTTTATGATCCTTACTTTCCTACACACTATACTAGTGTAAAACTTAGTTTCTGGCCCATTCTAGGTCTCAATACAACGTCTGTCTATTCACTGAATTTTGTCAGCATTTTCCTTATTTGTCTGATAACTGTGCTAACTGTATTTAATGCACCATTTGAGTCAATAAAGCTCTCATGCAATAATGCTATGACATTAGGCAATATGTGATGCACATGTATGTATATGGCAATAATCAGAAAACAATCAAGTCATTAATTGAAATTCAGCACAGTCATTAAGCACTAATCATGGTTTAATAGTTGTATGGATACCTGAAATTTTGGCAGTTGTCACATCTTTAAAACTCCCGCCATTGCCTAAAACTATGAGAACCAGCAACTCTCTTGACTGCAACCATGTCATGATTACAATATACATTTCCATCGGTCCTAATCCTGTAGCTTTTTGGTTTATTGTTTTGAAGTTATAAAGAAGACGAAGAAGAAGAAGAAGAAGAAGAAGAAGAAGAAGAAGAACTCACAGATTTGCCCTAATTGAATTGTGATGCAGAATCCTTGTGAACTTAGGGTTTTTTTCCTCAGTTAATATATAAGGGGCAAGGGATTTAAAAGGGGGAAAACAAAATGAAATCATGCCACGTATTATATTTTTGACGTATCGTTGCATAATCTGCAGCCACATCTACAATTTATTAACTTGGTTAGTTTTTTTTAACTAAGGATCGGTGAAAGAAAAATTATTGAATGATGAGACTGTTAGTGGGAATAAACAAAAATGGGAAGATGGCCAATGGCGTCTATTAGGATTATTAGAGGCCAGTTTCTCTAGATTATATCATTAGTCACAAAAAATCATTAATACTTTTCGTTTTAGATTATATCATTAGTCACAATTAATACTTTTAAATGTCAATTTTCAAATACATTGATTTAAAAAATATTATCCCATTATTCAGATAAACTCCCTCTTTTAGATTCTTTCTCAACTTTACGCATTATTACTATCAAATTTGGTTTGATAATAAAACATATTTATTGAATTATGTGTTCATGTTTGTGTTGATTGTTGGTGAAAGTTGAGGGATAAAATTGTAAAAATGAGTGTATGGTGATTAAGCTTGTTACATGCGGTTATAAAAATTTACGCAATCCATATTTTTAATCTTAAACAAAATCCTATAAATATAGGCAAATTGGAAATAAATAATCCCACCTAACTCAATTTGGCCGATAATAATCCCAAGTCAGTTATTGGCCGATAATAATATGAACTGGTCAATTTTTTTTCTAAATTAGTCTGCCATTAAAATAGCTTAACGGAGTTAAGTTTTTTTTCTGAATTACAACCCGATGTTTTAGGGCTTTTGATCAGAACGTGGATACGAGTCGATTGATGTAAAACTTACCTCGAAATACTACCCAACCCACGAAAACGGTGCTTCAATTCGGGTGTTTAAACTTCAAATTAACAAAAATCAAGCCATTTTGAGCACAATTTCGAGGTAAATTTTACATCAATCGACTCGTATCCTCATTCTAATCAAAAGCCCTAAAATATCGGTTTGTAATTCGGAAAAAAACTTAACTCCGTTAAGCTATTTTAACGGCGTACTATTTTCTAAAAAAAATTGACCAGCTCGGATTATTGTCGGCCAATAACTGAATTGGGATTATTATAAGCCAAATTGAGTTAGGTGGGATTATTTATTTCCAATTCGCAATAGATATATAACACATCACAAATTCACAATTTCACCTTGTATTAATGGAAAGGAGTTCAAACCAAAAGGCTAAATCTACACCTAAAACCATAAGGGGAGCAAATGCTAGATGCTACTATCGGTGTTTATTATTTGCTACTCTTATGGTGATAGGTGTGTGTTTATCATCCGTATGGTGAATGTCACTGGTGATTGGTGTTTGGTTTTTCTTTGGGTGTTATATTTAACTGATGTGTTTTTTATGATATTATTATAGTTTCTAGTTAATACTTATTTAAAGTTTCATTGATTACTTTATCATTCATCAAACTCAGTTATCGACTAATATGAATATTTTGTTACCAAGAATGGGATCCATGCGTTGGTGTTATGCTTTTCTTTAATATTGGTGACCCTAATTAGTTTTTATTTCTTAATATATTTGCATTTAAATTCATAGGTTGACACAATTCTTGGAGTGAAAGATGTAGTGCTAAATCGTATTCACAACACCATGTTATACTTGATAGTGTAACGCCCTGCTTTTTCATACTTTCTATATTTAGAAACCCTTGCTTGTAATTCTATTTTTGGAAACTTTGTATTCTTGTAATCGTTCTTTCGTTGTAATCGATGTAAAATCCGAGGTTTGAATGATAATGGAAATTCGTATTTTCTTCACATACATGTTATACACATTTCATACATGCTTTTACGTTTGAACTTGTTAATCATATGATACTTTACTCTCGAGTTGTGCAAAATATGACAAACTAGTAAATATGTGCACTATATGCTAAATTACGCAAATTTGATACTATTTCTGGACAAATAAACATGTTTATACTCATTTTATGTTTAATTTATGATATAAATACATTCCATACTATTAACTATGGTTATTGTGCTTAAAACACTTTGAAAATGACTTAAAACATGCGAAATATGAAGTTTAGGGGTGAAAATTGTCAAAAACCAAACATGTGACCAGGCCCGAGCTCTGGCGGCCTGCGACCCGGCCCACCTCCATGTTTGTGGCCCGCGAGGCCGTATATCCGAGACCAGCCCAAATCAGGCTTGTTTTGGGGGCGACTTTGAGTGTTATTTTGAGTTTTAAACATGTTTTGAGCAATTAATACACACCTAACCCAACCCTAAACACTTCCCTATAAGAACCCATCATTCTCCAAGCATTTTACACTTTGCAACTCATCCAAAACACTCTCAAATCAGTCTATAATCTGCTGTGAATCAAGAACATAATCAGAATCATTCCAAGTTCTTCAAGTGAGCATAACTCACTCATTACTTAGTCTTTTTCATCCATTCTTCTTCTCAAACACTTGGATCGACCTAAGGAACATTTCCACAGGTTTTCCATGGAAAACCAAGGTCTGGAATGTCACCAAATAGGCTCCAAAGTGGACTAAAGTTTCTGTTTTCACTTAAACTTTGTTAATCTTAGTTAAACTTGGGTTTATCTCATCTCAAACCCATGTCCTTATGCTCATAATCAATTGAATGGTTAGTTGGGCTTAAAAACAAGGCTGAGACAAGTAAATTCAGAGGGTAAAACCTCAAAAAGATTCTGTTTTGTTTAGGGTTTAACCCACAAGTAGTGTACAAGCTCAAAGCTTGTAGTTTGTGTGATTATAGGACTAGCTTGGGCTATCCTACATGAGAATCCACACACTACTTGATGTTTTTCCATAGATTAGTTGTTCATTTTCCTTTCTTACTTGTAAGTTCATGACCCTCCTTGTTGTTTCTAACAACAAGTGTAGTGGTGAACAAAGAGGTACCTAAATGGAAGCTTTGTTCTTCCTACCTCATGCATGAATTATATGATACACAAGAGGTTCCTAAATGGGGGATTCATCCCTCTACCTCATACTTGACCTATATGACATTGTAATATTTATATAATACTCCTATATTATCTATATAAACCAAGGTTGGAGAACTCGCTAGTCGCTAGCGGGTCGGTGAGGTAGGGACTAGCGACTACTCGGGATTACTCGGGATTAATCGGGATTAATCGGATCGGACTTTTTATGTACAATTTTAAGTTTTTATACATATATACATATATTTTTATACGTAATTTTTTTAAGTGGACAAGTTTTGACCGGAATCTGGGAGGTTTTGGCCGGAATATGTGTTTTTCCGATTTTTTCTGATTTTTTTCCGATTTTTTTTTGTTTTTTCCCGATTTTTCCAGACCGACTAGTCGCGATTAGGGCCGACTAGGGCCGACTAGACCGACTAGCGATTTTTTCACTGATTAGTGAAAAATTACTCAGTAGAGGTCCGACTAGCGACTAGTCGCCGATTAATCGCCGACTAGTCGCGATTTTTGCAACAATGATATAAACCATATATATATCTAAGTAACTAGACCTTGATGATAACTTAGTAGTTACTTGTCAAGAATTTGTTACATCATCTATGACCATACACTTATTACGATTCTAAAGGGGTCTTTGAATCCATGAAAACACACAAACTCCTTTGAGTTTCAATAGTGTCAAGAACAAGTGTTACGTGTACAAGATGATTACTTTCACTTATGTTACTTTTCATACACTTTAAATTCCGAATCTATAATCTTCCGTTAAATCATCCAATACTCACACCTATGTTTCTTTGTGTAGAAGGACAAGGTGCTCCCCGTTGACCAACCAATAACACTCGCGGGATATCAAGTAGGAAAGCTTGCAAAAACCGTGAGTATACTCGATTCCGTTTTCCTTTTATCACTTTTGGGTGCAACATGTATGCTATACAAAATTACACTTCACATGAAACTATTTAAAACTCTATCCATGCTTAACATGAAGCTATATGATGCTTGTTTAGACTTATATGCTAATGTAAACTATTTGTGTCGATTATATGCTTCATTAACTTTGTTAGCCTACCTTAACAATTATAGCACTATAGGATTAACGCACCGCCCACGAAACTTGAGGTATTGTTAAATTAAACATGTTAACCACTCGTTACTCTATTTGGGATAGGCTATTTTAATGCGTTGGAAACTTGGGTTTGAACATATAAGTACACCGTTTCGGCATGTTCGTAAACTTGCATAATTTGATTCATGTTGGATATGAGGCCTTAAACAATTTTATGTTATATTATGCTATGTAACAAAACTTGTATAATCGCCAACTTTTGTTGATATATTTTAATACATGTTGCAGGTTGATTGATGAGATGATGTTACAAGATGAAACAAGATTTAGGTGGACTTAGATACACACCTAGATTAATTTATCTATTTTGATGTTATGTTTATTTTGAGACAATGTTGTTCCTTTTATTTGAATCTTGTATGACAATCTAGTTTTGAAATGAAATTCGAACTTAATTATAATTGTCAAATAGTGTTATGAAGTCTCTTGCAATCTTGTTTTCGTCTCATCCCGATGTTTCCGCCATCGGTTGGGGTGTGACAGATAGATTCCATAAAGAGTTAACAGTTTATAAACCGTTTTACTATTATTTCAAATTCCGGTCATTTCGCTAACCTTATTTATCTGATTTTTCTTGAATGATATAAAAAATAATCTCCCATATGTGTATAATATTTTTTCAATGCATAAGACATCCCAAAGCGTGGTGGATCCAGAAATTTTCCTCACGGATTCACGGGTGAAAAATAGGTTGGGTCAAAACCGATAACAAAATCAAGAAAATTAGGTGTTCAATATGCTTGACCTGAGCAAAACTATAATTGAACTGGATATTGTTTTGAGTTACGCATTATTGCATCTTAATCAGTTGCAAATTTCTTACTAATTTAAAGGAAACATATTAATGAATGGAGGGGGCCTCAAGAATGGTATCAAGCATGGCAGGGATTTAGAAGAAAAAAAAAAGGGCAGATTTGTATGGCAAGATTAATTATTATGTTTTTTGAACGGTCATTTTTTCCACTTTTTTGTCTTATGCAAGGTTTGAACCCACAATCTCTTGCTTGTGGGACTCTTTTTTTCCACTAGACCCCAACCCCTTCACCCGTATGGCAAGATTAATGACAGTGAAGAATTGGCTAAGATTAGAAACCTCTCAAACGAATTATTCTATGCCAAGAGTGGAAATGGAGGGTTGTTGAGTTGGATTATTTCATGGCATTATTAACAGGATTATCGAGAGATTAATGATCAATAGGCTCTAGATTAATATCTTAATGGACTCTCTTCCGGATACCATGATCCACAGGCTCTAGATTAATATTTTAATGGAACTGTCTTGGTAACCAGTACGCTTGTATCATAGCGGTATCAAGGGGTGAAAAGGAGTCTCATATACAAGGTTGAGAGTTCAAGTCCCATGACAAATGAAGGTGTGTATTTAGGATAAGGGTCTATAAGTTAACCGGTCTATAAAGAATTGTTTTGGTAAACACTAAAAAAGTCAATAAGTACAAGAAACAACGGTTTGGCTCAATAGCCGGATATTGTAACGCTATGTCGTTAACTTCACGTTCTACTATACACTACAATGGCAAGATGGTGAATTGGAGAACAACTTAGCGCAGTGCGAACCAGTCTTTACGAAACAAAGATTGAAGAATGGATAGATTTGCAGAAACAAACACTGGGAAACTTAATCAGTTTTTATTTCTTAATATATTTGCATTTATATTCATAGGTTGACACAATTCTTGGAGTGATAGATTCCAAAACATTTGTTTACTATGCTTTTAAATGTTATACTCGATAAATTTCAAAACATTTGTTTACTATGCTTTTAAAGAGTTAAAAGTTTATAAACCCTTTCACTATGATTTTAAGTTCCGGTCATTTCGCTAAACTTATTTATTTGATTTTTCTTGAATGATATAAAAAATAATCTCCCGTATGTGTATAATGTTTGTTCAATGCATAAGACCCCAAAGCGTGGTGGATCCAGAAATTTTTTCTCACGGGTTCACGGGTGAAAAACAGGTTGGGTCAAAACCGATCACAAAATCAAGAAAATTAGGTGTTCAATATGCTTGACCTGAGCAAAACTATAATTGAACTGAATATCGTTTTGAGTTACACATTATTGCATCATAATCAGTTGCGAATTTCTTACTAATTTAAAGGAAACATATTAATGAATGGACTCTCAAAGCATGGCAGGTATTTAGAAGAAAAATAAAGGGCAGATTTGTATGACAAGATTAATTATTATGTTTTTAGAACGGTGATTTTTTTCCACTTTTTTTGTCTTATGCTAGGTTTGAACCCACAATCTCTTGATTCTGCGACTCCCTTTTTGTCTTATTATGACATTGAAGAATTGGCTAATGATCAATAGGATTATCGCGAGATTAATGATCAACAGGCTCTAGATAATATCTTAATGGAACTGTGTTGGTAACCAAAAGGCCTGTATCATAGCGGTATCAAGGGGTGAAAAGGAGTCTCATATACGAGGTTGAGGTCCCATGACAAATGAAGGTGTATATTTAGGATAAGGGTCTACTATAAAGAATTGTTTTGGTAAACACTAAAAAAGTCAACAATTACAAGAAAGAACGGTTCTACTTTACACTAATAATAGGCGAATTGGAGAACTTAGAGCAGTGGCGAACCAGTCTTCACGAAACAGATTGAAGAACGGATAGATTTGCAGAAACAAAAGAGAAGTTTCAAATAGAATTTACATATCAGACAATTTCATACAAAATGTAACATCCATGTCATTTACTATATTGATGTTTCACATAGATGTTGTACAATCACCGCAAGATATTGTTGCATATTGGCCAGATTACTAGACAATTATATTTAAAGATTAGTAACATGATTGCATACAATACAATACAACTCCACAATACTTAATCAAACAAAATATTACATAGTTTTAAAACATAAAAGATACTGCTAAGTGTCACATGGCAACAAACATAACATAGCATCCATCACAATCCAAACATACACACCACTATAAAATCTAGTACTCATCTCCTTCATCATCCTCATCCTCGCCACCTTCAGCACCAACCTCTTCATAATCCTTCTCCAACGCAGCAAGATCCTCACGAGCTTCAGAGAATTCTCCTTCCTCCATACCCTCACCCACATACCAGTGAACAAAGGCACGTTTAGCATACATCAGGTCAAACTTGTGGTCAATGCGAGAGAACACCTCAGCAACGCTAGTTGAGTTTGAGATCATGCAAACAGCCCTCTGCACCTTAGCAAGGTCTCCACCAGGCACCACAGTTGGTGGCTGGTAGTTGATACCACATTTGAAACCAGTAGGACACCAGTCAACAAACTGGATCGTCCTCTTTGTCTTGATGGTTGCAACTGCGGCATTCACATCCTTCGGGACAACGTCACCGCGGTACATCAGACAGCATGCCATGTACTTGCCATGACGCGGGTCACACTTAGCCATCATGGAAGTCGGCTCAAAGGCGCTGTTTGTGATCTCAGCAACAGATAGTTGCTCGTGATATGCCTTCTCGGCTGAAATCACTGGAGCGTAAGAGGAAAGCATGAAGTGGATCCTCGGGTATGGAACCAAGTTGGTCTGGAACTCTGTCACGTCAACGTTCAGGGCACCATCAAACCTCAAAGACGCAGTCAAGGATGAAATAACCTGTGAGATCAGACGATTAAGATTTTTGTATGAAGGACGTTCAATGTCAAGAGATCGCCTGCAGATATCATAGATAGCTTCGTTGTCAAGAAGAATGGCGACATCAGTGTGCTCCAAGAGTGAGTGGGTAGAAAGGACACTGTTGTACGGCTCAACAACAGAAGTTGAGACTTGTGGGGACGGGTAGACGGTGAAACCAAGCTTAGACTTCTTCCCGTAATCAACAGAGAGTCGTTCCAGAAGCAGGGAGCCCAAACCAGATCCAGTACCCCCACCAACAGCGTTAAAAACCAGAAAACCCTGAAGACCGGTGCAGTTGTCAGCAAGCTTTCGGATACGATCCAAGCAGAGGTCGACAATCTCTTTCCCAACTGAAGCAGAAACATAACAATAAAAACTACTACAGTGATTCAAAACTAGAGAAAAGAAATGTTTTTTGTATACCGATAAACTAATACGTACTTGTGTAATGGCCACGTGCAAAATTGTTGGCAGCATCTTCTTTGCCACTGATCAGTTGTTCTGGATGGAACAGCTGGCGATAAGTACCAGTCCGCACTTCATCAATGACAGTTGGCTCAAGATCAACAAAGACGGCACGTGGGACATGCTTCCCAGCACCAGTTTCACTGAAAAAGGTGTTGAAGGCATCGTCACCTCCTCCAACTGTCTTGTCACTTGGCATCTGGCCATCAGGCTGCAAAGAACATCAAAACATAAGAAATCCATATAAAATGATAAACATGACATACGATTGTGGTACATAAACAAAACTTGAAATGGCAGTTTCCAGTCTTATACGGTGTTAAGACTTTTAACACAAGAAGCTAACCCACTAAACGTTGTCAATATAAAATTGCCATAAAAGCGATCATGGTAATCAAAATCAAAACACTGAATACAATATAAGGCTTTGATCAGTAGCAATTTCAATCTACTGTTCCAAAAGGAAACACTTAATGATCTAACTGTATAAATCTATGTAGATCAGGGCACTTAAATGTTCTTTCCTCTTCAGAAAACCCTAAATCTGACCAAAAATTTCAAAAAACTTTGCCAAATGCCATCAGTCTATCCAACACCAGACTACTATAGTGCAGATCTAAAACCAAAGGCCAACTTGTTGACAAACCGACTGAAACTACAACAAATCTGAACGCAAACCTGTACTTTTTCCACTAAAAATGTAGATCTAGAACTTCAAAACCACAAATATAGCAGATCCGCATTAAAACACCAAATATTTTCAAAATCACATACACTAAACAAACGAAATCACCACAACATGTACCAAATCAGAAACAAAACCACCAGATCAACAAAAATATCAAATAGACAACACAGATCTAATACATAAACAACAGATCTACAACTAACTTCATCACAAACAACCACATTATCAAGCATACAACAAAGATCCAACACATAACCAACAGATCTACAACTAACTTCATCATAAACAACAGATCTACAACTAACTTCATCGCAAACAACCAGATCTGGCGAACGGCTACATATAACAAGTTCTAAAAGACAAATTTAATCGAAGAAAGAGATAAACAGAAACCTGAATGCCGTGTTCGAGGCAGTAGAGCTCCCAGCATGCATTTCCGACTTGAATTCCGGCCTGACCGATGTGAATCGAGATGCACTCTCTCATTTTCGCTGATTAACTGACTGAATTTGAAGATTGAAAAACGGTTGATGGAATCAAAAGGCGTTTATCAAGACGCCTTGAGATGCAACAGAGATGCGGTTCGGAAATCTAGGGTTTGGGTATTTGTAGCAGGGAGTGGAGTGAGTGAGAAGTTAACTATGGTTAGGTTGATTTTGGAGGTAGTGGTTAACCATGGTTTGTGTTGAGTTGATGTTGACTGGTTGTTGGATTTTGATTTTATTTTATGTTACTTTTTTGCCGGCTGGTGCCGTAACTATCAAAATATTGATCTCTCAACCACTGATTAACAAGTATCACCAAAAGTTAACTGTTAACCATTTTTTATTATTAAAATTAGAAGTTCATTCATACTTTTATTACATTAAAACAAGAGTAAATTACGTTTTTGGCCCCTGTGGTTATGTCAGTTTTACTATATTGATCCAAAATAAAAAAATTTTAACAGGTTTGCCCTCATGGTCCTTATAACTAACTGTTTTGGCCCCTAAATCTAACCAACCCCTAACTCTGGTTAACTTCTTGGTCACATAGGTTGCACATGATGGGTAATATGGTAATTTTACCTCCCCCTTTTAATGACTTAGTAAAAAAATCCCAGATCTTCAACCAAAAAAATCCCAGATCTTCAACCAAACATCATCATCTTCAACCAAACATCATCATCTTCATATCTATGGCAGCCGCAGGTGGCGGCGCACGGTGGTGCACAGCGGTGGCCCCACATAAACTGGGTTTGAAAGTGGTTTGAAGATGTTCTTGAAGATCTGGGTAACAAGATCATCATCTTCAACCATAAACAACATCCAAACACCCCCTAAATTCCTAACACAAAATTGTTAAAAAAAACATAACAAAATACAAACCTGAAGATGAAAATCCACATAACAAAATACAAATCTTACAAAATAAAGTCTAATATCCTAAGGTGCATAACCCAGAACAAGAATATCATTATAACAAGTATCACTATCTACAAGAAATCAAAAACATACTTAATCAAACCCTAACAAAACACAAACACCTGACCACCTTCAACCATCATCATCATCATCCCCTAATCATCTTCAACCATAATCATCATCCCCTAACCAAAACCCACATTTCAGTTTCCAGATCTTCATGAACAAGAACAAATAAAAAACAACCAAAACCCAAATTCAATAGCATCTTTTCTTCACAAATCAATTTCCAGATCTTTGCGACCGTCTTTTCTTCATGATTTCACCCTCTCTTTTTGCTGCAACTACCACAAATCCCCCAAATCGGTATAAATAACCCAGATTTACTTCTACCAAATCTTCAAACGAAAAAAGAATCATTCAAAAAGAATCACACACAACCAACACCTAGGTCTGACATCGCTCGTCGGAGGACCCTCAACCCACCGCTGTCGCTTCCACTGCCGCCGCCGTGAGCGGCGGCGCCTAATCATCTCGTCGCCCTCTCTCTCTTCGATCTTTGTCGCCGGAAAACGGGGGTACGGGGGAGGTGTGGGTGTTGTCGGCTGCTGGCCTTCATCGAGAAGGAAGAGGGTGAGCAGGAGAGTGTGTCATGTGTAGGTGTGTTTGAGATGTGAAGGAATTGAAGAGTTGTTTAAGTTTTGTTTGTGTTTTTGGTTTAGGGTTCTAAGAAGAAGAGAGAACAAGATTTAAAGGGGAGGGGAAATTACAATTTTACCCATCATGTGCAACCCATGTGACCAAGAAGTTAACCAGAGTTAGGGGTTGGTTAGATTTAGGGGCCAAAACAGTTAGTTATAAGGACCATGAGGGCAAACCTGTTAAAAAATCTTATTTTGGGCCAATATAGTAAAACTGATATAACCACAGGGGCCAAAAACGTAATTTACTCTTAAAACAAAAGGAAGACGAATAACAAGCTGCACCGTTATTTCTTTCTGAATTGCAAACCCTAATCTACCAAATACAAAACCTCATTCCTCTGAAGCTGAGCAATTGTTGTTGATGTCCCGTTGGACCCTGGTCAGGAATTGGAGCTTATGGCGCTAGGGAGCCAAATGTGTCAAAGGCAAAAGGGACAAAAACATGCTGGTTCTCTGCACAAGCTTTAGCGTGCTTATCAACTTTCTTCGATTCTGCCTTTCTTGCTGCTTGTCCAGCTACAAACCCGTTTTCCCTTAAACCAACCAGAGGGGAAACCCCCGTGAGGTCTACACAAGCATGTTTCCCCTAGCCCAACCAAAGACGAGCAGATCCGCTGGTCGCAGAGTAGATCTCCCTTCCATAGGGTCCGTAAGGAAATTCACAGGAGCCTCTTTCTTAGCCGAAATCCTAGCTCTTCTCAGGATGTCCCACAAAACATCTCGCACCCAGACATGCCGATATTTGAACCCATGGAGCTCTTTACAATGCACTGCGTGCTCTCCGTATTTATCCATACAAGCTTTACGACATATCGGGCACGTTTCATCTTCTGGTTACATAGGGATCATCAGCCGGTATTTAAGGATTGCTCTGTATTCTACTGCTGACATACATTGTCCCAGCCCCTCAATTGGGATAACGGTCAAAAAATCCTGAGCATGGGGACCCTTCAGGCACTCCCACACCGCCTTCTGGCGGGATGACAAATCAAAATTTTATCCTAGTCTTTGAGCGATTTGCTAAATAGAGCATTCGCCAAAGTTTTTTGTGGTTTTGAGGGGGCGGTGTCCTTTTTAGAGAAACCGCCGATATCAAAAATTGGGAGAGAGACATTTAAGCGTTCGAGCGCCTGCAGACAGTGTTGTAAAAGTCGGATTACTCGGCCGAGTACTCGGCGAGTACTCGGTCCTCGGACCCCCTCCGAGGCGACTTCCTCCTAGGCGGTCTCAATTAGTCGGCCTCGGGATTACTCGGGAGTACTCGGTGCCTAGTCGGCGCCTAGTCGGCCTAGTCGGTCTAGGCGGTCAACGTGGTTTGTTGACTTTTAATCGGTCAAAATCGGCCTACTCGGCCTTGTACTCGGACTACTCGGCCTTGTACTCAGACTAGTCGGACTTGTATTCAGAATATTTGAACTTTAAACATGTTTCATTTTAAATTATACTCAGTTGACATGAATTATGCTTATTTTAACACATAAATAATATATAACAATTAATTTTCTTTATATTTACCATGTCCGCGTACTCCCCGAGTACTCTCCGAGTACTCCGATTACTCCCAACTCCCCAGTCGGCCGACTAGGGACCGCCTAGCGACTTTTACAACACTGCCTGCAGATAGTCCCTGTCGAGCCCGACAACTCCACTGTTTCGAAGGATATGATTATGTAGTTCCCAAGACTGAGCTCTGGACGCCACAAAAGCATAAACCCCAACATCTCGAGCTGAGAGGAGGCCCAAACCACCTAGACGCATTGGCAGAGATGCCAAACGCTATTGGAGGTCCCCAAAGAATGGGCCACCACTCATGACTATGTCTTTTATAGCCTCCCGAGGGCCATCATCGAACCGGGAAGCTGCATCCTCCATCAAATGAGGTTGACAAGTCCGCAGCCCGAAAAGTAACTTATCAACCCCTATGCAAGAATAGACACCTTCCATGGATCCTTTGATATAGTATTGTGGATGTTGCCAAACATCCCCACACTTGCATCATTGCATCCGTGAAGATGGAATTGTATAAACCTGTCAAAACACAACACACCAACGAAACCAAAACGAAATACAAACTCTACATCCTCGGGCTGCCTCCCGAGAGCGCTAAGTTTAAAGGTCTACAGCCAGACCGTACCTGATGTTCACGGTGGTTCAGATGCACGCTTACCTCCCCACTTGTTTCCATACATCTCCATCCAGTCTTTCGGGAGAGTCATAGCTTCACTTCGGTCGGGGTTATGATCCAGTTAATCACCCCATCTACACCCACCATCAGGTGGTTTCCTCTCATCAGCTCTCTTTCTCGCACTTGCCTTATCCGCCTGATTTCTACCATTTGTTAACTCAGACCTGCAAAAATTACCTCCACTCGAACCAATCTCATTAGTAGCACCTGTGGAACTTACATCATCCAGAAGATCATAAGCAATAGATTTTAAAAATACATTGAAATACAACTTACGATTCTTGTAACTTAGAATTACCAACTCGTTCCTGCAGTCGATTTGTGCGTTTGTTGTATCTAGGAACGGGCGACCCAAAATTACCTGCGGTTGTGCGTAGGTCGGTGCGGGTGCATAATCAACCACCATAAAGTCGACCGAGTAGTAGAACTCGCCGAGTTGAATTACCACATCCTTTACAACCCCTCGAGGTTGCTTCAAACTTGCATCCGCAAACATGGCCATACTATCACAAGCTTGTAGGGGACCAAAATGGTACTGGTCGTACAAGCTACCGGGAAGAACGCACTCTCGCTCCATAATCCAGCAGTGCCTTGTGGATTTTGAACTTACCAACCTTGATTGAAACAACCGGTTCCCCCAAATCAATTCCATTTTCTTCAGCAGCTGCTTCACTTAAACCTGCAATTACATGAGACACAGACAAATCGTTATCATAACTAATATTTTTAGAAACCGGATTTACCCCAGTGATCGTAGAGTTCTTCATATTCTTGGGGTTTGTCTGAGTGTCACTCGGCAGGTTCCCATTCTGCCGCTTCAGTTCTGCTACTTCACTAGCAAGCTGCCCCATCTGAGTAGTCAATGATTGGATGGCCTTGTCTCTAATCTCGTCCTTCTGAGCCCGCACATCATCCATCTGACCTCTCTTTTGCAACTCCTGTTGTATAGCCTTCAGCATATTGATCATCTCGTTATTCACCTGACCATTACCCTGCTGGTAGTTTCGTTGGTAACCCAAATTATTACCCCCTTGATAATTATTTTGGTTTCAGGGTTGGTAATATTGGTTGTTTCCTTGGGAACCCGAATTTCTGTTCCACTACCCTGCATCATATTCACCTCATCTTGATTACCGATAATGTTAGGGCACTGATCAGCAATGTACCCTATATCCCCACAATGACCGCACAACGAATATGGTCCCCCGGTCTCAGGTAACGGGTCTGCGGCTTTCACTACTGAACGGCGGTTGCTTCTTGATGATTGAGCTTTTTGCTTTGATGTGTTCGCATTCATCTCCAAATACTCCCAATCAACATGCTCATAGTTAGTACCGAACGTACCGTTTGAGATGGAGCAAAGATCCCGAGCATCTTCATCCGTTAGACCTTCATGAAATGCATTTAAGAGTTCCCGCAACTGAATTCTGTGATGCGGGCAATTCTTTAACATCGTCTTGAACCGGTTAAATGCTTCATGGAATAACTCACCAACCTGTTGTTGAAAATTCCGAATGCCTTTCCTAGCATTGTTGGTTCGTTGAGGTGTATAATACTCATCTAGGAAGAGTTATTGCATATCGGGCCATGTAAAGATTGAAGCAGATGGTAATGAATGGAACCACTGCTGAGCTTTGTCTTCAAGTGTGAATTGGAAAAGAACCAATTTCACATCATCCGCTGTGAAACCCTGACCCCCGATAGTATTACACTAGGCATCATACGCGGCGATATGCAGATATGGCTCTTCATGTGCTAAGCCATGATACTTGGGCAAGCTGGATATAGACTGAGCACGAACTTCAAACGACCGCCCTCCTTGTAATTGCGGGATCACAACCGGCGATGGATTGTTAGCTATGTCGGGCTTGAAGTGGCTCTCAACACCGCGAACCGGTCCCCGATTATACCTTCGTGGAATGCCTTCCGGTTGGTTAACCGGTGGGATTAAATTCCGAGGAAGAGGCCTTGCCTGACCCGGCATTTGTTGCACTGGTGGTGGCAATGGAATGTCTAATGGCCTTCCCGGAACAGGTTGTTGATTAACTGGGTTTGGTTGATGAAACTGCTATGGATACCCAACTGTGTATGGGTTCACTCTTTCCACGAACCCATATCATGTGCCATACCTCCCCACACTTCCCGTGTTGAACCCTCGTGTATTCCTCTGATTGCCCCCGTAATTCTCATAATCGTCATACCCATCCTCAAACTCTCTTGAGCTATTCCATTGCTCGAACGTAAAACTGTTGTTGCGGAGCTGAGTAGTACGGTGAAGGTCGGGTCGGTGGAGGAATTAAGGTGGGTGCATTGGTTGGTTGTATTTGGTTCAGGTTCTCATCAGCAACAATTCTCACGTAGGGTGAAGAATGTTGAATAGTAGAAGTTTGAGTGAAGATTGGGCGTTGGGAAGAAGTTGATTGATTTGGGAAGGTTGGTAAGTTATCTAGGTTTGGAAATGGTGGTGGTGGCATTGGGGGTAGTGGAGTAGTAGTAACTTAGGTGGATTGTGATGGAGCTGGTATAGTGGTGTTTGGTGATGGCTATGTAGGAGTCGGGGTGAATTGTGGGATTTCGGTTTCCCTCTCAAGGATGCTTGAATGTTCCATTGAATCAAGGTTTGTATTTGGAATTTGCCTTGTTTGGTTTGCTCGTTGCACAACTCGGGTGTGACGAACAGTTCTTTCAATTTATGGATCGAATGCAAGTGGTGACTCTTTTCTGGAATTTCTCGTGTGATGCATACACGTACAAGAGCAACTGCACAAACACAGACAAGAAACCTCGAGTAAATCCTAACAAAATAAAAATAAACACTAATCTAAGAATACTTAAAACAAAACACTTTGTGCACGACTCCCCATCAATGGCGCCATTTTGATGTCTGTCGTAACGAACATGCAAAAACCAACTAACTCTATAGCTAGGGTAAGTCGGGTATCAATCCAGGGGAGTCTGGTGGAAAGTGTCATGAATTAAGAACTAATACTACTTGCAAAGACGGAAAATCTTGGTTGTTTGAGAGTTTGATTAAACTACGAATTACTAAAAATGAGGTTGTGAACAATGAGAGAAACAATGGTTCCTCCGGATTTCAGATTCAAGGTGAATTCAGTTTATGTTTAATTGTTTACAGTTACATAGACATAACTGTATAATCCGATTAATTGATTGTGATAAAATATGTAACACCTCGCAAAATCATGTCCAATGTAGTAACGACACGTGTCATGAACTTTAAACGTACAATGAATTGGTTTCGAGGGACTAAAGTTGACAAACGAAGAAAGTACGTATGTAGAAGGATCCAAAGTGTAAACATTTGAAAATTTTGCCTTTCAACGACCCTACACGATGTTTATACCCTTAAACGAATAAATTGTGAAACGTACAAAGCCGTTTGTGGAAGAAAGTGAAAGTTTACAAGACGCGAGGGTTAAATGTGTCAACATGTTGAATTAATACCTCCGAGTGACCTTTTAATGAACCCGGAGCTTTGTAATAATTAATTATACTCCCAAGAACAAGTGACGAAAATTTCACAAGGTTTCGATGTCGTTTGAGATAAATACGTTAACTTTCATGATTTAAGGGTTAAAAGCGTCAAGAAGGCAAAACTTGTGTTTTCGGTTATCGTTTACCGAAACCGGACCTAACGATGTTTGGTTATTCTCTAAGGATCACAAAAATATGAATTATATGGGTTAAATATGCTTGAAATGGAAATTATTACGTTTTATAAGGTTCAAGGGGTGAAACTATCAAGATTGAAACTTGCTGAGCTGGTAACCTACATGGTGGCGTCGCGCCACACCCTTGTCCCTTTGCCATCGTGCACGCGACGACATGATCTGGGCAGAAACCATGCACAGGTGCAGGTTCTGCCATTTCCTTCACCATTGCATGCTTAATTTCGATTCTATGGACTGTTGCTGGTATTGTAAAACCTCCTAAACACATGTATGCCTCAGATTATACTTAGGGACACCTGTATCAATCTTAGAATTATCCAAAACCCTATATAAAGGGGCAAATTTGGAGCTCATAACTTGCAAGTTCAATTTTCATACTCTCAAACTTACTCTCAAGCTTTGGAGCTCTCAGTCTCATTCTCTGGAGCATCCTACCTTGGAAGGAAGCTCTCTTAGTCTAAATTTTCATGCTAAGGACTCTTGTAAGTGTTCTTAGCCTCCGTAATTAAGTTTTCATTAGTGTAATGACCGAAAGTCAAAGATAACATAATTAAGCTTTGACTTGGTGATTAATCACTAACGGTCCAGCCATTATTCGAATTAAAAATGGCTATGTGTTGGCAATTATGTAGGTGTTAAACCCTTAAAAGGGCACCTTCAAATTATCACGTTATCTCAGTCAATTGTCGGGTCAAACTTATTAACAAAAAGTCAAACGAGTCAATTTTTGCAAAATAATTCATAACTGATAATGCTGAAGTTATGGAACATGTTTTAACACTTAAATAATTTGGTAAATAATATAAGAACATGTTTAGGCATGTTCAACCCGACAATTCTGAGTTTAGGCTCGGTTCGCAACCGAAAGTCGCAAAAGTAGACTTTTGCTTTCACTTTCAGTTCTGACCCGATTTAGCTTAGTTTAGATATGATTTAGGCTTCCTTTAGGACCATATTATATGTTAGTCTAACCCTCTGAGATTATACAACATGGTTCCATAGAAATCCTAGTTCATTGCATGTTTCCGTTAAATGTTTAAAAGTTGACCGTTATGCCCTTTTGATATAAAAACGAGATTTTTGAAAATGTGAGAGGAAAAAAATCTTTATTACTGATTTATAAGCATGTCCTAAAAATTTGACATCAGCTCATGGTCTAAAATAGAAGTTATGCGAGATATCGTAAAATGAAAGCTTTTTATTAATTAAATGGCATATTCAGTATAAATCATATTTAAACCCAATTTTTGGCACCAAACTTGCTACCCACTGTTATAATATAATATTTAGGGATTTTTGGAAATTTTTTTCAAATTTTATACTGATCATAACATAGAGTTCTAGTGTAAATTCGGTATTGACGAAATTGCCCTTTTCATTGATAAAATGAGTTTTACATATCATTTTGATACCAAACATTTTCCTACTGATTTCATATGTTAAATAAAATATTTTAAGCTTTATAAACTGATCAGGGCTTCAAAATTTTATAAATATTTCAAATATCGTCAAATACTGACTTTTACGCTTCTTAAGCGCATAATATGGCTTAAAACCATATTTAACGCCTAAGACTTATTACCTACTGATGTTATAAGCAAATTTTTATACTTCAATAGTAAGTTTAAGTCTTGAACTCAGATTTCCAAATTTGACCCTTATAGCATATGTGAAATGACCAAAATGCCCTTACGGTGCATAGTTTGGCCATAGATGATAAATTTCACATATGTATGATATCTTACTGTTGTAACTTGTTAAAATAAATATTTTTACTGATTTTTTTTACCAGAACCTCAGATTGCTATTTAACCTCTTTTATAAACTTTAAAATGACCAAAATACCCTTACGGGGCTTAAATTGGTTTTAAATTCGTTTGGGCATAGTGGAAGGTATCCTACTGATATCACAACATAATTTAAGCATAATAACTTGAGGAACTTGTACATGACTCATTTGGTTACCCGTTATGCATATACGCGTTCGGTATGGTTTATGTAACTAATTTGCATAAATTAACCGAAACGGTCAAACCTTATCATTTTTGCTTCAAAATCCAGAATATATTTAGTTTACCCATTTATTACAAGTCTTCATACTTGTTGGGTCTAAATCACATTCTAATCCGGTCTTCGCTTAATCTTGCGTTTTGAACCATAAACCTTTCATTAAAACTAACCGGTCTAAGTTAAGACTTAAATAAGACCCGTTAGAAATCTAATAGGTTAGTAAAACCTTCGTTCCAGATTAGGAGCCCAGTAAACGCTACTTGTACTTGCTGATTTGATATACGGCTAAGAATAAAAATTACTTTTAGCTTAGATAAATACTTTTAACTTATTTTTCGTTATACGAGCTTGGGATACGGTATTATAATAATGCCGCTTGGTCGGGTATGAAATCATTTAATCGGATTGTGATTAATAAATTTACATAAACCGTTTTAATCTGTCTTGTTTGATGCAAAGCCTTTGGGGGGGTTAATGACCGTGTCCTGGATATCCTTGGCTCATTCATTTGAAATGGCCACGACTTAAGCACGGGGTGTAGGCGTACACCTGACAGTTGCGTATGTAAAAGATATAACCACTCGTTGAGGATAACTCGCCGTGGGATTATATTAGTGGTGTGTCTATTAATCTTGTCTCGGCTCTTCTAATCGGGCCCTGAATGGACGACAAACATATAAATCTGTATACAAGATTATTTTTAAATAATTGTTCCAAGTTTAAAAGATTTTTATCCCTTGTGCATCCAAACTAATTTTATAAATGCTTTTCAAAAGAGTCAGTTAATTGTATTTACCAGTGTAAACTGACGTATTTTTCAAAAAGACTAAGTGCAGGTACTACGCGTAATGGGCTGGAAACTCCTGAGTATTAAATAAAGAGTCTTGCAAGCTTTTAATACTTAAAGTCTGTTGAACAATATTTTCTCTCTGTTTTAGATCCGCCTGTGGATCCACTCTCAACCGTTGTGTAATATTTTATTATACTTTCAAATCGGTTTGTATTATTACTTTAGACTTCCGTTGTGCATTAAACTGTGAATAATTGACTATGATGATATCAACTACGTCACGATACTCCCCACCCACCGGTAATACGTAGAAATATCGGGGTGTGACAAAAGAGGACTAAGTACTCTGATTGGTTAACAACGAGAGGTTATCACACGATAATCAATTGCAATTACCAACCCTAATCCCATAGCAAATATATCCCAATTACTAGATCTCTTGGGAATTGAATGATTAAGAATCAAGGTTTAAGTAAAAACAACTGTTTACAAATCAATCAATTCAAACTAATCGGTAACAAGCATCGAATGCTTAGATTACCGGATTTAACAATTGCTCAAACATAAAACATAGTTCACTTAGACGAATCCTACACCTGGAGGAAACCACAAAGGAATTAGCCGCTCATCGCACACGAACAATCTTCATAAGCTTGAATGAATGACTGGTTCATGATCTTGATCTTAGTATTGTGGACTGAATGATGATGAAACTTGGTGCCCAAAAGTGTTTCTTATCCCCAAAATTCGTCCCAAAGCAGCCTCCATCGAAATTAGGGTTCAAAACCCTTTTAAACCCATCAAAAACAATAATTACGCGCGCCGAACCGTATCCCACGGTTCAGGGACCGTAGGTGAAATCGCATATTGCCCAGCTCCCATATCCTTCACAACCAACTTTCAATTATTGACAGTTTGGCCCCTTAACTTCATTTTCTTTATTTCCCTCACATTCTAATCACAATTAACTTTCATTTAACTACCGAAAGGCCCTTGACTTTTGTTGCATCATGTATATTGTGTCTCTAAACTCCATATCGTACCCAAAAACTTCCCGAATGATATGATTTCTCTCAGTAATCATCCTTGCTTGTTCCTCTTCACTTCTAAGCACTTTAACTTCTCCGAATTATGTCAAATATCCTAACACCACAAGAGCTCGTAGTTACTATATTCAACACATATAATCAAGTTCACACCATAAAACACTTGTTATAACACACTTTAGCACCCGGTTTTCACACACTCCATCAGGGGGCAAAGAAATCAGTTATATTTTAGATCTAATGATCAAATAGCAAATCGAATGATCATAAATACAAACCCTTTGTATCTAATTAAACATTTTAAAAGCATCTCATCCTAATAAGAAAGATTCCAGCAAGCAAAAAACGGTGATAAGATCATTTGGCGAACCATGAGTTGAAGTGAAGTTTTGCATACTTGATAAATTCTCTTTACATGGAAATATAATGTTACATATTGGTCCAACCATACAAATGATATGATATCTTAAGAGATGAATTTAAAAAAAAAAAAACTAAGCCTATGGCCTTCGTACCTTCTAAAATCATAACTTTGAAGTCAATGAATCAACAAAATCTCAATTAAAAAAACCCACCCTTGCTAAAACCAGAATGATGAGTTTCAAATACCAAATACCAAGGTTTTTTTTACCAAAGCAACCATTCAGAATCACCAGTTGAATTCTTAGTACAAATTACAACCAAAATTAAGAACATAACTATTCTCTAGTGAAGTTCTTAGTATCGTAGACCTAAAATCATGATCAATATTGTTCTCTAGCCGAAACCAAAAATTACATAAAAATGTGTATACCTGATGGTAGAAGGTAGACGTACACAGGATTCGATCACAACCCAAAGCGGCCACAAACGTCACAAAAGTTGGGTAGTAAGTTATAACAAATTATTTTGAAGTTGATCAACATGGAAAAAAGTTAACATGGGTAGTAAGGCCTGGGTCTCAAGCTACCCTTTGTGTCAGCTATTAGGGTCAACCACATCAATCTATAGCGTATTCAATAACATCAAGTTGGTTTTATGTAATGTAGATGAGGGCTAGATTCTAAACATAGGTCAAGAAGGGTCAGGCCAACCCAGAAACACCTTTTGTCCTTTTCTTTTCTTGAATTTATAAAATAGTTAATGATTATAAATCAAACAAAACTATTCTCTTAGGCTCGAGGGTGTGGGGGCGTCACCCCCGCGAGCTCATCATGTATAGCGCCCCATAGGGCTTCATCACCACACCCTCCATTTTAAGAGGGGGGCGCCATGGTTGAGGCGCTAGCATGGTAACGAGAAGATTAATGTGTTCAGGTGGGGTACACAACATGTAATCCAATCAATTTTTTTTAATTTTGTTTAATAGGGGGCTCCATCTACACCCTGCAAATTAAAGGGGGCTCCATGGTTGACGTGGATCCTTCGTGGCCTGATAAAGCCCCTAGGGGACTCCAACCACACCCTCCAGCCTTACAAACACAGTCTGAAACAATCCAGCATGGGTTGCATTTTGTGAATACACTTCGTTTCACATTTAACATGTTTAGCCCGCTTGACCTTTTAAAGAGCTCAAATAACATGAAACCTTTCTAAATTACGAAAGTTTTGCAGTTCTCATGGGAAGGGAGATTAGGAGGTATATTTTAGGATTAAGTCATTTGAAAATGTAGAAGAATGGACCTCACGATGCGGTAAAAGGTCTGATTTTAGGTAAACGCCAGCTGAAGAGCAGTCTATGCACCTGCAATTTAGTAAAATATCTAAGAATATAAATCATATAGGAAAAAATAAATTATTTATCATCATTTATATCTTATGTTGATAACTTACCGTTCTAGATTTGGCAATGCATCTAGTATGGGCTCGACCTCTTCCGCCTCACGCCCCGGGTAAAAAAATATTCATAATCTATAATAAATAAAAATTGCAGAGCATGGATTATGAAAATTTTACTATTATAACTTGCAAAAGCTAAAATAATAACCATTATAACGCTTTGGGACTCTGGTTGTTACTACTCAATAGGGGTAAACTTGTCATATGCACCAGTTTTTTTAATTTCTTACAAACTATGAAAAAAACAATTGTGAAAAATAGAATTTTTGGATTATGATATATCATAGACAACATCAAAGCGTTCAGCAGCAAGGCTCGTCCTCACAAAATCACAATCCTTCCTATCGCCTTTTGAGTGCAATTTCATGATTGTGAGTTCAGATGATAAGATCACCAAGCAAGTTGTTAAAACCAAAATATTCGGGTAAAATTGTGAACAGATTCTATTGCGTTAAACTGGTTATACCCTTTTCCGTGACGGACCAGGCTGCAGTGGCGGTGTTTTTGAAGTGGACATGTGTGATGTAAGGTATCATGACTGAGCATCTAAGAAGTATTGGGTAAGGTAAAGTGACGGTGTAAGTAAAAAGAAACATGGTTCCGAAATGCTTATTAGTCGAATAAGATACAACTCTACTATACATCTGATCATCTTGCACAAAGAAAATATTTAAACAAAGGAAATCGAATGATCATAAATGAAAACCCTAATTAAATAAAACCATGATAAACATACCTAAACTTCACCAGCGTGATGGTTAACAGCCACACCTGATACAGACAATAATCAACACAACCAAATTTTAATCATCAACAATTTTCATTAGCAACCTTAAAAATAAAGATCTTGTACCTGTTCGAACCGGTTGTTAAGGAAGTGACACGTGTTTTATAGTATTAAAACAAAAACATAACCATAAATGCTTACCTTAAAATTCACATTGGCATCATTTAAAGACAACACAGGTCACTGGCGCTGTTTACGTAGGACGTTGCAGGGGCTGCGGCTCAGAGAAAACCGATAGATTCAATCATTAGAGCATCATCGAACACCCTAGGGTTGGTTAACAAATCAAGATCTGAAATCAAGTAAACAATAAGGAAGGAAACGATTTAAAAAACAAAATTAGGAATGATATTTGATCTTAGTTGATATTTAAATCTCGATATTGTATAGAATCTTGAGTTCTTCTATTTAACTCTCTTTGACTTTTATAATTTTTAAAATTTACTTTGTTGATTGCATTTTTTATTTTGTTTTTAGTGTTATGAAAAGTTAATGTTAGGTTGTTCGTTTTCCCATATATGACACTTTGAGTAAGGATCAAAATGTGCATTGGGCATTTGTTTTATGTGCACAATCTTAGCTTGTCTTCAAGTTGGGTGATAGTTAGGGCATTCGTTATCCAAGAACGTGGAATAAAAGTAGTTGTATATAACATTTCGTATCACATGTTAATATTTTTTCATCATTAAAGTAATAAGTGCATTTTATAATCGCTAAACATGTATGCACTAACTACATATTAATTATTTGATAACAAATAACTGAATATGTAATAGAACTAATAAACATAATTTCTTGTGTTAAAATGTTATATACCCACATTTTTGTACTCATTTGTGGAAGCTAATAGGATACTCATTAACTCATTAGTGTGAATACCGAAAATGTGTGTGTGCACCAACGTATAAAACAAGTATCAACAAATATTTATAAATCTAAGCATGAGCAAATATTTAATGAATGGTGTAAAGTATGTGTTAGTCCTTAATTACCGTAAGTCATTTACAATTACTCTAAAAATTAAGGTGTACAGTTGATATGTATGCTCCCCAAAATAAGACAACATGCATATTTCATTTGACATGTGTTTCTTGAAGAATTCAAGTGTTGAAGTATGCATTAGACTGTCAACGTATTAGAACTGTAATGTTGAGTTCATCTTCATTCATATGCATCCTTTACAAACATATTAGAAGTGAAGGTCCTTGATAAACCTGACCTGACTACCGTCTACGAACCCATCGCTACGTGAAATCGAGGTTATCTCATGGCAAATCACATGAAACGTGGTCACTATTTCTTTCTCATGAAATTGTTATAGCCATCATGGGACTCTTCCTACACTTCAAAACAATTAACTGTCTTCTCATGAAATCGGTTCAACTCAGTAAACATCAACTTCATGGGCCAGTTGGAGTGGACAAAAGAAATTGTCTTAAGTGGTCAAAATTGGTCCCAAAAAATGTAATATCATGGTGTGGAGGGCTGCGATGGGCGACGGTCGATGCGCTGGCTAAAAGAAATTGCTACAACGGTGATGATGGGTGTGTTTTATGCGAGGATGGGCCTGAGACCGCTGATCATACATTCTGTTCTTGTTTCGCAGCTTCGGTTTTATGGTACTAGGTCAGTCAATGGTGCAGAATTAGCCCAATTTTTTAGTTTTCTTTGAAGGATTTGTTGGAAGCCCACGAGAATTCTGGTTTGGCCAAGCAAGCCAAAGATGTTCTGCATGGTATTATTATGGTGGGGTGTTGCCGTGTTGGTGCCAGCGGAAAATGAGGAATGAAAAAGGTTTTCGAACAAAAGGGTTGCGGTCAGTGGCGTACCCAGAAATTTTTTCATGGGGGTGCGAAACATTTTTAAAAATTTTAGGCCCCAAGGTATATAAGTAAAAAAATTGGTTCGTATCGGGTCGATTCGAGTCGGGTCGGGTCATGTAAAATATGATTCAATCGGCTTGCGATCATAAGGATCTGAAGGAAGAGTATCCACATCAACGAATTCGGAAGATGTATCAACTTTCCTCTTGAGAAATCGTGTCATAATGTCCCTACTCATGGTTCCTATCGGCTATCACAAACAAATTGATCTATAAGTTCATGGCTCCATAACATATTACATAATGTATCAAGTATTCAAGCCCTAGAAATCAAAATGCAAATCACACTAAAAAACATCTAAACATCATATACACCATTAAAAAAAGGTCTGATCGTATATAACCCACCAAAAAAGAAAATATATCATCATCGTCACTAATAAAATATACATATATAACCCACCACAAAATAACATATCGAAGCACAGATGTCTCCTCCCATCAAAAATTCACTTCCGGTGGCTACCGGTTCCGTCCCACCCCACCAAAAATCAACCAAAAATCATCAAAAAATCAACCAAAAATCATCAAAAATAACAAAGAAACTTACCCGTGTTCGATCGGCGGTGGTATGACGGCTGATTACGGAGGTATGTAGCTGCTGTTGTCGCTGATGTTCTGATCGCTGGCATGCGTGCAGGGATGATAGAGAGCGGGAGAGAATATGCAAGGGTTTTGGGGCTTGTTTATTTTATTTTAATTTGAAATATTGTTGATTTGTTGGGTTTGTTTATTGGGCTAAGACTTAGTAGTGAGCTAGTTAAAGGTATTGGGCATTTGGGTTTAGTTATTTCGGTATTAAAAGTTTATAATTTAGATAGTGTTTTTAAAAAAATAAGAGTTTACTAAAAAAAATTTAAAATATAAATTGATAACACTTTTTACCTAAGGGGTGCGGACGAAAAATTCCAAGGGTGCAGGCGGAAAAATCCAAGGGGTGCGGACGAAAAATTTCAAGGGGTGAAGACGGGATTTTCGACGGAACTTAGCACTAAATTTTTTTTCCCGGGGGTGCACCCGCCCACCTTGGGCTAAACTTAAGTCCGCCCCTGGTTGCGGTTGAGAAGAACATTCAAGATGTCAAAGCCCTTGGTTTTTTGTTGTAAGAATAAATAAATAATATATTTATTTATATATGGCCATTATAATCATTTATATAATAATAGATCAAAATATATAACGACCTATTAAATAATTAGTTGGTAATTGTTGATGGGCCTTATTACCATTATTAACTAATTAGGATTTCCTCTTGGATGCTTATATAAGGAGACTTATGTAGAGGTTAAAAGGTTACACACTTAGACACATAACCTAATTATCATAACATCAAATCGCCTCCTCTCCTATAACCGAACACCCTATTCGGTTTTCATCATCACCATCATTAGATTGCACCCTAAGGAGGAACCGAATCAAGCTGACAATCATGTCAAACTTTATTGCTGCGTCTCCATCTGGATTCTCTGTTGTCCTGTTTGCAATCAAAGGTATGTTATTTGCATGTTTTCCATTATGTCTAAAACAAAACTGATCAACATTTGTGGTATCAGAGCATATGTTGATTAGTCAGTTCTATTTTCATATCCATCAATTCTGGGATAGAAATCTGGAAAACGGAATTTTGAAAAACTTAATAATGTAACAGCCGTTTTCGAGTCATATAGAACCACTTGAAACCTCTGTTTCGAGGAAAAGAACTATTTTAAATGTCTCGAAATAAAAAACGGGTAAAATTATGTCCGAAATCTGTTTAGAAAAGCCTTAAAAATTCAAGTTTTGGGTTCCAGAATTTTGTTCTTATGTTTAGGGTTCATCATGTGTTCTTAGGAAAATTCGAAATTCCTTTATGTTTTGGAATATGATTTGGATTATTGAGTGTTTTTCCATGTTTTGATCTGTTTTAACTCTTAAAATTTTCGAAAAAACTTTTATTAGATCAACAGATAAAATTTTCTAAATATTTGATAAAATTAGATCATCAATAAAACAGGAAACCATATCTCAAAATGTCGCAACCCCCGCCCCCTAACTACCTGGGAACGGGCAGCCGCGAGCCAGTTTCGGTGGTATCCGTATGTTTAATTATTTTGGCAGCGGAAATTTCATCACGACCGTAGTTAGGAAATATTTTATCAGAGTAAAACCACCATATTTTTAAATTTATAATCACATGGGTAAAACCCAAGTTTCTTATTACAACATGTTTATAGGGATAAACCTTATTTTATTGAATTTAAAACATCATCTTTTAGGTAACTTTTATAGCCACATTTTTTCCAAGCCGTCAGTGCTCTCCAGCTGGCTTTTTACTAATTGGCTGTCACATTGTGTTACCTGAAACGCGTTTTAAAAACATTTGTCAGTGGGAAATACTGGTGAGTGAATCCCAGTTTAATCAAGAAACATTAATTTAATTTAAACAGTATTGAGAGCGATTACAATGTTTATATCTACCCAATTACTCATTCAGTACTGTCAATCCTGACTGGTGGGTCATATTACACATTGGCTAACTCTTCGTCCAATGGTAACGTGTTCCACATTTTGTATACAAAACCCCAACATACCGGCAGTAATCGTAGAATTACAAAGACTCAATCACTGCTAAATTGCATTGTAAAATAGTTAAGGTTTTGTAAAACTGTTTACAAAAAGGAGATTACTCACATTGCTGTCTTAGGTTTTCTGTAAGGATTTCCTGAGAATTATCTATAATTTACACAAATGCATACGTGTTAGTATAATAACCCATTTTAACATTAGTAATACCCTCCCCGAGACGGCATTCCAACGACTACGTCGGGCAGAACCACGACAGCCGTTACGGAACCCTAGATCAATCGGGCAGAGTATCTAATACGTATCCAGGGGTTATGATACTTACAACGGAGCAGAACTTCGTTATTTAGGGGGGTATTATACCCGAGAATTATATTAAATCTTCAGAATTTCGAGATAGAAAGATTTTATGAACGATTGAACTGAAAGCCCGAGCTCCCACTTTATAGGGCCTGAAATTGAGTTCTACAGGGCCCGCGTAAGGTTTAGCTTGGGTCTACGCGGCCCGCCAGGGACTACGTGTCCCGGTATAGGGTTGCTGAGTCAGCCCTAGACCCCACACGCGTCGGACACGTGGCGTGCTCTGGTGTGTCCTCGTATCCCGGTCTGCCGCGCCCCGCGTAGCCCGAAGACTAAGTCTTCGCGACCCGCGAGCGCCTACCAAAACTTGTTTTATTTTATTTTTACTAATATAAAAGGTATACGGGCTCGTTTATCGCATACGGGCTATAATTTAAGAAGTGTAGGGGTGTCAGGGGTGTTTTAGGAGGTTTGGTATACTATTTAATAAAATATGTAATGCATTTGTATTAAGTATAGTAACCCAATTTAACTTTATCCCTACGTCACGAGACAGAACCCCAACAAACTTAGTCAGACAGAGCCTTGTCATTTGTTACGGGGCCCTACGTCACTTGGACAGGGTATCAGTTATCAGGGGCTACAATACTTAAAACAGGGCATGGTTTTATTATTATTATTATTATTATATAAAAGAAAAATATATTTAGAAAGAGGGGGAAACTGTCGAGAGTTAGAGAAAGAAATGAAAGGAACGTACAAATTTTAGCTTCCATGTCTCCTACTATTTATAGTTAGATGTAAACCTTGAAAACCATGGATTCCTTTTTGCCTAAAAATGAAACACGTATCCTTTTGCATTAATTCTTATGTCCACCTACTACACTCATTAATTGCATACATATATTATTCTTATGCATTTCTTTTCAACTTTGCACACACACATATGTAATATTAAATGTAGACTTTGTTTTTTTTTAATTTACACGTAAATAACAATTGTAGAGTTTTGATTTTACATATTATTTTATTATTATATATATTATAATTAATTTAACTGTTTTACTTATTTGGCGCTTATAACTTCTAAACTATGATGTTTTATAAAATAATGAATATGCCATTAGAACGAGAATATTTTTATCTACATTTTGAACCAAGTTTCATTAAAAACGGAGTAGGTTCAATTATAATGTATTTTTTTATAATTTAATTATTAAACGGTTCATGGGCCCGTCTAGGTACTTCATATTTCTTACCCATGATCTATTCGTGTAATAATTTAAAAATTTGGGAATGTTACATCCTCCCCACCTTGTTTTAAATCTCGTCCTCGAGATTCACTGAAATATATAGGAATACTTTTAGTTCGTTCTAGGTCATAAGTATATTCTGGTCCTTTGCTTTGAATTCTACTTTACTTTGACCAGAACTGTTTTCTTTGTTTTGACTTGTATGGTCTTTTAATGGACTGAAATCCTTCATTTACTTCTATACCTTTGAAGAGACATAACTAGAGATTCATCAGCTAGGTTATATACATGAAATATATCATGTATTCCTGTCATTTTCTTCTGGTGACTTTTAGCTGATAAGTTACTGACCCAATTTATTTAATGACTCCGAATGGAAAATCTTAGTAGAATTTATAGGTGAAAAGAGTCTTTGTAAGTGCATCTAGTCGTGGTTATTCTTATCTTCAAGTGTTCTTACTGAAGGTAAGATTATTAGCGTAAGTTTTTTTTTTAGATGTTTTGTGTCTTAGCAAAAATTTTGAGTTACAAGTTTCTTAATGCATTAATAATCACAAGGGGAATTCGTATACTTTTGATGGCGTCCCGACTTATAGGGTTCCTGTCGTTCATCTTGTCACACGAGTTACGAGGCGGATGATCAAACGAAATAATGTTTGATATCTGAATTTTAGAAGTATACGAGAGATTCCTGATAATTAAATCTAAAATTATCATTGACACACATGTTCGTGATTTATCCCTAATTGTCAATCATTATGGTCGTTGGGTTTCCTCGTGGATAGACATATCTATATAACATTTCACATATTGTAATATGCACACCATTCATAAGGTTAATGTATTTAACAGATTCATATTTCAAAAAGAACAAGTCAGATGTCAGGTCATGGTACTATTTAGGGAATTTTATTATCATAACATATACCTCATCTCACCCGGTCTCGTCGGAGAGGTACCCCCATCTTACCCGGACAAGCTGGAGAGTCTACTACATCATATCCAGTTTTGCCGGAGAGGTAATTATTATTGTAATTCCCTTAAATAGGATTTTCTCAAATCATGATTTTTAAAAGTGCATTATTTATTATGGCTTGCATTGAGAAACAAGGAAATCAGTATTCTCATGATGGATCATATTCTAGAACCGAGTAGTACCAATAAACAAGAAATAACAGTGGCCAGGTGTTATTGCTTATTTATCATACTTGCACTTTTCTAGTTATCATCCTCACGGCATACCAATAACCATCACACTTTATCTATGCAAGTAATTAGCTTATCTCGAAGCTTATACTAAGGCATTGTTCTTAGGTTCATGTCTAATTACTACCAGTAAATATTTATATTATAACTCTTTTGCTTAAGCATATGTATTATTATGGTTGTGACTTTCTTTTGTTTGGAAAATGATGTTTTGACAAAAATATAATTGTCTCCATTGACACTATGGCTAGGTTCGATGTAACACTCGTCTTTTAATTTCATTGTTTAATCATAAAAATGCGGTATTTGTAAAACAAAATTTCCAATTAACAAATTTTTAGTTAGTAAACTAAGTTATACTTCATCATAGTATTTAACATAGTCAAATAACTGGATTGAAACATTCGTCATTCAGCAGTGTTTACAAAACCACATAGTTTAGCTAGATTAGATTAGTGCGGAAGCATCTAAAATTGGTGTTCGGTTCTTGAAGCATCGACTTGATCATCATCCACGTACTTGCAATACCTAAAAACTGGAAATTTTGACAAATAGTAGTATTAGAGTTCTTAGAAAATTAGCCTAATTGAACTACGCTAAAAAACGGATTCGATTAACTAAGATATGCTAAGTTCAACAAAAGTGACATGGCTCTACCGTAACTTACGGTAGCCACCGTAAGTTACGGTAGCCACTGGGCGCCACTGGTCTGCCGTAAGGCAGTAGAAAGCTACCATAACACTTCAGCCTCTACCGTAAGTTACGGTAGCCACCATAACTTACGGTAGCTCACTGGGCAGAAAGTTTTGCAGCAGATGCTGCATTTTCCAGCTCTGATTCTTTTCACGAAAACGTGCATAACTTTCAATCTACACATCCGTTTTACGCAATTCTTTTTCCTACAAGACCGTAATTGATTCCCCATCACATGGGATCATAATTTAACGTTCATACTAATAAAATTCTAAATTTTTAAGCATTCGGGAATCTACATTTTCAACTTAATTGACCCGTTAAGGGATTTAAGCGCTTTACATTTAACTTTGCTCATCCTTTGCTTGCACATTATTTCCATACTATGGTTTCTACTTGTTTTCCACCACAACCATATTTGTGGTGGATTTAATGTGATAAACTACTTGTTCCATATTCTAATCCTCGGTTTAGAAATTTCACACAAGACTTGTTCTGAGGCTTTTAACCAAAAGATTCGTACCTTAAACTTTTATACTATAAAAGACCTACTCGATCTTAAACTTACCTTTAAACAACCCTTTAGGGTCATTTGCCCGATTGGTCGTTCAAAGGCATTTCGGTCAACTTTAGTCCATTCTTTTACGACGAAGGACTTTTATTAACACGTTTGACCAAATTCGCACTTTAAACTATAATCATATTTGCTCACACCTGGCTCGGGTCAAAGTTTTGACCCGTCTAAAATACCTTTCGCTATTAACTTACTAATTAATAGCGTCACGAACATTATATTACTTTCCTGTAATCACCAAAACTAAACAAGCGATCGTCAGTAATTATCGTCAAATGGTGTTAACACACCATTTGACCCGTTTAGTCAAAATGATCATTTATCCTCATATGATGGTATTTTTTTTTATACCATTTCACCCCTTGAACCCACTCTGGTTAGCACCATGAGCCCTTACTACTTAAATACACTTCTTGAATTGTTTGACCCGTTATGACTTATACCAAATAATGTCTGTTCACATCTTTTATTCTATCAGTCAACTCGTGTCCGGATTATTACTAAACCACTTTTACTCGTTACAATTCACCCATAACGTAATGTTCAAAATTTGTTATTTATTAGTCCTCACTCGACTAATTTACCATTTTACCCCTTTTTACCATAATTTATGGTTTCTTACCTTTTTACTCATTCCGACTTGCATTGTATCATGCCGGAACATCGTATTTCAATTACTTAACATTATTCACAATCAATTTTCACTAGTAAGTGTATAGTAATTAAAAAGGGGGTGTAAGTTTAACTTACCTTGTATCCAAGTTACGCCTTTTCTTCTTTCTTGTTTCGTTTGACCCGCTTTCTCCCCAAGCTTCCACCTAGCTTGTTGAGCGCCAAACTATTATTCAATATTCACAAGGCGGTTAGATTAGTCTTTAACAATCGCGACTATTCCACCTTACATATTTTCTAAGTCAAAACTACTATTCGACTTCATCATTTGTTAATTCAACTTATCAAAAGTTAACTTCTTTTGATCACATGATTTACACAGTTAAGTCTAAATCAATATGATGTTTAGAACCCTTATTGTTTCATATTACGCTTAATTTGCCATTTCATTCAAATGCATGTTTTCACACGAAATTTCAACATTTTAGCTTCAATTTAGGCATTTTAACAAACGCCTAGTGGGCATAATTTCACTAAATCAAAAATCAAGTTTCATGACTAACTATTTAGCCAAGATTAAACAATTTTTGTGTCTAATCAACATCTAAATCCCAAATCTAACTTCAGGGAGTTCTATTAACACAATTTAACCATTATGATTCTAGTGTTCATCATATTTCTACAAAACCCATTTAGCACATAATCAGGTGATCATGAATTCACAATTAGGAACATCAATTCAACAAGTAAATGACTAGGGTTTACTCCTAGACATAAAAGCATTCCTAATTTCATCCAAACTTTAACCATGCAAGCTAAAATTTTGATTTCATGTTTTCACCTAGAACTCAAGGTGAAACTAAATAGCAAAATTGGGCATACCTTATGATCCCTTCACGAAGGTGATCACTATTCTGAGTTTGGATTTCGATTTGGAGCCGATTTAGCCTTCCAATTGCTTGATTTTTGCTAGTTAGGGTTTGAGCATAGAGTTCCCTGGCTCCTCTGCAATTTTCGACCAGAACACACACTTAGAGTGTGTGTTTTGGTGTTGAATGTTTTATTTTATACAAACTTGTTTCTAGTTTGTCACCTTTGGTCCCTATACTTTACCAAGTTGCATATAGTGTGTTTTAACAAATTTTCTTATTACTATAAGACTTATGACTAACTAGGTCATTTATTCCTAGTTACTTTATCTTGTTCATAACCCGTTTTATATTAAGTCCCGTTAATCTCGGGCCTTTTATATACTTTGCTTTCTCAAAGTATTTCTCATCCTTTTAATAAATATTAGATTTATTTATTTAAATCCTAATATTCACCGGGTTCACTTTACCACCTACAGTATTTTACCCATTCATTATTATTAACATGGTTTAATTACCAATCCTGATTTCGGGGTGTTACATTCGATGTGATGAGTATACTTACAGCTAACTCTATTTATGCATATATAACCTTAGATTCCGTTACAAGGAATATTTTATTGAGACATATGGTATTTTTAAAACATAATACGTTTCATGATGACTTTATGTTTTTATAAGAATCACTACTACTATTTTCTCTTATGTTTATCTTCAGAAGATATTTGATTATTATATTGTGTATACCGTCAAGAGATTCTATTATGTATATACATGTGTATATTTATTATTTAGAAACAAAACAAAAATTTTCAAATCCTTAGTTTAATATTTAAACTTATGTAATATATATATATATACACACACACACACACACACACACACATATATATACAATATTATTTTGTAATATCTTTAAATTATATATCCGATTGTACCCATCGTCAAGCTTATTTCCACAACTTTACTTATCATTTTATAAAAAGTAGTATATTGAAATAAATTTCTGTTAAATTTATTGAATATAATAATTTGGAATTTTAAGGATGGATAAATAAAAGTTTAAAGAAATAAATTAATCGAAATATAAACTTTCTGGATTCATAGGAATAAATTTATTTTTAACTAGTGGGTTGAACCATATGAGTTTAAAATATCAAAACTTAACTCTCAATTTATTGTATTTTATATTATTTATTCAAAGAGTACTTATTGTAACTAATACAAAGTTTAATGTTTATAAAAATAATTCTAAATATATTTGAGTGATATACATGTATTAGAATATGTATGTATATCTCATACAATAGTAATAGTAATTTATTTAAAGATATTACAATATTAAAATTGTAATCTGATTTTTTTAAATAAAGTTATATAAAGGACAAACGTACTAAACACATATTTGAGTCAAACTATTTTTATGTGGGGCATCCATTTTAATTCTAGTTTGAAAAATGAATGTTTAGAAACATTTTAACGTGCCAGGTAAAATAAATAAATAGATACTAAATTATTGATTTAAGTAGGATAAGAAAAGATGTTTTCACTGTTGTAATATCTTTACTTCTAAAAATTTAATTATCCAATCTCTTTTATATGTATCGATTGTTCAAACCATCAAACCCATCTTTTCTCCCCTTTTATTATACATCATAAAATTTTTATTACTTCTTTTTAAATATAAGATTCTAAATGATAGAGAATGAAAACCTGATTATTTATATATGATTATCATGATATATATAATGACCCTTTTGATCATACCCTCTCTTTATAGTTTTAAATGTATAAATTTTACATGTATCCTAATATATATATATATATATGAATATATATATATTTTTACATTATATACACGTATATATTATTTAAATGTATTTATAGTGTATATACATTTCAAATATAATAGAATTGTATTATATATTATCTTATATTAAATAATGAAAGCCGATGAATACAAAATGTTATTAACTATATTCGTTTATATAGTTTTTAATAGTATCTTTGAACATTATATTTAAATTATTTAATTCATGCGGCAAGATTAATTATTATAAAAAATTTACATTACTTATAACACTAAATGTATAGAAATGTTCAAATTGATGCAGTTAAAATATATTACATTTAGATACCTTTAAAATTCATAATATTTAAATTTATATAGACTAAATATTTGTATACGTATATATACATAAACCCACTGTTGTATAATAACTACTTAAAGTACATTATTAATATACATATAAGTTTATAATATCTAAATTAAATGTATATTAACAATTGAATGTATTTAAATACATTTTTATAGGTATACAAATGATTACATTTGTATATTTTATATGTCACATTTAATGACATATATGACAATATTAAAACATGTATTAATAATAAATCGTGTAACTATTCTAACTGATCAACTCCTATTTTTAAATAAAATATATCATGATTTTTTATTATTATTATTTTTTAACGTATACATATTATAATATTATTTGAGTAGGTGTTATTAATTATCACAGACAAATTTCTAGTACAAACATTTGGGTACAATCATAAAAATAGATTGATTAAAAACGGCGAACATTGCGACTTATATATATAGGGTGAGGTTCCTGTAAAAAGGACTCTTTTCGTGAGAAGTGTGAGAAGGTATAGAAATTAACATGTAGGCATCATGTTTTGAACTTAGGCATGATGTTTTTTGTTGTTTTGGCAAGAAAAACACCAAACATAACAATTTAAAACACAATGCAACATTTTATGGACGTGAATTTAAAAGACACTATTTAACACTTAAAACACACTACTTAACGTTCTTGTCATGGTGTTTTAAGTTTTAAGCCTAGAATTCATTGCATTGTGTTTTAAATTGTTATGTTTAGTGTTTTTCTTGCCAAAACAACGCAAAACATTATTTCTAAGTTCAAAACATTATGTCTACATATGAATTTTTATGCCTTCTCACACTTCTCACGAAACATGTCCTTTTTACAGGATCCTAAGACTATATATATATATATATATATGTGTGTGTGTGTGTGTGTGTGTGTGTGTGTGTGTATTTATTACAAACTACAACTGGAATTCAAAATATACTAGTGATTATGCATCCGTAACTTATTTTAGTCTATCTAGGTTATAGGAGTATTATGCTCAACATGCTTTTATGTAAGGTTTATTCTATCTCCTGTCTCTACTAAGTTGTTATCTAATGGGTGAAGTTCCTTTAAAGTTTCTGGCTCATAGGTGGCATGGGTGCTGGTACTGGGTCAGGGTGTTGAGAGATAAGTCGTTTATAAGGTTATAGGTTTTCCTGGTTGAGATATAATTCTATTGGTTGGTCCTGGTTTGTCGGTTCAATTATTTAATATAAGCTAGCATTTACTGCTGTAGTGGCTAACATATTGAGATTTACCCATTGTTTATCTAGTTCATCTTGGTTATTGCCTGTTTCCTGAATTTGTGCTTTTATTTCCTTATTGATTATCACTCTCTTTGGTTGTGACTTCTTTATTTTCTCTCGACTTTTTCTAATAATCCAACTTCTCTTCTTAGTGGTAAATGGTTTCTCAGACTGTGCCTTACGAATAAATATTCCTTCCTCAGTATCTGCTGAGTATCCTGAGGGATTTGGTTGAAATGAGGTTCCCTTATCTTTTGGTGAACTATCTAATTGACGAAAGATGTCCGAAACTCTTTGCTTACCCATACTGTAGACTAACAAATAGTCAAATAAAATAAAACACATAATTACATAAATTATTTCCTAACACAGAATTTAAAATTTAAGTGTTAGCAGAACACTTCTTTGGCTTAGACCAGTGGCATGGCTCTGATACCACCTTCTGTCGCAACCCCCGCCCCTAACTACCTGGGAACGGGCGGCCGCGAGCCAGTTTCGGTGGTATCCGTATGTTTAATTATTTTGGCAGCGGAAATTTCATCAGGACCGTAGTTAGGAAATATTTTATCAGAGTAAAACCACCATATTTTTAAATTTATAATCACATGGGTAAAACCCAAGTTTCTTATTACAACATGTTTATAGAGATAAACCTTATTTTATTGAATTTAGGGGTATTGGATTTTAATAATCCCAACTTTCAGCAATTGGCCGATAATAATCCCAACTTCAAAAATAGCCTACAACACTCCCAACTTGTAACATTTTGGCCACCAATGATCCTTTGCTAACTGGGTTATAACCCAGTTAGTTTTTTGCTGACTAGGCTGCTGACGTGGCACCATCACCACCTCCGGTGACCTGCAACTTATTCCGACGACCCGTTTTACCCCTGAAACCACCAAACGAGACCACCACCAATCATCTCCGACCTCCTGTAATCTTTTCCGCTGCTCAGAAGTTCAAAAAACCCAACTCTGGTGACCTGCAACTTATTCCGGCGACCCGTTTTACCCCTGAAACCACCAAACGAGACCACCACCAATCATCTCCGACCTCCTGTAATCTTCTCCGCTTCTCAAAACTAACTGGGTTATAACCCAGTTAGATAAGGATCATTGGTGGCCAAAAAGTTACAAGTTGGGAGTGTTGTAGGCTATTTTTGAAGTTGGGATTATTATCGGCCAATTGCTGAAAGTTGGGATTATTAAAATCCAATACCCCTTGAATTTAAAACATCGTCTTTTAGGTAACTTTTATAGCCACATTTTTTCCAAGCCGTCAGTGCTCTCCAGCTGGCTTTTTACTAATTGGCTGTCACATTGTGTTACCTGAAACGCGTTTTAAAAACATTTGTCAATGGGAAATATTGGTGAGTGAATCCCAGTTTAATCAAGAAACATTAATTTAATTTAATTTAAACAGTATTGAGAGCGATTACAATGTTTATATCTACCCAATTACTCATTCAGTACTGTCAATCCTGACTAGTGGGTCATATTACACATTGGCTAACTCTTCGTCCAATGGTAACGTGTTCCACATTTTGTATACAAAACCCCAACATACCGGCAGTAATCGTAGAATTACAAAGACTCAATCACTGCTAAATTGCATTGTAAAATAGTTAAGGTTTTGTAAAAACTGTTTACAAAAAGGAGATTACTCACATTGCTATCTTAGGTTTTCTATAAGGATTTCCTGAGAATTATCTATAATTTACACAAATGCATACGTGTTAGTATAATAACCCATTTTAACATTAGTAATACCCTCCCCGAGACGGCATTCCAACGACTACGTCGGACAGAACCACGACAGCCGTTACGGAACCCTAGATCAATCGGGCAGAGTATCTAATACGTATCCAGGGGTTACGATACTTACAACGGAGCAGAACTTCGTTATTTAGGGGGGGTATTATACCCGAGAATTATATTAAATCTTCAAAATTTCGAGAGAGAAAGATTTTATGAATGATTGAACTGAAAGCCCGAGCTCCCACTTTATAGGGCCTGAAATTGAGTTCTACGCGGCCCGCGTAAGGTTTGGCTTGGGTCTACGCGGCCCGCCAGGGACTACGTGTCCTGGTATAGGGTTGCTGAGTCAGCCCTAGACCCCACGCTCGTCGGACACGTGGCGTGCTCTGGTGTGTCCTCGTATCCCGGTCTGTCGCGCCCCGCGTAGCCCGAATACTAAGTCTTCGTGGCCCACGAGCGCCTACCAAAACTTGTTTTATTTTATTTTTACTAATATAAAAGGTATACGGGCTCGTTTATCGCATACGGGGTATAATTTAAGAAGTGTAGGGGTGTCAGGGGTGTTTTAGGAGGTTTGGTATACTATTTAATAAAATATGTAATGCATATGTATTAAGTATAGCAACCCAATTTAACTTTATCCCTACGTCACGAGACAGAACACCAACAAACTTAGTCAGGCAGAGCCTTGTCATTTGTTACGGGGCCCTACGTCACTTGGACAGAGTATTAGTGATCAGGAGCTACAATACTTAAAACAGGGCATGGTTTTATTATTATTATTATTATTATTATTATTATTATTATTATTATTATTATTATTATTATTATAATAATATAAAAGAAATATATATTTAGAAAGAGGGGGAAACTGTCGAGAGTTAGAGAAAGAAATGAAAGGAATGTACAAATTTTAGCTTCCATGTCTCCTACTATTTATAGTAAGATGTAAACCTTGAAAACCATGGATTCCTTTTTGCCTAAAAATGAGACACGTATCCTTTTGCATTAATTCTTATGTCCACCTACTACACTCATTAATTGCATACATATATTATTCTTATGCATTTCTTTTCAACTTTGCACACACACATATGTAGGGGTGTTCAAACAAATCCGAACCCGAAACCGAATCCGAAATATCCGAAATTCCGAATCCGAAATATCCGAAATTTCGGATATCCGAAACTCGGATATCCGAAAATTCGGATTCGGATATCGATTTTGAGAATTTTCGGATATTTCGGATATCCGATATCCGAAATACTAAATAATGCTAAGTTTTATTATTTTATATATAAAATATAAATACCCATGTTTCCTTGTAAACCCTAGATCTGATTCTTCACATTACGCCACCTCTCCTCCAACTCGCCATGGCTCCTTCGATCTGAATCTCACTCCAACGATCTGAATCCTCACTTCACTTGTTCAAATCTCGTTGATCTAGTCTCCAAGACACCGCTACTTCGTCGATCTAGTCTTCAATCGTTCAAACTTCGCGAATTTGGTCAATAGAATCAGGTATGACGGCTGCTCTTTTTACTCTTGTTTACATGGTATGTTCCGATTCGAATCTAGTGGTGTACAAACAAGATATGGTCTATAGAATCGCGTATTTCTTAAATCACTTCAGAAACAGAAACAAACTTATCGGTGGTGTGATTGTTGGTTTATTTGTTTAGTTATATTAGGATTGTGATGCATAAGTTTAGTTAATTTCAGATTGTATGTTAATAAGATACGCTTATTAGTTGCCTTCTAGAAGATGATTAGATGTTGGATTTTGATGTTTTCCTAATGAATTCGAAAGCATAACAGATTGTGTACCTAATGAATTTCAAGCCGTAACATATTGTTTAGTTATGTCGGTTTTTCTTAGTTACAGCCTGGTTGAGTTTTACCTGGTTGAGTACTTGAGTTTACATGTTGGAACGTTTTCTCTACACGATTTGTTACAGACTTATAATCTTGTTTTTTTTGTTCAATTACAGCCATACATCAGGTCACAAGCCATTTAATTTTTCGTCTGCAGCCATACAATTACTGAGTTACAGGTTACAAACAGGTAGTTTATTACACCAGCTTTGTTATTACACAAATACACCAGCTTTATTATTACACATTTACATCAGCTTTGGTATTTATAAAGATTCGCTTATGAGATTGTTTTTAATCTGTTACAGATTGTTTCCAATGGACATCCATGTTAATGTGGGTGGTTCCCATTGCAACAGCTAATTTCTCGTTAAGTTTCATTTGTTATTAAGTTCTTGCTTTAATTTCTCATTCTTATTTGCATTCAGGTTTTTGGTTAGCTTGGAAGTTGGGAGATGGATTGGATTTTGGGCTATCTTATTTGGAAGATTATGTCTTTAGTTTTGAACAATGAATTATGTTATTATTATGTCTTTAATTTGGAACTACGGTCTACGGGTTGTCTTTGTTTGCCTTTTTTTTTAAACATCCTAGTATTTGGTTTGTATGTTGGACTAGTGGTTATGTAGTATTAAGACTTTAATTTGAATTTTTTTTTGTTTTAAAATTCGGATATCCGTTTCACTATCCGAATGGATATCCGAAAATTCGGATATCCGAATTTTCGGATACGGATTCGGATAGTGAAATCAAGTATCCGAAATTTTCGGATATCCGGTTTTGAACACCCCTACACATATGTAATATTAAATGTAGACTTTGATTTTTTTTAATTTACACGTAAATAACAATTGTAGAGTTTTGATTTTACATATTATTTTTTTAATATATATATTATAATTAATTTAACTGCTTTACTTATTTGGCGCTTATAACTTCTAAAATATGACGTTTTATAAAATAATGAATATGTCATTAGAACTAGAATATTTGTATCTACATTTTGAACCAAGTTTCATTAAAAACGAAGTAGGTTCAATTATAATGTATTTTTTTATACTTTAATTATTAAACGGTTCCTAGGCCCGTCTAGGTACTTCATATTTCTTACCCATGATTTATCCGTGTAATAATTTAAAATTTTGGGAATGTTACACAAAATCCCTAAGAATTCGAATTTTCAGTTATGTTTTCCCAACAATAGCTGTCTACAGAGGATCAAGATCACTTTTAACGACTCGAGACCACAAGGTCTCGACTCGAGACCACAAGGTCTCGACTCGAAATCATAAGGATTCTCAAATTTTCACAACTCGAGACAACGATTTCGACTCGAGACCATATGGTTTCCACTCGAGACACTGAGGTTTCGACTAAGGGCTTCAATCTTCACAACTCGAGACCGTGGTTGCGACTCGAGACCTCATCAAGCAGTCGAGATCTCATAAAACACAGTAGTCGAGACCATGATTACGACTCGAGACACTGAGGTTGCGACTCGAGACCTCATAACTGAGTCAAGATCTCACTCGAGACCTAAGTCTAACTCGAAATCTCAACCTCATTACTTCAGGCTGTTTAATGTGAACTAAAATTTAGTTCGATCCGCGCTAATAGGTGGTTTGCTATTAAATAATTGGTTTTGTAATTAGATAATTAATCAGAATCAAATAATGTTTTACAAAACCAAAATGGCTTAACTTGTGTGAGCTTCTGATGTATCACTTCTTGCCAAAGCTGATTTGATACATCTATTTATTGCTTAAGTATAATAAAAGCCATGTTGAGTATGCATTACAAACGTGAATGCCTTAATTTATGGCCAAAGCTGATTTAATTCATTCATGTATAGCATTCTTAACAAGTGCATAACTAAAGTGATTGTCTCATCTCTGGCCAAAGCTGATTTGTCACGATTACTTTGCACACATGTTTAAATGATTACACTTCTGGCCAAAGCTGATTTGTCTTCGTTTAAGTAGAATTTTAACAAAGTCTATTATTTTGATGTTATTAATAGACATATCACAACCTCTTCACATAATGATCCTCATATTAATGATCCTTCATTAATCTTATAATCATTTCGTCTGCCTTATTTTTAAGTACCCATAACTTTACTCACTATAATTTTCTTCTACAAATCTATATCTCATCCAGTCTAATTCCTAAACCTCATATGTTTTGCCTTATTTAAAGTTTCTATAAGAATTAGCTCTTAAATTAAATCCTTGATTATCTCTTAAGACACGATAATCCTACTGTTCTCTTCTGATAAAGGTACTACAGAAGAAAAGTAGAGCATGATGAATAGGACAAATCAAACATGATGTCTCTTATGATAATCAAGATCTCTCTAACATAAATGCTATCACTAAAAGGTTACTCCAGATTAAGTTTTTCCTAAGACTAATCTATTATTGTGGAATAATCACAAGAATTCCTAAGATGCATGCCTTCATTTTAAACTATAAACTATAAAGCTAAGTGGTATATGTGAATACATAAGAATGTACAATACCATGACCCATAAAGTTAAGGGCTTACGCCTGGAAATAAGTACATTTTTCCAGTACATTACATACTAAGATTTTCACTTGTACAATTTGATGCCTTATAAATCAACTACAACACTCAAAAGTACCAAAGTCAAATGAGTGTGTTGGTAAGCAACATATGTACAAAGAAATAAATGTCTGAAACTGGAAAATAAGATGTTGTTCACCTTACAACCACTGAAACATCAAAAGAGGATAGTTTTAAGGTCCATAGACAAAGTACAAGTACAAAATTCCAACTCTAAGGTTCTTCAAGGGAGAATCTCATTGCATAATTATGCCATTAGACTAGGCATAAGCAACGAGACTATCCATTATTCAAAAGAGCAGTTGGATAAATTAATTAGATAGTCACTTACTAATGATATTTAAGTCTACTAATTTTAATATTCCAATTAACACATGATTAGTTGACTCTAATTCCATATGTTTCCTTACCAAAACTCGACAAATAACTAACATGAGAGTTAGTGACAAAAATTAAAAGTTAAGGCTGTAAGAACCATAATAAACAGTCTTCTAACAACGCCTTTCGATACCTTATATATTCCGAAGATTAATCAGAATATAGTATCATAATTAAGCAGTGTTATGAAGGTTGTGAGGTTTGCATAGTCAACATAAAGTCACACTTACCTTAAACTCTCATCTTATTTGTTCTAAATATCTGGATTGAAACATTACTAAGATAAAACTAGATGATACCTTACACTTTCACAATTTTTGTCATCATGCAAATGATAATTTGACAAAAGGAAAATGAGACTTTTAAATATCATCCATTATAACCGAAATTTATGAGAAATCATGACATGGTTAATGAGGATGATTATTCAATTAACCTCATTCTAAGTGATTTTAAATCATGACGTTAAAGCCCTAAAATATGACTTGGCTTAAGGAATAAGTATGGGTCCATCATAAGTCATTCATTGACATTCGTGGAACTTATTCCAAATGGAATATTCAGACATAATTCATTTATCATTTAAAGACTATCAACTTGTATCTAAATTTTGTCACATATGGCCCACGGTCTTAGAAGAAATCTATTCATATATACACTTAATAAGATTTCTATTAAATATGTCCCTAAAGTTTCTTATGACATCTGGACATTAAAAAAATCAAATAAAGTTTAACATATATATGATAGGTTCCCACGTCACGTACCTCATTGAAACTTCTCTTGTAGCATTTCTAGAGATATTAAAGATCAGTGGGAGCATTAAGTGTCTTAATAATAAGTTGCAAGAGGTGAGGGAGTGAAAACTTCATAATACTTCAATTTACACCTCTTGTACAAGACATTGCTCCATCACGACATTGTTCCATTAAAAGTTGTCTTCTTAAAATATAATGCTACTCTTACAAAAGTTTCATTGTTGCTTAATTGTGAGCACACTTAGATTTCTTACCTAAACTAACATAATCCTTAACAAGAGAAACTACAACGACTAACGTCATTAATTTGTTTTTTTCTCTATTAGAATTTGTTTGTAACACCCCGTGTTTCGGAAGTCAAAGTCAAGATTGAAGTCAAAGAAAGAAAAGATTGCTAATTGTAATCTGTCACTCCTTGCTCAACTCATGTTTTGACTTCTTTGACTTGCAGCTAATCTATTTATGTTATTGCATTAGTTGTATTATGTGGAGTACTTATTAATAATCGAGGTTTAATCGCATGTTTAATCGATTATCGCTATCGCATTCGCAACTCGAATTATGTGTCTTGGATATTGTTTTACGTGTGTGTGATATTTATGTGTTACTTGTGCATGTTATGTTTATGTTGAGGTGTTAATCAAAATCGCAATCTATCGCATCGCAATAGAATCGAAACGCTAAACGCAAGTTGACTATAGTGATTGTATGTTAGATATAGTAGTTGGGATTAAAAGTAATTTAATGAGTAATTCTATCGCATCGCTCTCTCGAATCGCATCGCAACGCTCAACGCTCGAATCAAAACGACTAAACTCATCATGCCGAACACTCGGATCGAGTGGCCAACCGATAGAATGGCCATCCGATCGGATTGCCATTCGATCGGGTTGTCACCCGATCGAGTTGCCACCCGATCGGACTGCCACCCGATCGACCAGCCCTCTTCCTCACTTTCCTTTTTAGGAAACCCTCTAAATACCCCCATATGTCACATCACTTGATGTGACAGCTCCTCACTCGACCCAGCCGCACTTTAGCCTCATTTCTCTTTATTTCTCTTGATTCTTGTAAGTTTTCAACCTAAATGTTGTACTTTCTTGATCTACACGCACTCCTACACATTTCTATCTTTTGAATCTTAACTTTTAACCATGAAATCACCGGATTTGAGGTGTTCTAGGGTGATGCCATCTTGGAGTTCTTATGAACTTCAATGTTTGGCTTCATTCCATCAAGAACAACTTGGATCTAAAGGATTTCCACAACATTTATCAATGTTTTCACATAGATCTACACAAATTCATGGTTGAAATGATTGAAAGAAGGTTTTCCAACTTTCTTTCAACTCTTTTACACTCAATACACTCAAACCCGATAGAATCGGAGCCCGTTCTGATCTTCTACTCTTTCTTAGTGATGGGTTAGTTCAAGATCTGAATTCTATCCAAGAGATATTGACTTCAGGTTTGAACATGAACTACCGACTCAAACCGTGAACATGTCGGAATAGGGTGATTCCTGTTCGGTCGGGACACATGGGCCGAGATAGGGTTTCTGTTGTTCAAGCATGTTATCAAAATGTCTCGTTCAAACACTACAAAACTTCAAACGAATCAAGTGTCAAGACGAATGGATTGTCAGGACGGATTGCCGTCCGATCGGATTGCCACCCGATCGGATTGCCACCCGATCAACCGACCATCCGATCGGGTTGCACTTGGTTCCTCACTTAAACTATTTTTCAAACTATTCAAGGATCTGAACGTTGAAACGGATTACCACCCGATCGGATTGCCATCCGATCGAGTGACCGTCCGATCGTGTGACGTTTAGGGCCTTGGTACTTAAACAATTTTCAACATGTTTAGTAGGTACGGATTGCCACCCGATCGGATAGCCATCCGATCGAGTGACCGTCCTGCTGTGAACTTGTTCTCAAACTGAGAAGCCTCGCCAATCGGATTGCTGTCCGATCGAACGACCGTTTGACCGAACTGAAGGGTAGAGATACTTCTCTAATTTTAAAATACTACAACGAAAACTTCAAAGTACAAACCATCATAATCAAACACATCCTCACCAAACGAGGTGACAATCCAATCGAATGGCCATCCGATCGGATGACCATCCGAACTGATTGCCATCCGATCCTTGGTACTCATGCACCGTTTTACGCGCCGACTTTCGATTATGCTATCATTAACTGTTCAGGCTAATTCCGCTCTAGCGCTCCCTTCAATCCATTAACTCAATCGCTGTGAGTATACTCGATCCCCTTTTTGCTTTATGCACTTTTGGGGTGTTACATACGTTACTTATTCTAAATCACATCGAACACACAACGCAACAATATTTATACGCTGACCTCTAACGCATGTTATACGTGACTCGATGAATGCCTGTTTGTTATGTTAACACATTGATTGTTGTCTACCTGCCTTAGCAACGATGGTACTATAGTTTGGACTCAGCACCTGTTCATTCAGGGGTTGTTAAGGACAATTACTTCACGTGTTCACAGTGGTGAATATGTGTTGCACACTCGCTACTCGCAGTCAACTAACAGTCATTAGTATTGATAGGATCTTTGTCGATAACTTACATGCTTCACATTATACGTTATACATGCTGGTTATGCGTAAACGATTTCGAACTCTATTATGCTATTATCAAACTTGTATGCTCACCTTTACACTATGTGTATTGACTTTTACTTTAACGTATGTGGCAGGTGCTTAAGTTGCTAGGATGCCTTGTTTGCTGTGTGATGAAATCGAGGCTAGGAAAGAGTCTAGAAACAAACAATTTATTTTTATTTGAAATCTGAGTTGTCGGAACAGAACTACTTGTCTTGATTTTTGTCTGTAATAATTATGCTACTTATTATGTCATGGTATGGGACGTGATGCTTTAAATAATTGGTAATCGTAGTTGTTATGGGAACTTCTGGACAATCTGTTTCGCTCAGTACCGCGCCCCGATGTTTCCGCCATCGGTTGGGGTGTGACAGATTGGTATCAAAGCCATAACTATAGGGAATTAGGCGAGACTCGACCTAGTCCGGGTCGATGTCTTAGAAACGACCTAGTCTATAGTCTAAGTACCAACAGACCGACTTGTGCATACCCGGTAGGGGTTTTGCACGAGCTTGCTCGCTATTTCTCTCTATCTCTCGTTGTACACTACACACTTGCGCGAACATCGCATACTACAGTTCTGCGCAAGATCAGCCTTTCCTAAGGTTGTTTACACACACAAACGGATGATCTGGTTAAGACTAGGTGTGAAAAACCGCAAAACTCTTGACCAGATTACTCGTTCGAATTGCTATTTTTACTATAAAACAAGAGCTTTTGCGTTGAATTAGGAGTGAAATTCATACTTCGACGCAAATCTCCTTATCTATCTCGCGAATTTATCACACAAACAGGGACGAAGTCGCTAAGTTAGGGGTGAAACCCGAACCTTGATGACTCGTTCTACTCTTAAATATGGTTTTACAACACTCTCACCAAAGTCTCGACGGACTCCAACAACTTGAAGTCACACCAGACGGGAAGGATGCGTGCCATTCACCCAAAATTCGAGGCAAGAGCACAGTCCCGAAGGCCAAAGTGTACACTTAAAGTTCTTGTGAATAGTCGAATCACTTTAGATAGTCGACATATATCTTGCCGAAGACAATCTATTCTCGATTTCTATGTGTTTCGATTCTGAGCCCGCAACTGCTGACTCTGATATTTCTCGACTTTATGTGGAATTTATGTGTTTTATGTGACTATACGTTTTGATTTTGGTGGTTTATTCATTCTCGCTGTTTATTTCGATCAGCACGCACAACCCACACTACACCATCGTCAACAAATCGCTGGTCATCATTCGCAATAGCTGCTTGATATTCGCAATCGCTATAATTAATCGCTATAAGCGCTGTGAAGGATAGGGAATACGTGCAACATATAGTTAGGTTTTTGTATTCTGACTGCCTCATGTGCCTCTATGCCTTACGTGCTTATGTGTTTTTGTGCTCTACGTGCCTATGTGCTTACGTGTTTATGTGCCTATGTGATACTGTGTTTATGTGGATACGTGTTCCTGAGCTTTATGGTGATCGCTAGACTATACTAGGAATAATCAAAATTTGTGTTGAGTCCTGTGGCGATGTCTGTTGCAGACAATGTCGTCATCTGGATCTCACGCTACTCAAGCTGCTCGCCGAAAGCAAGCAGATAAACATCTCGCCGCTATGGTTGCTAAGCAAATGGTGAAAGTTGTTCCTCAAATCGTCAGTGAACTGTACGAAAATATGAGTAAATCTTCAGAAAAGTCAAGGACCGATACTCCCAAAGCTGCTTTTAGGTTCAAACAGTTTAAAGCTTGCAGACCGAAAGAATTTACTGGCGAAGATGGCCCTACGGCCTTATTTCAATGGTTTGATTCGATCGAGGTCACCTTGCGCCAGAGTGGCTGTCCTAACGATCTCCGCACTCTGAATGCTACCGGCGTCTTCCAATCCCGAGCGCTAGATTGGTGGACACCCGAGAGGAACAAACGCGGAAACGACGCAGCTTATGGTTTGATGTGGGATGAGTTGAAGGACGTCATGTTGGAAGAGTTCTGCCCTCCCCACGAGCGCCAAAAGTTGGAGGACGAATTATGACACATTAAGCAGAAGGAGGGTGACAACGCTGCTTTAACCGCTCGCTTCAAGCAGCTTAGCATAATCTGTCCTGATCAAGTTAAGACCTCCGACATGGCAATCAAGAAGTATATTCGAGCTCTGCCAGATTGTGTCGCAGATTTTGTGCAAGCTTCAAAGCCAGCAACAATCGAAGAAACTTACCTGCTTGCCGCTGAAATAAACGACAAGCGAGTCAAGCCTGGCTTCTGGGATAAAGCCGCCAAGAATCTACATCAAACTACCACCGCACCAACTGCTGAAACCGCCGCCACTCCTCAGTCTTTAAAAGCCTCTCGTTGTAAGAGGAAGAACAACAGCAACTCCAGCAACAAGAACTGTGCTGTAACCACTGCTGCCCCACTTCAAGCTGTACCAGCTCAGCAGCAAACTCAACACCGCCAGGTTGCGGCACCGGTAACCCAAGCACCGCCGGCAAAGCGTGCTTATACTGGTCCTCACGCTGCCTGCCCGACTTGCACCTATCATCACCCAGTGGGGATCGCCTGCAGACTTTGTGTACATTGCAATATGTACGGCCATTTCACCGCCAACTGCCGTACAGGTCCTCGACAAGCACTAGCACCAGCTACTGCTCATCAAGCTCTGCTCCCTGCCCCTCAAGGCCAACAAGCAGCTCCGGCACCCGCGGTCAATGCTAGAGTCTGCTTTGCGTGTGGTGATCCCAACCACTTCGCAAACATATGCCCCAATCGGGTTGTGAAACAAGAGCAACAACAGCAGCAGCCCCAGCAGCCTCAGCAACAACAGCAACAAGCCGCTCGTGCTCAAACTTTCAACATTAATGTGCGCCAGGCTCAGGCTGACAACAACGCGGTCAATGGTACGTTCCTTGTGAATGGTATTTATGCTTCATGTTTGTTTGATACTAGAGCCGATAACTGCTTTGTATCGTTTGAGTTCGAAAAGCTTCTTAATCGTAAGCGCGCCCATCTCCCCTCGATGTTCGATGTTGAAGTTTCCATCGAAAGAACCGTTGCCGTCAACTCTGTTCTTCGTGATTGTACTCTCGAACTCAACAATCACATCTTTCCTATCGACCTTATCCCGATGCAGCTCTGTAGTTTTGATGTCATAATAGGCATGGACTTTCTTCGTGAAAACCATACTGAAGTTGTTTGCTTCGATAAGATGATTCGATTCTCGCTCGCTAATGGTGATCAATTATGTGTCTATGGTGAAGTCGCGTCGAAGAAACTCCAACTCATGTCATGTGTCTAGGCTAGCAAGTATCTCCGCAAGAAATACCAAGCTTTTCTGGCACACATTATAGTAGCGGAGAAAAAGGGAGTTAAAGAGGTGAAAATAGTTCCCGTTGTTTGTGAATTCCCCAACGTTTTTCCTAAAGATCTCCCAGGCTTACCACCAAGTCGTGATATCGACTTTCGCATCGACCTCATTCCTGGAGCAAACCCTATTGCAAGAGCTCCTTACCGACTCGCTCCGTCCGAAATGCGCGAATCTCAAGTCAGCTCCAGGAATTGCTTGACAAAGGCTTTATTCGCCCTAGCACCTCTCCTTGGGGCGCACCAGTCCTTTTCATCAAAAAGAAGGATGGGTCGTTCCGGATGTGCATCGACTATCGGGAATTGAATCAGCTGACAATCAAGAATCGTTACCCGCTGCCTCGCATCGATGATTTGTTTGACCAGTTACAAGGTGCTACGTGTTTCTCCAAGATCGACCTACGCTCAGGCTACCACCAGTTACGCATACAAGAGGAGGATATTCCCAAAACCGCTTTTCGCACTCAATACGGCCACTACGAGTTCGTTGTTATGCATTTTGGTTTAACCAATGCACCCACAGTTTTTATGGATCTGATGAATCGCGTGTGTAAACCTTTTCTTGACCGCTTCGTCATCGTGTTCATCGATGATATCCTGATTTATTCCAAGTCGAAAGACGAACACGCGCAACATCTACGTTTGGTTCTCGAGCTACTCCGGGGGAATCGACTCTATGCCAAGTTCTCCAAGTGTGAATTTTGGCTAGAGGAGGTACAATTCCTCGGTCACATTGTCAATAGTCACGGTATTCACATCGATCCTGCGAAGATCGAAGCTGTCAAGAGTTGGGTCACACCTAAGAACCCGTCTGAAGTCCGTTCTTTTCTCGGACTAGCGGGCTATTATCGCCGATTTATCGAAGGGTTCTTTAAAATCGTTGTGCCGCTAACCTCTCTCACGCAAAAAGACAAGCCTTTTGTTTGGGGAACTGAACAAGAGACTGCCTTTCAAACCCTTAAGTACATGCTTTGCAATGCTCCTGTTCTCACTCTACCCGACGGAAATGATGACTTTATAGTCTATTGTGATGCCTCGAACCTTGGCCTTGGTTGTGTTCTCATGCAACAAGACAAGGTTATTGCTTACGCATCTCGTCAGCTCAAGATCCACGAGAAGAACTATACAACCCACGATCCACGAGAAGAACTATACAACCCACGACCCCGAGCTAGGCGCAGTTGTTTTTGCGTTAAAGATCTGGCGACACTACCTTTACGGTACAAAGTGTACGATCTTCACCGATCATAGGAGCCTACAACATATCTTTGACCAGAAATGTGAGGCCCTCTTTTTCGTTTTTTATAAAATAACATACAAGGGCTATTTAAAGTATAACTTTTATTAAAACATCCTAACTTTACCCGATTTAAAGATTTCAAAACTAGCAACACTAATACATACTTTTAACAAAATTTGGGCATGACCCGTCCGTAAGACGAGCGTATCCCTATTTTGTACAACTTCCAAACGATAATATTCATGACCCGTTCATCTAGACACGACTAAAACCCATAACATCAAGTTTTGAAAAGTATGACTACTAACAAGATTATGCAAATTAAACAAGTAATTGACCGAAAACATTTGTACAAACTAGCGGAAGCGCCTGGTATGACATAACATGAACACGTGCTCGCTCCGATTCTCCAAGTCGCCTAAATTGAGGATTTACCTACATTCAACCACAAAGCTTTAAAGGTTAGTCATAATATCTATTTCGCTTACAATACTAACATTATAGTTCCATTCGCTTACATACTTTCATTTCTTTTACGCATTCGATTACTCAATTAAATGGGTAATGGCATATACTCTCATAATGAGATTCAAGCATACCACTTACGACCCGGTAACATCGGGTTAATTGCTTTCAACATAAATCCTTCGTTCTATCCGTATAACGGATTGAACTTCATACATTCGTTATTGCATTCGCGACCACCCGTTCTAAACGGATGGTACCTTATCCTTACTCGACTTGTTCAACTTGAACTGGTCGACTTGCATAGCTTATCATAACCTTCGTTAGCATAACCAAATCCGCAAGGGATTTGCTACCCACTTACTAATCACCATATTCATTATAACAAGGGTTGTTCTTCATAATCATTAACAAAATTTAAGTAAGGTTTTGTATGCAACGGAACATACAACTCAACACTGAAATTTAATTAGCGAACCATCATTCGTAAATCTACATGAAAGGAGAATTAAGTTCATATGAACTTACCGCGATCTTGAGATGCTTGTGCCTTCGAGTGACTTGCGCCTTCTTCCTTCTTCGCGCCTATAAGTCATAATCTCATACTTTAGCTTTCATAAACATTACTTACACAATCCTTTTAGTACGTTGTAGCGTCTACTAATCACATACATTATTATCATAAAGAAATTGCATCTTCCTAACAAGTATTCATGTAAAAACCATAACTAAGCTCACTTAGGCATTTCATCGAACACATTGTGTGCGTATTACTAATTTAGCACAATGTACAAGCATTTTAAACACGATTTCCATAGTTTACTCATTGATTAACATAAACATCTCTAACTTGGAAATTTATCATCCTAAACATGAATACCTAGTTCTTAATCAATTATTCATAACAATTTCATCAATCAACAATCAAATTAACATGTAGAACTTCACAATTTTTAACCTTCACTTGACATGCAAGTGGGTTTTTGCCCTAATCATACTCACATTCGAAATTTAGCATCTATTGATGTCTAAACATTCATAGCAACCGTAAATCATACTAGATTTTGTATTACATTCACGAATTACACTATACCCACATAACCAAACATCATCAAATAAGGAAATTTCACTTACTTGAGATCAAGAACACTTAGATGATCAGGATTCTTAGTTCATGCATTCGATTCTTCAACAATTTGGCTTTCAATTGATGGGATTTTGTGATTTAGGGTTTTTGAGAGGGAAGGAGTTCTCCCCCTGGACCTCACGATCGCACACACACACACCAGACTAATCTGGTTTTATTTTTTTGTCATGTTTTAATTCCATATTTACATATCTAGTCCTTCATCTTTTAATCCCCATTCATTCTTTCTCATTTCTAATTACTAACTTGGTAACTTAATGCATATATGGGGTTTTTGATTTGTTAAATGTTATAAATCTTAATAATGGTCAAATTTCATATTTACCATTTCTTTTCGTCAAAGTTTTGCGATGAAGCATTAAAGCACGTCACATACGAAATTTGGGGTGTTACAAGAAAGAACTAAATATGCATCAACGCCGGTGGGTGGAACTCCTCAACGATTATGACTGTGAGATTCGTTATCATCCCGGCAAAGCAAATGTCGTTGCCGACGCTCTCAGCAGACGGAGTTATTTGCACAGCGCCCGTAATATCCAAGCCCAATATGATCTTGAAACCCTCATCCGCGAAGCCCAGCATGCCTGCTTTAATGAGCGCACCTTGAAGAAGGAAAGGATTCTCAACAATGGAGCCCAGCTAGAAAATAAGTCGAATAGGATATTCCATTATCTGGACCGAATTTGGGTTCCTAAAAGGACCAATTTATGACAGATTTTGATGGACGAGGCCCACAAATCCTGGTATTCTATTCATCCCGGAGCCGACAAGATGTACCAGGACCTGCGCTACAAGTACTGGTGGCTGGGCATGAAGAGGGATATCGCCCTCTATGTTTCGAAGTGCCTAACCCGCTCGAAAGTCAAGACTGAGCACCAAAGACCCTCTGGCTTACTCGTTCAACCCGAGATCCCTATGTGGAAATGGGAGAGTATAGCTATGGACTTCATAACAAAACTCCCACGCACGCCCACAGGTCACGACAGCATTTGGGTTGTCGTTGACCGTTTGACTAAATCTGCTCACTTTCTGCCAATACGGGAAGACTACAAGGTAGAAAAATTAGCCCGAATCTACACCAAAGAGATCATTTGTTGACATGGGATGCCTCACGACATCATTTCTATCCGCGATGCTCTACCTCGCGTTGTTGGGAAACATTTCAAGCTGCTATCGGTACTGCACTTAATCTAAGTACCGCATTCCATCCCCAAACTGATGCTCAGACTGAAAGGACGATTCGTACCCTTGAAGACATGATCCGTTTGTGTGTCATAGATTTCGATGGTAATTGGGACGTATACTTTCCTTTAGTCGAATTCTCGTACAATAACAGTTATCATTCCAGCATTCAAATGGCACCATTTGAGGCATCATATGGAAGAAGATGTCGATCGCCTATTGTATGGCACGAGATCGGGCACTCGCAATTAACCGGTCCTGAGCTATTGCAAGAAACGACTGACAAAATCCTCCAAATTCGAGACAATCTACTGAAAGATCGGAGTCGTCAGAAAAGTTACGCCGATAGACGACGCAAGCCTCTTGAATTTGACATTGGCGACCATGTACTCCTAAAGGTATCACCTTGGAAGGGTGTGGTCAGATTCGGCAAAAGGGGAAAGCTCGCGCCTTGATATGTAGGACCCTTAAAGATTCTGGAAAGGATCGCAAAAGTGGCTTACAGACTCGAACTACCGGAGGAACTTAACAACGTCCACCCGACTTTCCACGTTTCGAACCTCAGAAAATGCTTGGCTGAGTATGATTTACACGTACTGTTGGTGCACTTATGTCTGCACTTTGTCTGTATTCGGTCACGATGTAAAACGATATCTTGTTAGTCTTGTAAGTTTGACCAAGTCAACCATCCTCCTGGTTTGACTTGGACAAACAGTCAACAGTATGTTTGTAATTTGTTTGGTTCGAAGGATGGTCATCGAAGGATCTCTTATATCCTTCGATGATGATGAGCTCGATAGATGGACCGTCGATAGATGGACCACGAAAGATCCCATCTTTCGTGGTACATGTTGATCATTCGAGCCATTCATGGTCGAAAGATGATCTTTCGACCAGTCTGCATGATCCTTCGACCAGACCTGCTGTGTTCGGGTATAAATACCCGTGTGTTGTGTTCATTTCCAGAGCTAGACGAGTTGGACAGAGAAAAAGGAGAGACATAGAGAACACTTAGAGCAGATAACACACACACACACACTGTTAGAGAGAGTTTATAGAACTGATCTGTAAACATTGAGCTGTAACCGGACCTTTCATACGTTTAATACAAGTGGTGTTAATCGTTGAGTCTTGTGTGTTGATTATTTGCGTGTTCTATCTCGGTTTGCCATCTCGGTTGGATTCCGCACAACCGAAGTGGTTCGTATACAAGGATTAGGCGACTAGATCCTCCCCTAGCCGGACCTACAAGTGGTATCAGAGCCATGGCTCTTATCCTTGTTAAAACCGAGGTGTTCTTGTGTTTTTCGGGATTTTAAGTTCATATTTTTCTGGAAAACGTGTTTAAAACGGCTGAAATCTTGGTGTTTTGCTGGAAGTTCTTATAAAAACCACTATACTTTTCATACTCACATATTAAAAGTTGGTTTTTAGTGAAGTTTCGAGCAAAATTCGGGTTTCGAAAAACCTTCGGTTCATCAGAAATCTCATATTTCTGGGCTGTGTTCTTGATAAATATTACACATTTGATCTTAAAATTTTGAATCACAAAGTGTTTGTGTGTTGGGAGTTGTGTTTTGATTAAAATATTGGACATCATTACCTGGTTGGTGAAAAACCTGCATGTTCAGACCTGAAGATATGGTCTGAACATACTTTCTGCCGAAAGTTCTCACCAACCCGTCAACTTTTCGCCAAACTGTCCGATTTGTCAACTGTGTCAGAACCATTTCGAAAGATATCCTTCGAACTCGAAAGACCATCTTTCGATCAGTGGAGGTTCGATAGATCATCATCCTTCGAACCAAGGAATCATTTCGAAACTTTCATCTTTCGGTCTACTATTCATTTTCGAAAGACTGGGATCCTTCGACTGGGGAGTCTTTCGAAGTCATCTTTCGTGTGTATCTTTCGGTCTACTGTTCATTTTCGAAAGATAAGGATCCTTCGTTGGAGAATCTTTCGAAAAACATTGTTCGAAACTCAACAGAGATCCTTCGAACCCTGTTGATCCTTCGAACAGGTGTGGATCTTTCGATCATCAGTCTGGTTGTGCTTAACAGTTTGTGTTTTTCAAGTGTCTTTCGACAGGTATCCTTCGGCTGGTATTATTATTTTTCTTAATCAAAAATGAATCCAAGGTGGAATACTTTGGTAAATACAGATATGTACTTTGGTACTCCGTCATCTTCCGCACCGGTATCTTCTCAAGCTAATGCAGTTTCTACCGGTCAATGGGCGTTTGTATCAAATCAAGTCCCAAGTGTTCAAAGCATTCTCTTAAGCGAGAGTGAAACGGGAAGTTTGAATAGACCTCCAAAGTTGATGCATTTATACGAATATCCAGGATGGATTGATAGATTTCATACTTACGTTCTTGGTCAGAATACAGAGTTGTGGTTGCGGTTCATCACAGATTTTGATCAAACAATAGAGGTTGCTGCATCATCTGCTGCTACGTTTGCAGATCTTACAGAAGATCAGAAAAAGGTGTATGATTTGGAAAAGAAGGCATATGCCATTCTCACTCAGGCATTGAGTAAAGATATTTATCATCAGTTTGTCAGTTACAAGACAACGAAGAGGTTGTGGGACGCGTTGAAAACAAGGGGCGTAGGAAATGAAGCAACACGTCAGTTGAGAAAAGAGTTGCTGAAGAAAGAGTTTGATGGTTTTTCGTGTATGGAAAATGAGTCGTTGGGTGATTTGACAAGTCGATTTAATCACTTGTTGACTGAATTGACAAATTTTGGGGTTGTTACAACTCCTGTAGAGATTGTGAAGAGGTTTGCAGATGCATTGCCACCTCAGTGGAATACATTCTTGGAAATCATGAAGTACAATGGTACTTTAGATACAACGAGCTTCAACGATTTTGTTCAAATTCTAGAAAACAAGAATCAGGAAGAGACTCTGAAGGCAAAAAGAATTCCCGTGCCTCAAAATCCTGATATGTATTTTGGAACCTCTAGCACCTCTACAAAACCCTCTTCGCATGCTCCAGTTCAGACAGCTTTTGTGACTAGCACAGATATGTATGGCAATACTATCCAAGTGCCGGTTCCTCCAAAGACAGACATGTATGGAAATCTGCTGGAACCAGTCCCTCAATCAGCACCACAACAGCAACGACCTCTCAGACCAACTGATATGTTCGGAAATCCTTTACCAACAACAGACATGTATGGGAATCCACTTCATCCTCCACAGCAGCAAGCTTGTTATGGAAGTACATCATCTGCTAGTCAGCAATCTAAGCCAAATACAGTACGGCTCGACACTTCAAGCTTCTCAAAAGTTAGTGTGGAAGTAGCTAAGGAACACATGGAGCTGCTAAACACTTTGGTTAGCGCATACTGTGGTTTAGTAGAAGGTCAGATTGGCAACATTAATCTGACTCAAGAAGACTATCAGCAGATAGACAAAGAAGAGATGGAGATGATGGATATCAAGTGGGCCTTTGCCAGTGCTGTTAGACGAGCAAAGGATTTCATGGAAAGAACTGGACGAACCAGCTTGGAAGGCAAGAAAGATACCAAGTATGGGTTCGACAAGCAAGCTGTAAAGTGCTTCAACTGTGGCGAACGTGGTCATTTCAAGCGTGAATGTACAAGGCCATCGCAGCATGGGAACCAGAATCCTTTCCGAGGTCAAGGCAACAGGGCAAATCAGAACCAAGGAAGGAACAACGAACGAACACTGGTGCCTGTCAATAACCAGAGTCAAGCAGGACCATCAAATGCCAATCAGGCACTTGTGGTTCAGGTGGATGAAGGTTGTGATTGGTCAATCCAGCTGGGAAATGATGCACCTGATGGAACAGCTTGTTTTGCTGAAGTGGTTAATGATCTTAAACACGCCAGTGGTGGAGAATCTTCCACCAATGGTGTTGAATCTTCTGAAGATGAAGACAGCTCCGGGTACAGTGGAAGTTCAGATGAAGAGTCCTCTACTTCAGGCAATGATCAGGTGGATGACACAACAAGTGCGTCAGTCGATGCTGCTGATTTTGATGAGCTTTTGGAAGAAGCAGCAGCAGGAATTCAAAGAAGATCTATTTTGGTGGATCAAGCTGCTTATTCTTCGTCTTCTCTCCATTCAGCCTTTATGGCGAATGTCGACAGTTCAACAAGTCAGGTATGTGTCGACGAACTCACTTCTGTTAGCTGTAGTAACTGTGATAGTTTGCATGTTAGATGTGCTGAGTTGGAAGCAAACATGTCTGAGTTGCAAGGCAAACACGATGCTTTACAAGCTAGTTTGTTTGAATTGCAAAACAAACATGTTTCTGTGAATGATAGGTGGTGTGAATTGCAAAGCAAACACGAGGCTTTGCAAGAGAAATATGATGTGACATTTATTCATAATCAGAAATTGACAGTTGATATGTCAAAGTGCACTGAAGCCAATATGTTTTATGAAAACCATGAAAAGGATTATAAATCAATGATTGAAACATTGAAGAAAGATAAAAAGGAGCTGACTAAAATGGTTTCCAGAAAACAAACTGACATTAATTTGTATATCACTCGTCTTGAGGTGATGCAAAAAGAAATGGCTTGTGTTAAAACAGAAAGTGAGGCGATCCGACTCAAGTTAGACAGTTATTTGAGTTCTAGCTATGTGTTGGATCACATCATTGATGTGCAGAAAGAGAAAAAGGATGTCACATGCATAGGTTATAAGCAATGTCCACCACCCGTGAGAAACAATTTTGATGCTCTGCCTGATGAGGAATATAGAACTCACTTTGAACCGTCTGTTCCTCTAGATGTTAATGAATTTGCTACAGAATTTACTACAGGACTCGGATACAAGAAAGAAGTATCGTCAGATTCAGATGTGTCAGCAGATACATTTGTAACTGCTGAACAGAATCAGGATCCTCCAGTTGTGGTTGAGGATGTTGATTCTTCTGATGATGAGTCTGATGATACTGATTCGGAAAAGTCTGATGCAGTAATCAAAGAAGAGGACATACCTCTTGAGAATCATATCTTATGTGATCCTCCCACAAAACCTGCTAAGACTGTTCCAACCGAGTCCACATCAGCAAAAGAGTCGGAGAGTGTGGAGTTGCTGTACACTCTTGTTGGTGATGATAAGATCTATTCAGACAAAGATTTTCCTATTAAAAATGTTAATCAATCTTTAATCAGTAAAGTCTTTGAAAATTCTACAAGTAAGTTTTTGGGAAAGACAGGACCACATGTTACAGTCACACAATGTCCTCCTATCCCAAAGGCTGAAGTTAGAAAACAGTTTGGGAACAAGAAATTACCAACAGTGCCAAAACAGCAAAACCATACCAAAACAAATGGTAAGGCACCGACTCAAACTCAAAAGAAACCGAATCAGAAGAAGAAGAAGAATGTGAACTTTGTGAAGTCGAAGGGAACGGACAAAATTGAAAAGTTTGCAAATCAATCTAATTTAGATTTTGTCCAGAAAGCAACGGTGATGAAAAGGAATGAACCAAGTTGCTCAAAACCTAGTACCTCGGGATCACAAAGTTCATCCTCGGCAAGACGACCACATGATACTTCGGGGTTTGTTGAACGAAGATCATGTTTTGAATGTGGAACAATCGGGCATATTGTTCGAAATTGCCCGTATCTTCATAAACAAAAAGGCATAGTTGATGATCCCCGTGGCCCAACTGACCGCAAGCGATCTGTTTCTGTAAAACAAGATCCCCGACTCATAAGAGAAAGGGAAAAGAAACAGAAACGCCAACAGGTCAAGAAACTTGAAAAAGAAATTAAAACCGATGTGGTTCACAGACCATCTGTTTCAGTTAAACCAGAAAATTCAAAGTTTTCAAAAACTTCAAACAAACAAACTGGTAACACTCAACAGACCTGGAAACCAAAAAGGGTTATTGAATCAGGGGGACCATCACAATTTCCAAATCATCAAAAAGTGGAAGTTATTGTTGTTGATAAGAATGGAAGACCCAAGACCACAATGGCTTGGGTCCCCATCTCCAACTAATCGATTGAGTTCATGTGCAGGGTGTTCCAGGAGGAACTATCAGTAGTCATTGGATTGTTGATAGTGGGGCATCCAGGCACATGACAGGCGACATGAAGCTTCTCTACGACGTTAAATCTATTAGAGGAGGTTATGTTGCTTTTGCTGGAGATAAGGGCGGATATATAACGGGTGAAGGAATGATTTCCAACGGGGTTGTTAGCTTTGACAAGATCAACTTTGTGCAACAACTTGATCACAATCTTCTTAGTGTTTCTCAAATTTGTGACAAGCAGTTCTCAGTACACTTTGATGCTAATGGATGTTATGTGCTGAAACCCGGCTTCAAAATTCCAAAAGAATGGATTCTCTTGTCGGCTCCAAGGATAAATGATCTGTATGTCCTTGATATGAGCCAAGCTATCACAACGTCTGCACAAGCAACTTGTTTCGTTTCCAAAGCCACAGAAAAAGATACAATCTCTTGGCACAGACGAATGGGTCACATTCACCTACGCAAAATGAATCATTTGGTGTCAAATGAATTGGTGAATGGTGTTCCTCTTAAAAATTTCCATCTTCAAGACGTCTGTGTCTCGTGCCAGAAAGGAAAACAAACGAAGAAGCGACACCCTACAAAGAAAGTCAACACGGTGGCTGTTCCTCTTGAACGTTTGCACATGGATTTGTTCGGTCCTGTCAAGCACAAAAGCATTAGGAATGATCAATATTGCCTCGTGATTACTGATGATTATTCAAGATTTTCTTGGGTGGCGTTCATGGCACACAAGAGTGAAACCTTCGGTATTATCAAAAACTTGATCATTCAGATTGAGAATCTTTACAACTTGAAGGTTAGGCGGATACGTAGCGACAATGGTACTGAATTCAAAAATCATGCAATGGCGGAGTTTTGCACTTCAAAAGGTATTCTTCACGAATTTAGTGCAGCTTATACTCCTCAACAGAATGGCGTCGCTGAACGTAAAAACCGCACATTGATCGAGACTGCTAGGACTATGTTGGTAGAGTCGCAGCTACCCATTCCATTCTGGACTGAAGCTGTGTCCTCTGCATGCTATACGTTGAACCGAGTCCTTACAGTCAAAAGGCACAACAAGACCTGCTTTGAGCTTATCAACAAACGGAAACCAGACTTGTCTTATCTTGAACCGTTTGGAGCTCCTTGCACAATTATCGATCCTCATGGAAAGTTTGGGACAAGATCTATCGAGGGATACTTTCTTGGGTATTCCACCCCGAACTTAAGAGTCTGGAATTTAGAGACTAAAAGGGTCGAGGAATGGTCTGAAGTCAGAGTACAAAGGCACACTTTACCAGTCAGAAATCCTGGTCAGCCTTGGATGTTTGAGTACGATGACTTTTTCAATTCGATCAATGTTGAAGCAGTTGAAGAAAGTGCTGCAGCAATGATGTTTTTCGAGAGTGACAATGCTACAGATTCACCGTTGGTTCGTCCCATTATTGTCAATCAAGAACCATCTTCAGTGAACAATAATGCTCTCGACAATGAGGATTTTCATGATGCTTCCGAATTGAACGAATCTTCAGAGGATGATGAATTTCTAGATGCAGATCAAGAAGCTCCAACAGCAGTTCATGGTATTTCAGAGGGTACTCCTCCAGTGGTTGTCCCTCGAACAGCTGAAACTTCTGCATCATCCTCTTCGTCAATTCCGGGACTTGAAATGATTGTTGATCTCAATCTCAACAATCTGGGTACAAATATTCCAGTTCAAGATAATCCAGAAACAAGGATTCACAATACCCATCCTCAACAAAACATCATAGGAAATGTGCAAAGTGGCGTTCAAACAAGAAACATGTTGCGAAACAACAACAATGCAGGCTTGTATGCAACTATCCGAGAATCTGGTCAACAGAATGATTGGTCTTTCGCGTGTTATGTTTCACAGGAAGAGCCAAGAACTTGGAAAGATGCATTGAAAGATAGCTCATGGGTTGAAGCGATGCAGGAAGAACTGCAGCAATTCCAGAAGCTTGGTGTCTGGAAACTCGTAGAGAAACCTGCTGGATACAAGAAGATTGGTACCCGTTGGGTGTTTAAATGCAAAAAGGATGACCGTGGGATCGTTATCCGAAACAAAGCAAGGCTAGTCGTTCAAGGTTTTCGTCAGATTGAAGGGATCGACTACAACGAAGTGTATGCACCTGTTGCGCGTCTAGAAGCCATTCGGATCTTTCTGGCCTATGCCTCATTCAAAGGTTTCAAGGTATACCAGATGGACGTGAAGAGTGCTTTCTTACATGGTGTGGTAGAAGAAGAGGTGTACGTCGAACAGCCTCCAGGTTTTGAGGATCCTATCCATCCCGATCGGGTTTGGTTGCTCAACAAAGCTCTCTATGGTCTTCATCAAGCACCGCGAGCTTGGTACGCAACCTTATCTAATTATCTGCTGGAGAATGGATTTCGCAGAGGCCTAATCGACTGTACTCTTTTCATCAATGAACAAGATGGAGATCTTCTACTGGTACAGGTATACGTTGATGATATTATATTTGGGTCTACTAATGATGTTTTGTGTAGGGATTTCGAGCGTGTTATGCAGGATAAATTCGAGATGAGTGCAATGGGGGAAATGACTTTCTTTTTGGGCCTACAAGTACAACAAACTGAGTCTGGGATTTTCATCCATCAGACTAAATATGTTGGTGACATTTTGAGCCGGTTCCAGATGTCAGATGCAACGCCCATTGGTACCCCATTACCACAAAATCACGGAATTACTCCAGACTTGAAGGGTCAAGATGTTAGCCCCTCATTCTACCGCGCAATGATTGGATCCCTTATGTACCTCACAGCATCAAGACCAGATATAATGTACCCAACGTGCCTGCTTGCCAGATATCAAGTGAACCCGAAGGCCTCACATCTTGCAGCTGTAAAAAGGATTTTTCGTTATTTGAAGGGTTACCCTGACACCGGTCTGTGGTACCCTAGGGATAATAACTTTGACTTGATCGCATTCAGTGATTCTGATTTTGGCGGATGCAAAATCGACGGTAAATCCACAACGGCTGGATGTCAGTTTTTGGGAAATCGCCTAGTCACATGGCAGTGCAAGAAGCAGACGTGCGTCGCTACATCAACATGCGAAGCTGAATACATTGCTGCATCAAGTTGTTGCTCCCAAGTTCTATGGATCCAACAACAAATGCGTGATTACGGTTTTGAATTCCTAACTACTCCTATTTACGTTGATAACTCTGCTGCATTACAGATCACTAAAAATCCTGTGCAGCATTCAAAGACTAAGCACATCGACATTAAGTATCACTTCATACGTGATTGCTTTGAGAAAAGGCTAATCGATGTTGCTTACGTCCACACCGATGACCAACGTGCCGACCTTTTTACCAAAGCATTTGACAAGTCAAGATTTGACTATTTATTATTGGTAAACGGCATTAAGGTCAAGCAAGAGTAATCCACATCGGAAAATCATTTTTGTAAATACCTTTGTGTTTTAAATTTGTCTTAGTTTATTGATTTTAGGGGGAGTAAATCCAAAAATTTGAAAATCCAAAAACATCGAAAAATTTCAAAAGCACAAAAACATAGAAAATCAAAAATGAGTTTCCTGGCGAGTAAAAGAGAAAATGATAGTACATCAGTGGTCTGTCTAAACCTCTTTAAACCTTATATGAAAAACGATAAGCAGCTCTATATAAGATGTATCGGTAGGCTCACAATCATTTTAAAGTGTGCAGGGTGATATAACCTTAAATCGACTGAAGACCAGGTGGGAACCATTCATTGGCATATGGTCTTAGTACCGAAATTTCGTTTGAGAGATTGCCGAGGTTCTGAGATATTCGGTCTTTATGCTGCTTATCATCTGGGTATCATGGTTGTATCTTTTACCGAAAAATAACGGGGACGCAAGTCTAGATCTTCCATGATACCATACATACGTGTACATATTGCATTCGACCTCAATAAGTGATCAACAATCACATGTCCAAATCAAATAAGTGATAATATATCACATTTATCCGGGAGTCAAGTTCGTCTCTCTGCTGTACGAAAGTACTGACCTGTTCACGGACTTGCTCCTGTGCCCTCATGCATCTGAAAATCAAGTTCCTCCTCAATAAGTGATTCTATCACATAGGACTTGTTTTCAAATCAAAATAAGTGAGAATCTCACATCATATACGGTCAAACAGATGATAATCGGTATACTCACCGGTAAGATGAACCCTCGTGCATACCTTGATACGGGAATGTGTCGTGATGTGGATGAACACCGGTCGGTAAGTATAAATCATACCTTAACGTATCCCCTCGCCATGATTACATCTGATAAGTTGAGCTTATGTGGACAACAATACCGATAATTGTTATAGGATGCTTATCTTAATGTTATCTAACTGAACAACAAGAGCGTTTTGGCATGACCGTACACTGATATGATTCTCTTACCCTCGAAACTCACAAAAAGAATGTCTGTATATATTTATTTACTGCTTTCAGTCTTTACATTTGAAATATTCAAAAATACCAAAAAGATTTTAAGTGTGTTTTAATATAAACTTTATAAAAGCCAAAAAGACTTTATTTCTATCTTATTTTCGATCGTACGATGTTGGAGCTCGAGTCTTCGTTACCTGAAACCTGAACGAAAACCGAAACGACTAAATCTTCATAAACGGTCGAAATTTGCATGTTTTGAAAGTTAAAATTGAAATTGATAAACCTTGTTAAACTTTCAAACTGTCGGACGGTGTTTGCTTAAACAATGGTCACATGTGTGTCGTTTGCTTATGATATTCCAGGCGGTTGTTCTCATTACGCGTTTAGATTTCTTGCATGTGCAGATTCTAAAGGCTAGGAGAACATGGTCGATGACAAGCTTCGGAATGAAGACACGACGTGAAGGCACTCAAATGATGAAGATGATCGAGTTGCCGCTGACCATCGTAAACACCACAAGGATCTCACTTCATAAAGATAAAGACTTTCACGAGCATAACTCAAGGGGGAGCTTATGTTAAGAGGAAGTTTGTCAACACACTTCCTACATGAAAGGGGGAGTTTGTTGGTACACCTTCTGCTTTCAAGACGTGAAGACTTTGAAGATTCTCCGACATTGAAGACTTGACTAGAAGTCAAAGACTTGAAGACACGAGAACTTACAAAAATGAAGATCGAGACAAAGCAACAGCTGATTGTTGATAAGCCAGACAAAGCTACAGCCAAGGGGGAGTTTGTTGGTGCACTTATGTCTGCACTTTGTCTGTATTCGGTCACGATGTAAAACGATATCTTGTTAGTCTTGTAAGTTTGACCAAGTCAACCATCCTCCTGGTTTGACTTGGACAAACAGTCAACAGTATGTTTGTAATTTGTTTGGTTCGAAGGATGGTCATCGAAGGATCTCTTATATCCTTCGAAGATGATGAGCTCGATAGATGGACCGTCGATAGATGGACCACGAAAGATCCCATCTTTCGTGGTACATGTTGATCATTCGAGCCATTCATGGTCGAAAGATGATCTTTCGACCAGTCTGCATGATCCTTCGACCAGACCTGCTGTGTTCGGGTATAAATACCCGTGTGTTGTGTTCATTTCCAGAGCTAGACGAGTTGGACAGAGAAAAAGGAGAGACATAGAGAACACTTAGAGCAGATAACACACACACACACACTGTTAGAGAGAGTTTATAGAACTGATCTGTAAACATTGAGCTGTAACCGGACCTTTCATACGTTTAATACAAGTGGTGTTAATCGTTGAGTCTTGTGTGTTGATTATTTGCGTGTTCTATCTCGGTTTGCCATCTCGGTTGGATTCCGCACAACCGAAGTGGTTCGTATACAAGGATTAGGCGACTAGATCCTCCCCTAGCCGGACCTACACGTACCCCTCGAGGATCTTCAAGTAAACGAAACACTACACTTCGTGGAAAAGCCTGTCGTAATCATGGACCGCCAAACCAAGCAGCTCCGACGCTCACGCATTCCCATTGTGAAGGTCCGATGGGAAGGAAAACGAGGCGCATAGTTCACTTGGGAACTCGAAAGCGACATGAAGGCGAAGTACCCGCAGTTGTTTGTTATGGCTTCGGCCTAATTTCAGGACGAAATTCCCTTAATGAGTAATTCTATCGCATCGCAATGCTCAATGCTCAAATCGAAACGACTAAACTCATCGTGCCGAACACTCGGATCGAGTGGCCAACAGATAGAGTGGCCATCCGATCGGATTGCCATCCGATCGGGTTGTCACCCGATCGAGTTGCCACCCGATCGACCAGCCCTCTTCCTCACTTTCCTTTTTAGGAACAATAAATACCCCCATATATCACATCACTTGATGTGACAGCTCCTCACTCAACCCAGCCGCACTTCAGCCTCATTTCTCTCGATTCTGGTAAGTTTTCAACCTAAATCTTTTACTTTCTTGATCTACACGCACTCCTACACCTTTCTATCTTCTGAAACTTAACTTTTAACCGTGAACTCACCGATTTGAGGTGTTCTAGGGTGATGTTATCACACCCCCAAAATACCACATGCGGAAACACCGCGGGACGTGTGACGTACCAGGATCCAAGCCACCAATCACGTTGAACTAATAATAGATAGATATTTAAACAAAACATTTGATTCATTTCATAACATAATCCCAAGTCATAAATTAAAACCAAAGTAAACATTCAGCGGAAGCATAAAATTATTCGTTGTTCAAGTGTTTCAAAACAATGTGATAAACCAAGAATAAATATCCAAAAGTTGTGACCCATGACCACTCCAGCACTCCCAGATAGCAAGTTCCATGTCCAAGAATCTAACGACCTGCATGCATGCAGACAAGTGTGTCAGACGACGCTGGTGAGTTCAAAGTTTTGTTAACGTGTTTAGTTACCAGATTAAAACGTTTAACAGATTCATTGTTGTTAATCACACGCTTACCGTCGATGGCTCCAGATTATTTGCCCTAAACCCCAATGCCTCTATCAAAGCATTGGTCAAGATGGGGGTCATTAGTTCACTCCCGACCTCCTCTGTGCGGTGTGAAGGTGCCAAACCTAAGTAGCGCTACTAACTAATACCCCGTTACCCTACAAGCAACAATCGGTAGGAGGGACTTGAGTGATAGATACAGACGTGTATTAACTAACAACCCAGGTTTAACATTCCAGTCAAACCCATTACCCGACATTCCACCCCGGAACGTTTACCAGATGTCCCAACCCGGGACGCATGCTTGGAAAAAGAGCAGTGAACTCACCTTGGTTTGCTCGGTATGATTCGTTACTTGTTCACACTTAGTTAATCGAAGCCTATTTTGTTCATGTACACGTAATCAGTTTACATTCACATGACTCGCGTATAAATTGTAATCATATTGTGCATACATGTAACAATCACCGAATGACACATAACAGTTATTTTACTCATACGAATCTGACACCCACATGTATGTGCTATACATAGAAATCTAATCGTGTCTCCTCAATCATAATTAATCATTATGGGCATGCATTTGATAGGGTCTCATCAATAAGAAAATCATTTCTATCCTAACCACAGTCAGCATGGTGAGTGACGAAACACCTAAGTGTTTCGTCAGCAGGGGGTGACGAATCATCATATGTTTCGTCGGCTATGTGGGTGACGAATCATTATATGTTTCGTTGGGTATGGGGGTGACGAAACACCCATGGTTATTCGCCAAGGCTGTAACAGTTTCACACCTTGGCTTAACTGTTCACCAACATTCCCGTAAACTCCTCCCAGATCCCAAAACCGATCAAATAATCAATCCCTTATCATGCCAAACAATTAATCGAAATCATTACCTAATCATGAGCGACCCTACAATCATCGTGCTTACGGTTATTCAGTAATTGTATACATAGATAACTAATCATATTCATATGGCAACAAGATCATCAACCAAGCAATGATATGACTGAATAAAAAGCATCAACTCGTTATCATACATGTTCCAATCAATCGGCTTATACGTTAAGATATCAAATCTCTAATTAACACAACATATGAATATGGTTTCTAATACAAATCCCATTATTCACAGAAGATCATAACCAACACATAACAGTTACCAAACAATGTGAAGTGGGGTGGGATCTAACCGGTCAATAGGACGTGTATGACAGGGCAAGAAATCCTCGAGAGGAAAGATAAGTGCTGCCGATGGTTGGTAAAGAAAACTAGGGTTTTGCTACTAACACTCGTCGCATAAATATAACTGGGACACGGTTGGGCTTCACTTGGGCCGAAAGCCCATCACGGGGAAAGACTCACCTAGACGAAACACAGACCCACCTAGACGAAACATATGTTTCTCGAACATATAGCGACGAAAGTCCTATATATTTCGTCAAGTCCTCCTTAACAGCTAACGAGTTACCCAGATCTTTCATTAATCACTAACATTGCACAGTTACACAAACAAATTCACTAATTAGCAAAACTCTAATCTTTCCAACAATCTCACTTTACATTAAATAAAACTAATTGTCAAACAGCATAACGAACAAGTAATACGAGCTTGAAATCTTGGGTTGTCACATCATCCCCAACTTGAAAGAAATTTCGTCCTGAAATTTGACAAGCAGTACAGTGTTAGATCAGGATGACTATGGTTTTTTCGCGGGTGCAACATCATCCCCAACTTGAATGGGAATTTCGTCCCGAAATACACTAGTTGCATTAGATTTAGATTTTCCAGGCTTGGACTTGTCATCTGGGAATAAATGTGGGTACTTGAGCTTCATCTGATCCTCGCATTCCCATGTGAACTCTGGTCCACGTCTTGAGTTCCAAATAACTCTCACGATGAGGATTCGACTGTGCTTACGGACCTTGACCTCTCGATCCATAATTTCTATTGGTTCTTCGACAAACTGCAACTTATCGTCGATCTTCAGCTCTTGAAACGGTACCAGCAGTGTTTCATCAGACAAACACTTCTTTAATTGCGATACATGGAACACATCATGGACGTTACCTAACTCAGCAGGTAACTCCAACTTGTAGGCCACTTTACCAATTCGCTCCAAAATTTTAAATGGCCCAACATAACGAGGGTTAAGCTTGCCGTGTTTCCCAAAACGCACTACACCATTCCAGGGTGAGACCTTCAACATGACACGATCATTAACCGCGAATTCTAAAGGTTTTCTACGCTTATCGGCGTAGCTTTTCTGTCGATCACGTGCTGCCGCCATACGATTCCTGATCTGAACAATTTTCTCGGAGGTTTCAAGTACAAGTTCTAGGCCTGTAACCTGGTTGTCACCCACCTCAGCCCAACAGACAGGTGAACGACAATTGCGGCCGTACAATGCTTCGAATGGAGCTGCCTGGATGTTGGTATGGTAACTGTTGTTGTAAGAAAACTCTATCAACGGCAGGTGTTTCTCCCAACCCTTGCCAAAATCAATTACGCATGCTCGTAACATATCCTCTAGTGTCTGGATGGTTCGTTCACTTTGACCATCCGTCTGTGGGTGATAGGCAGTGCTCATGTCAAGACGCGAGCCGAACGATTTGTGCATCGACTGCTACAAATCTGAGATGAAACGTGGGTCACGGTCAGAGATAATAGAAGTTGGCACCCCGTGCCTAGAAACCACCTCCTTGAGGTAAACAGCGGCTAATTGTGAGAACTTGTCCGTTTCCTTGATTGCTAGAAAATGAGCTGACTTCGTGAGACGATCAATGATCACCCAGATGGTATCGTTCCCGTTTTGAGTTCTAGGTAGCCAAGTGACAAAATCCATTGCGATCTGCTCCCATTTCCACATGGGTATTTCTGGTTGTTGAAGCAACCCAGACGGTTTCTGATATTCCACTTTAACTTTCGAGCAGGTCAAACATTTACCCACATAAGTCGCGGTGTGAGCTTTCATCTTTGGCCACCAATACATGACTTTAAGATCCTAATACATCTTGTCCGACCCTGGGTGAACAGAGTATTGAGACTTGTGCGCTTCATCCATCACAAGATCTCTAAGGTTGCCAAACAACGGAATCCATATCCGCTCCATAAAATAGTAAATGCCATCTGACCTCTTCTCAAGTCGTTTCTCCATGCTCCGTAAATACTCAACTTCATAGTTTTCTTCCTTCAATGCTTCGGTCTGAGCCGAACGGATCTGGTCAGGTAGGTTAGAATGAATGGTGAGCTGCAAGGCGCGAACACGTTTGTGTAAAACCCGTTAGGATCTCTCAATGATATCAAACACTAGCTTGTGAGAGTGCGGAAAACAATCACAAGTCGATTCAAGAATAAGAATATAATAGAAACAATAATGATCAAACACAAACCAGAAAATCTTGCATTCAAAGTTGAACAATGACTAATACAAGACTCCTTAGTGTTTTCGGCTAGCCTTCAAGTCGCAATCAGCTGATCAACCTCAACCAAATGGTTAAGGTTTGCTTAAATACTAAACATATGGACTCTTAACCTAGGCCCACTCGAAACCGACCAAACTAGCCCAACCCATACATGTCGACCCAAAATATAAACTAAACAATTACAAAATCAATCCATTAACTAAGCAATCCTTCATGTATAAACCTTCAGGTTCCAACAATCTCCCCCTAGGTTTATGCATGGAGGTTCTTAAGACTTCAACCTTCACGATCACCACCCAACCGATCCTTGAGTCCACCAAAACCTTTTGTGCGAATATGAATGGCTGAAATAACAGCAGCAGCCCATCCTTTTGCAATCTCTTCATACTTTTCAGTAGATCGAATTTGATTTTGAGCTAATACCTCCAAATCTTCAAGAGCAAGATTCAGCACATCAACTTGATCAACCAAACGATAATTCACATCATCATCACAAACAAACACTGCCTGTCCTAGAAGCTCATCATAAGCCCAGAAATGTAAGGACTTCAAAGCACCTTTTGGAATCTTTTTCACCAACGGAATCATCTTTTCTTTGTCAGTTACAGGCCAATGCACAATCTTCATACGCTTGTTTGTGTATGGATCTCTAATTCCTTTAGCTGGTCTAACGAAGGACTCTGCCGTGCGCATCGAAGGAAAATTACGAAGAACTTCCCTCTGTAATCTCTCAAAAAACACATATCCAGCACCTCCAGGCTTATCATCTACATAAGGTGCTTTAGACAAGTTTATTAAATCAACCTTAGTAAAAGACTGAAACTGGCCTGGATGTTTGTACCACTCGACAGGACCAACCTTTCTCTTTATCCACCATCTTTTGCGATCATGATCAAATCCCCAGCTAACCACACCAGAACGATTTCCAACTTTATCATAGAGAGTTTCACCAACATCCATTAAATGATGAGTTGCATGAGCATCATCATCATCTGGATTTAGATTCTTGTTCTTTAAAATTACAAACTCCCTTTTCTTTTTAATTCTTTCAGCCTTCTCTTTGTCTGCCACTGGATTAGTAACTCTTTTGAAATATTGTTCCATAGCGGCACTTCTCTCAACATCATCCTTAGCGAAAGCTTTTTTATGTTTTCAACATCAGTTGGATCAGAAAATTCTTCTCCAAACTTCTTTTCCAACTTTCCTCGTAAATCATAAACCGTACTGAACAACAAACTAACATCTCCTTGAAGCTGTTCAATCTGTTGATCTTTCTTCACTATAGTGTCTTCAAGTTGAATAATCTTGGCATCTTTGTGAATTGAATCTTGCTCAAGCACAACCAATCTTTTCTTCATCTCTCTCATACTAATAAACTCATCATCATCACTTGAGTCATCATCAAATAGCATCCTCAACGGTTCTTCAGGTCTCTTACCACTTGAACTGCTAGGTAAGTCATGAACAATTCTAGAAGAACCTGCAGATTCAGAAATACCAAGTGGCATAATATCAACAACAGAATCAGTATCAACAGTTGTAACTTGAACATCAACAGTGGTGGTATCCATATCATTTCTTTGAGTGTCAGCATCAAACTCAAAGATATCTTCAGTAGTGGTGGTGGTATCAGTGACACTTTTCTCAAAATCAAAATCATACAGACCATCATCATCCTCAGCAATACTCATGGATTGATCTTTGTTTTGCTCAACAAACATTCCGAGTCGAGGATCCCTCCTTTTCCGCTTCAATGGCAGGGAATCAGGATCCTTTGGGTTCTCACTAGGCTCTTCACTTGAAACTGAAAGATCAGAAGGAGGATTTCCCGTCTTATCAGTTACAGATTTTAATAGCAAAGCCAAACTTTCAGCAGAAATCACAGGTGGAACAACAGAAACAGCAGTATCAGCTTCAGCTTCAGGAGGAAGCTCTTCATCTTCTCCAGACTCACACATAATCTCAATGCCTTCATCGTCAGAGTCGATTGTTAAGATCTCTGTCTCAGGCTCATCTTCAATACCCCTTTGAATATCATGTTCTTCAGCAACTATAGCACTTGCAGACGCATCATTCACTGGAACAGGTTGCACTATCACTGGATTAGCAGCTACATCTTCAGTCTCTGCAAATTGACCATATTTCTCCAACGGAATTAATCCTTCAAATTTCTTTTCAGTGCCCTTCTTTGGAGTGAGAGCACCAAAACAAGATGGACCCATGGGCTTCAACTCCAATGTGTTTCCAGATTTCTCCAATTCTGGATATCGAGCATTAAAAATCATTTGCAAGAACCTTGGATACATAAGAAACTTGTCCAAACACATTTCTCTTCATCGCTTCCAAAATATACTTTGAATAATTGAAAGGCTCGTTTGTTATCACACATACAAGAGCAGCATACTGAGTAATGTTCAACTGATCTGTGCCTCCTCTGTTCTCTGTCATACACAAAATAAACATGTGCAACAAAAGACGCCAATAAGGATGTACAAACTTCTTAACCAGAGGTGGATACTTCCCTTCATAACTCAATCTAGGCAATATTGCTTCAACTGAGCCAGTGGGAAGTTCAATGGAGTCTGTTTCTTGGTCATTGAACTGTAATACTTCTCGAATCATCTGCTCTGTCACAGTGACAACCTTCTTTTGAATATCAGCAACAATAACTCCCTTTCCTTCAACAACTTCAATTCTTGCACTTTTCCAAAATTCTTGAATAAGATTTTCGTAGATAACTGGATTTTCTTGTAGTGCGTGAACAATACGGCAACTGTTGAGACCTTTCATCAATGAAGTGTACAACTTCTTGTGTTTCTCCGGAGGAGGTGCTAAGTATCCTGCTTGATTATGTGTCGAAATGAATTTCAAATCCATAATCTGCATAAAACACAAGTTCATCAGGAACATAAAAGTTCAACAAATACTTGATTCAAATTTCTAAAATTCAAACTTTAAAAACAATCAGAACAGGTCAACAACATCATGACTCAGATAATAAATTTAGACTTGAAACGAATATTGTTGACTCGAGACTATGAGTCGAGACCATGAGTCGAGACCATGAGTTCTCGAGTCGAGACCATGAACTATTGAGTCGAGACCATGAGTCAAGACTAAGAGTTCTCGAGTCGAGACCATGAGTCGAGATCTTGAGATTGCGACTCGTAACCACTGGTCTCGAGTCCTTATGTTATCTGAGTCGAGACCCCCACAAACAACTTCATCTTTTCAGATTTTGGATCAAAATCCCAAAACACCCTATGATTTACTTGAAGACCTAGATATATTCAAAACTAGGGTTCTAGGTCATCTTCAAATCTTCATAAAACGTCATCAAATCTTCATAACACCTGCAAAACTTCAACAATATCATCAAGATACCTTTAAAAATCGCTGAATCGAGACCAGAAAACAAGTTTGATGAAACAAAAACCAGAGAACACGTCGGAAACTGTTGAAACTTGCCGGAACTTTTGAGAGAGAATAACACTTGGTCTCGAGTGAGAAATGAGGTCTCGACTCGAGACCTGTGTTTTATACCCCAAAACCTAAGTGAACTGGGCCTTTGACTTTGGGCCGAGACCAAACATTTGGGCTTAAACGATTTTAAAGGATTTTCTTTGATAAATTAATTTATAATAAAAAAAACCCTTTAAAACTCAGTTATAATTTCAACAACCCATTAAACTTTCTGAGCATAATTTATGAATGCAAAACCTAAAACAAAAATAAATAATAAAAACTATTATTTACAAAAATAAATTAGGAAAATAACATAATTGCTCAGGGATCAAATCACGAGGTTTCGAGCTTGACTTCACTTATCAACACTGATCTACTACCGAAAGATCTAGACGATTGCCAGTATATTTATCCACCTAAACTTATCTCCCTAGACCTTTTCCATATAACTGCCTGTAACAAATTTTATCATGTTTTGATTTCTTAACAATGAACACCCAAACAAATACTAATCAAATCCCGGAGTTATATACAGCACACTCTATCATGCAAGTAGCTTCCCTACCACATATTTCACAAGTCCAATCCAGATCTCTGAAATCTTAACTGGGAATAGATTGAGAAAAGAACAGAATAGATCTTAAGCAGAAATGGTATAATATACAGATCAAATGAGTTTTTCTCAATTTGATATAGGTTTCACGGGTTTCTTTTGGGCACTATAGGGCCTCTTTCAGGTGTTTAATTGATCTACAAGGCGACAACGTACAGCTAGGTCAGCATGTATCTGGATGCAGCAGAAGCTGACGTTGCCTAGCACCTCCAGGTCAGCATATATCTGGATGCAGCAGAGGAGATACATGACTTTTTCAGAGAAGATTTCAGAGTCAGACCAAAATTGTGTGTATCGGGACAACATACAGGCATTCAAATAGACATGAGCTAATTCCAAGTGATTTTCTTTCCTGGGGTCATGTACTATTTTAGTTCTAAACAGAAACAGCCAATGTTTCCAGTCTTTAAGGATAGAGCCTACCAACACATCATACTAGAGTCAAACTATTTCGATACTGGTCTTACATGAGTCAGCCCTTGACCATAATGTGAAAATTCATTTCATTTCCCAGTCATGCAATGCCTCTTTTTGTATTTTTCAATTTTTAATGTTTTTGTATTTTTTTTTATAAAAATTTCTCCCCCTAAATTTGAGCATAAATAAAAACTACCTAAGAATAGAAAACTTTATGAACAAATTTACCTACGAAATAAAACAAAAACATGCTCAGTCAGTAAAACGGATCATTTTCTGAAAATCCACAAGCACTTGAAACTTCAAACTGCTGACAGGTTTAGTGAACAAATCGGCAGCATTTGCATCTGTGTCGATTTGCTCCAGTTTAATAAGACCTCTATCAAAGCAGTCTCGTATAAAATGAACTTTAATATCAATGTGCTTGGTTTTTGAGTGAAAGACAGGATTTTTCACAATCTGTATAGCAGCATCATTATCACAATATATGGTAGTTTTAAGATAAGTCAAACCGTAGTCCTGTAATTGATGCTGCATCCACACCACTTGTGAGCAAGATGCCGAAGCTGCAACATACTCTGCTTCAGCTGTGGAAATAGCTACCGTTTGTTGCTTCTTGCATTGCCAAGAAATGAGTCTGTCACCCAAAAATTGACAACCAGCAGAGGTGGATTTCCTATCCTTGTCAGTGCCTCCAAAATTACTGTCAGAAAACGCAAACAGATCAAAGTTCGAATCCCTCGGATACCACAGACCAAACCTGGGTCGGCCTTTAAGGTACCGAAAGATTCGTTTAACAGCAGTAAGATGAGAAGTTTTAGGATTAGCCTGATATCTTGCGCAGTTGCAAACAGCAAACATGATGTCAGGACTACTAGCTGTCAGATACATCAACGATCCAATCATAGACCTATAAAGTCGTTGATCAACAGGGGATCCTTCAGCATCTTCAGTTAATAATGGTCTTTCTGCCATTGGAGTTTCTGCCGGTTTAGCGTCAGTGAACTTGAATTTCTTCAGCATATCGTCCACATATTTCCCTTGATGAATTAGAATGCCCCGTGAATCTTGTTTAACTTGTAAACCCAAAAACAATGTCATTTCACCAAGTGCACTCATCTCGAACTTCTTTTGCATAACTCTCTCAAAATCTTTGCAAAGCTCCTCACTTGTAGACCCAAAGATAATATCATCGACATAAATTTGAACCAAGATTTGATCCTTGCCCACTCTTTTGATAAACAGAGTCTGATCTATTGTGCCTCGTGTGTATCCATGAGCCAGAAGATGTTCTGTCAGAGTAGCATACCAAGCCCTAGGTGCTTGATGCAACCCATATAATGCCTTGTCAAGATTGTAGGCATATTCTGGATGGTCTGGATGAATAAAACCCGGCGGTTGCTCAACAAAAATTTCTTCCTTCACTTCTTCGTACAAAAATGCTGTTTTGACATCCATCTGGTAAACAGTGAATCCCATGAAGGATGCATATGCTAAGAAAATCCGGATTGCTTCAAGTCGAGCAACAGGGGCATAGACTTCATCATAATCCAGTCCCTCTATCTGTCTGAATCCTTGGACCACTAATCGTGCTTTATTGCGAACAATAACTCCTTCAGAATCTTGCTTGTTTCTGAAAACCCAGCGAGTTCCAAGCTTGCGTTTTCCTTTTGGCAACTCCACAAGTTTCCATACTCCTAGCTTCTCGAACTGATTCAGCTCTTCGTGCATAGCATCAACCCATCCTGGTTCCTGCAACGCTACATCAATAGTTTTAGGTTCAATTTGAGAAATGTAGCTAGAATATAAGCACAAATTAATGGTTCCTGATTGGCTTCTGGTCTGAACTCCTGCATTCACGGAACCTATCACGTTCTCAATAAGATGATTTCTTTGAACACTAGTTGGAATGGCGAATTCAGGTATCGTCTCGCCTGGAGATGTGTGTGTGTTACTTGACTCCCCCTCATTGGGTGCTACCGGACTGTGACTCACAGAAGTGGTAACAGTATACTGTTCAGGAATAGGGTCAGCAAACAGTTCTGATCCAGCAGTATTGTGTGAAATTCCACTCGATTGAGCACCTTCAGGAGATTGATGAGACAGAGGATGCTATGTAAAAACCATTCCCGGTGGATCAATGGTGTGATGTCTAAAGCTTCCTTCAGTCTGTTCTTCTTCTTCAGTATCTTCAAAAGATAACGGTTGCTTTGGAGTAGATATGTCTGCATCTGAAGAAACACTTGACAAAATGTTAAATGATTTAAACAAATTAGCATAATCATATAGCCAATCTGGTCCAACTCTAGCATCCGTAGCATTTTCTTCAAGCCATTCAATGTTGCACGACTCGACGACCTTTTTCGTTACTTTGTTGTATACTCGATAGGCAGAGCCTTTCGCATATCCAACAAAGAAACATTCGTCCCCTTTGACTTCAAACTTTCCATTAGAGTCCATAAGTAATAATACATATGGACATCCAAAGATACGAAAGTGTGAAACCGAAGGTTTACGTCCTTCCAGAATCTCATAAGGAGTTTTCATATGACGTTTGTTTACTAAAGCATGATTCTGAACGTAACAAGCCGTGCTAACAGCTTCGGCCCAAAAGAAACTAGGAAGCTTCGAGTCAGCCAGCATAGTTCGTGCAGCCTCGATAAGAGTACGATTTCTTCTTTCAGCTACTCCATTCTGTTGAGGAGTTCGTGGTGCACTATACTGACGATCAATTCCTTTTTCAGTGCAGAATGTGTCCAAAGTAACATTCTTGAATTCTGTCCCATTGTCAGATCGAATAACCTTCGCCTTGGTACTTGCTTGATTTTCAGCCAGAGTGATGAATTGTTTCACTAAAACTGCAGTTTCATTCTTGTGACTGAGAAAATACACCCAGGTGTAACGTGAATAATCATCAACGATTACGAGACAATAAGCTTTCTTGCCAATACTCAACACGTTCACTGGACCAAAAAGATCCATGTGAAGTAATTCGAGCACAGCTTTCGTTGAGGGTGTAGGTTTAGACTTATGAGGTTTTCGATGAGCTTTTCCTTTCGCACAAGCAACACATTTTTCAACCAACATGAAATCTTTTATTGGAAGATCGTGAACTAGTTGACCTTTAGCCAGTCGGTTTAAATTTTTCATGTTCACATGCCCAAGGCGACGATGCCACAGTAGACCATCATGTTCTGAAATCTTCGAGAATAGGCAAGTAACTTCTTCACAAGGTTTCTTGTTCATATCAATCACATAAGCGTTTCCTCGTCTCTCTGCTGACATTAAGAACCAATCTTCTGGAATGACAATCCCAGGTTTAAGTACATGATATCCTTTCTTTGTAAAGTGAACTGAATTTCCTCTATCACAAATCTGAGAAATGCTCAACAGATTGTGTTTCAGTTCTGGAACATAGTTAACATTCTCGAAGCTTAAAACGCCGTTTCTTACGGTTCCTTTCAATGTGATCCTTCCTGATTCTCCTCCCGCAAATGAGACATATCCACCATTAAATTCTTTGACATTTACCAGTTGGGATAAGTCTCCTGTCATGTGCCTGGAACAGCCACTATCCATGTACCAGAGGCTCACGGTAGTCCTCCACAGCTGTTCCTGCACGATTAGCGGGATTAGTTAGATTTAGGAACCCAGCCCATAGTGGATCTGGGTTTTCCTTGTGCATCAACGTAAGTCACTCTCTGCCACACTAAATTGTCTTTATTTAAAAACTTTGAAGTATTTCTAATGGCAGAATTTCGATAACATGTATGAGACGGATTGGATTGCGTGGCCTTAACTTTAGGTTTCCAATGCTTGTTTAACCATTTAGAATTGTAGTTACCAAAAGCGTTATATTGATTTCTTCGAAAATCATTTTGTTGATTTTGTTTTGTACTTTTGGCTGCATTCCAATCTTGATCAGAAGGTTTAGTCTTGCGATAGTTGTTTTTCATTGCCTTAGACTTTTCAGTCGTCATTGACTCTGAACAACGATATTGGTTAGACTTGACCTTCTGATTTTGTACAAACTTCTCCTTGAACTGGGCACTTGGGAGTTGAACACAGTTTTTGGCAATGTGTCCAGCAATTAAAACATGTTTGCCGTTTCATTGTGTGAGTATTTCGAAAATTTTGATACTTTAATGAAGAATCTTTGTTTGATTTTGAATGATTTGACGTTTTGGTTTTCCTAATATGCTTTGCTTGTGGCTGTTCTGAGCATTTTAATGTCTGCTGATTAGAAGTTACACATTCATGTGATGTTGATGAACAACTTGACACCCTTTCTTTACTGAGATCATCATTTGAAGTTGATGTTTTACTTTCAAAAACATTTTTTAATGACTCTTTATTTGACTCAAATCCCTTTTCTTCTTTATCAAAATCAGTTTCAGTATTTGAACATGCAGCAGTCTCATCAATATGTGTTTCATCAACACATTTATCATGTGAAACTAATTCAGGTTCAATTTCCACTACAGTTTCCAATGGGATCCCACTAGAATCAACATTAGGGATTCCCACTGAGACAGATTCAGAAGAAGAATCATGATACTCCTGATTTTCTTGTGAAGAAGTTTCAGTGGTTTCACTTAATGTGTCCTGAGGGACCTCACCTGTAACACTATCATCAACCAAAGGGTTAGAAACATCAGATTCACAATTATTAAATGAAGAAAACCCATCATCAGACATATTGTTCAAAGATTCAACACAAACATTATCAGTTTTGCCCAAAACATCAGGCTCACAAGACGAAACATAAGCAGAGAAAGACGCAAACAAAGACCGACCAAAAGCAATATCAGATTCAGTTTGTTCAAAATAATTTTCAGAAATATTAGTATGAACAACTGGTTCACTCCCAAGAACATCTTCACATTTTACTTCAGATACTTTATCTGCACATGAAGACGAAATGTTAGGATCAATAGAGCCTTTAGAAACAAAATTTATTTGAGCAGACTTCTTTTTCCCATTTGGTTTGTCATTTAATGATGACTTATTGTGTTTGGGACCATAAGTCATTCTACTCTCATTCATCATCTCCTCCTCAGTCATGGGTAAATAAGTATAATTGTTATTATAAGGAGGAGGAGCCTGATTAAAACCCAAACCACGCCCTTTATTTTCCTTGTATGCGAGCTGTTGATCACACAAGTTTTTGACCAATTTGCTGGAAGAATCAAATTTCTTAATATTAAGCTCATTTATTTGATATCTATCTTTGATATCTTCCAGTTCCTTAGTCACAGCACACAGTTTCTCCTGAACATATAAGAGTTGAGATGATTTCACACTTACATCATCCTTGAGTTTGATGATGTCTTTTCGCCGAGCTTCAATCTTTTCTTTATAAAGTTTTTCATTGTTTGATAAAGTAAAGTTTTTATTTTTGATATCTTGATAATCTTGAATTAGCTCAGCATTGTGTATTCTATAAACTTCAACTCTTTCTCTACACTCAGGAGTACAGAAAGCAGAAAGTACCTCTTCTTTGGTGAGACCTTTAACTGGAGCTGAAAGTATCTGGGTCATGAGAGCCAAGTTTTCAGCTGATGCCTCCTCCTCTGGTACAGAAACTTGATCATTTGAGGTCATGAAAGCAATGTTATTTGAAGCAGCTTGATTTTCTGGAGCTGAAATGTTCAGTCGCTCAATTTCTGAATTCCAATCAAAGTTGATGTCGGGCTGAACCACCAAGGCTTGAGCTAATCCCAGTGGCTGAGGACTTCCAGTAGCAGCATCATCCGTTATACTAGATGTGGTCACAAGAGCTCTTTCTCGATTAGGTGTTACGGGCTGGGCTGGAGTCTGTTCTCTATTAACTGTAGGCTTTGTGCAGTTTCGAGCATAGTGTCCTTCCTCATGACAGTTGTAACAACGTAGTTTAAAGGGCACTGTAGACGCTCCTGTAAATGAAGCACCCCATCTGTTTTTACCAGTTCTTTTCATAAACCTTGTTGCCCTGAATGCAGCCATAGCCATCTGCCAAGTGATATCCATTTCTTCAACATCATCAGGATGAATCTGATTTAAGTCATCGCCACACCATTTAGGAGGGTCAATTTTTCCTGCAACAAATGCATTTAAACAGTTTATAACAGAGGCTGCGATATCCATATTTTCTTTAGACTGTTGTGTAAAGAAAGCAATCATCTCATTTTTCACAGTGGAAGTAGGAGCAACAGAGGATGCATTCACAGCGGAAGCAGAAGCAGCAGTAGAAAGTGATGGAGCAGCTTGTGTAGGAGACCCGGAGTAATAGACATTTGCTGAAGTAGGAGCAGCCTTAGCAGATGCCGCATTGCTAAACATTTGAAATCCTCCTTGAGACAAGAGAGCTGCGTTGTTATTGTTTGACGAAGTAGGAGCAACAGAGAATCCTGCAGCTAGCATGTTGTTCTTATGATTGGTTTCTCTTTGTTTATCATCTATTTCACATGCTTTGATATGAGAAATCATTTCTGACAAACTGCACCTAGCAAGATCTTTTGTTTTCTTGATCATAGCAACATGATGATCCCAGCTTTTTGGTAACGCATTCAAAAGTTGTCTATTTGTCGAAGCATTTGATGTATGAATTTCTTCCATCTGCATTTAAGTGACCAGTTTGACGAACCTCTGAAGTTGGTTATCAACGGTTTCTCCATAGATATGGTTGAAATTGTTGAAACTTTGTCTTAGCAAATTTCTTCGGCTCTCCTTCATGTCCTCATTTCCTTCATAAACATCGATCAGAGATTCCCACAGTTCCTTGGCAGATTTGCAGGTACGAAAACCAATAGCAATATCTGGACCCAATCCCATGGTCAAATAGGACAATGCTCTTTCATCTTCTTCAATTATACTGAAATCCTCTTCAGTATATTCACTTTTGGCTTTCTTTACTTTTAAACCTGGTTCAGTAGGACTATCTGTCATTATCTCCCTTGGACCTCTCATAATACTTCTCCAAATTTTAGAATCCTTGACCTTCACATGTTGTTCAAAACGCCATTTCCACTCCGGAAAATCATTAGCATCGGTCAACCTAGGAATGCGTGTAGTGGTTCCAACCTTTGAATCTAGTTCTTGTTGTTTGTTAAGGGCAGCCAAATCAACATTATTTGTAGACATAATTAATTAATCAATTAATTATTTTAAGTCCAAAAATTCTGTTAACAGTTCAAAGTCCAAGTCCAAATCACGTTGCAAAGTGCCGTTGCGAGTCGAGACCACGGTTGCGAGTCGAGACTAAAAGCAGACAACTCGAGACCACAGATGGTTACGAGTCGAGACCGGACAAGTCGAGACCTTAGTTGATTGCGAGTCGAGACCAAAAGCAGACAAGTCGAGACCTTAGTTGATTGCGAGTCGAGACTAAAAGCAGACAAGTCGAGACCACAGATGGTTGCGAGTCGAGACCAAATGTTGACAAGTCGAGACAGCTGGTTGCGAGTCGAGACCTGCAAAACAAATGTGAGATAAATCTGTTGACTCGTAATCCCTGATTTTTAGCACTTTTCAAAAATTCAAAGATATCGTAATCTTTGAATTTTCTTTGATCACCAAAACTCCGAGAAATCAGCAACAACTCTCTGAAATTACACAAACCAAAATCAGTAACTTCTTTCGATAATTTCTAAGAACAGTTTGAAGATTGAATGATCCGTAGACAGAACATGCAACCAAAACTGTTATCACTGCAAAACAAACACTACAAAAACTGGATCAGTAGCATAAGATGTCCTTGAATCAGAATGATATCAAAACCGAACCAAGATTGGTTTCTTGGCTCTGATACCAATTGTAAAACCCGTTAGGATCTCTCAATGATATCAAACACTAGCTTGTGAGAGTGCGGAAAACAATCACAAGTCGATTCAAGAATAAGAATATAATAGAAACAATAATGATCAAACACAAACCAGAAAATATTGCATTCAAAGTTGAACAATGACTAATACAAGACTCCTTAGTGTTTTCGGCTAGCCTTCAAGTCGCAATCAGCTGATCAACCTCAACCAAATGGTTGAGGTTTGCTTAAATACTAAACATATGGACTCTTAACCTAGGCCCACTCGAAACCGACCAAACTAGCCCAACCCATACATGTCGACCCAAAATATAAACTAAACAATTACAAAATCAATCCATTAACTAAGCAATCCTTCATGTATAAACCTTCAGGTTCCAACAGTTTGGGTTTCGATTCCTTTCGACTGAGAGCATCAGCTACAACGTTAGCCTTACCCGGATGGTACTTGATTGCACAGTCGTAGTCATTTAAGAGTTCTACCCAGCGACGCTGTCGCATATTCAAATCCTTCTGGTCGAAAATGTGCTGAAGGCTCCTGTGGTCGGTATAAATAGTGCATTTAGTACCGTACAGTTAATGCCTCCAGATTTTGAGCGCAAACACCACCGCTCCCAACTCTAAGTCGTGCGTCGTATAATTCCTCTCATGAACCTTCAGTTGTCGAGAAGCATAAGCGATCACATTGTTGCGTTGCATCAGCACGCAACCAAGACCCTGAATAGAAGCATCGCAATATATCACAAAATCTTCTGTTCCTTCAGGTAGAGATAAAATCGGTGCACAGCAGAGTTTCTATTTCAAAAGTTGGAAACCATCCTCCTGCTTTGTTCCCCAAGAATAGACCACGCCTTTCTGTCTCAACGAGGTAAGTGGTTGACCGATCTTCGAGAAATCCTTGATAAATCTTCGATAATACCCAACGAGACCAAGAAATTGTCGCACCTCCGAAGGATTCTTTGGTGCCGTCCAACTCTTGATAGAATCAACCTTAGCAGGGTCCACGGGTATCCCTGATTCATTAACAATGTGGCCAAGGAAGCGTACCTCTCGAATCCAGAAGTCACACTTAGAGAATTTCGCGTAGAGCTGCTCCTTCCTCAGAAGTTCCAGAATAAGACGTAGGTGCCCCCCGTGATCTTCCTTGCTCTTCGAATAGATCAGAATGTCATCGATAAACACGATAACGAAGTCGTCGAGATACGGTTTGCATACACGGTTCATGAGATCCATGAAAACCGCGGGCGCATTCGTCAACCCAAACGGCATAACTAAAAACTCATAATGCCCATACCGCGTTCGAAAAGCCATTTTAAGAACATCCTCCTCTCGGACCCTCATCTGATGATAGCCCGATCTTAAGTCGATCTTCGAGTAAAAACTTGACCCCTGCAACTGGTCAAACAAGTCGTCGATGCGTGGCAACGGATAGCGGTTCTTGATAGTCACCTTGTTGAGCTCCCGATAATCAATACACATACGAAAGGACCCGTCCTTCTTCTTCACAAACAAAACTGATGCTCCCCAAGGCGAAGAACTGGGTCGAATAAAGCCTCTGTCCAATAACTCTTGTAATTGATTAGACAGCTCCTGCAACTCTCCTGGTGCTAAACGATAAGGAGCACGAGCAATTGGGGCCGCTCCTGGCGCAAGATCAATCTAAAATTCCACTTGACGGTGAGGAGGTAATCCAGGTAGCTCCTGAGGAAACACATCGGCAAATTCACGTACAACTGGTAGATCCTCGATCTTTCTCTCTTCAGACTGAGGATCAGTAATAAGTGCTAGAATAGCAGGATACCCCTTTCGTAGACACTTCTGTGCGTGCATAGCTGAGATGATACCAACCATCGCACCACTGCGATGCCCTTGAACTGATAGAGATTCTCCACTGGGGAGGGAAATAAGTACGATCTTCTCTTTACATAGAATCTCAGCCTAATGCTTAGACATCCAATCCATACCAACCACTATGTCAAAACTACCGAGGGTAACGGGAAGGAGGTCAATATCAAACACTTGACCCACAAGATCTAATTTACACCCAAAAAGGAAATGCGAAGCTTCAATCGTTTTGCCATCGGCTAATTCTACTACATGCTTAACCTCTAAAGGTGTTGGAGTTAACCCTAAGCGCAGACTGAACTCTAGGGACACATAACTCCAATCGGCACCGGAATCAAATAACACAGAACCAATAAGATTTTTCACAGAAAACGTACCAGTCACGACATTGCCATCGTTCCTAGCATCACCAGCACCGATCGTAAATACCCTTCCTCGAGCACCATTGCCCCCATTGTTGCCATTGTTGTTGTTCCCAACATTGTTGTTGTTCTGGTGGTTGTTGTTGTCGTTGGCATTCTGATTCAGCTGAGGGCAATCCCGTTTAAGATGACCCTCATCCCCACACTGATAACACCCCTTCTTAAAGCCTTGGTTCTGATGGGGCTGTTTCCTTTGTTGTTGCTGATGCTGCTGATTCTGTTGCTGGTTTTGCTGCTGCTGCTTTGGGTGCGGAGCTCTAGAGTCCTTTGCCATATGGCCCACCTTGTCACACCTATGGCAAGCCCGAACACATGATCCATGATGATGATACCCACACTTGTTGCACTTTGGTTTCCTACCAGCATAGGAGCCTTGACTCTGATTGCTGCCCTGGCTAACCGAGGACGACTGACTGAAACTACGGGTACTACTATTGTCAGGCCTTTTCTGAGATTGACTGGAATTGGTTGCCTTGACAGCATCGTTCCACTTTCGTTTATTATCACTCGCAGGTGTGGTAGCGGTAGCAGCAGAGGTAGTAGCAGAAACACGTGGCAGCAATGAGCCACGTTCGACCTCTTGATCAGTAATCTGTGTGCCAAACGGATGATCTGGGGCAGATTGTTAAGGTTTGCAGCAGTGACATAACCCTTTACAGCTGGTGCTAGGCCCTTGAGATACAACTTAATTCGTCGATGTGGAGGTCGAGACAGGTTAGGGCACAAAATTGCTAGTTCATCAGATCGTTTCGTGTAGGTCTCGATCTCAGATCCTTCCATCTTCAAATCGTAGTACTCGTTTTCGAGCTTCTGGATCTCGTCACGAGGACAATACTCTTCCCGCATCAACTCCTTAAAATCATCCCAAGTCATTGCATTAGCCATCTCAATGCCCAACATCTGCACCTAGGCATTCCACCAAGTTAAGGCACCATCCTCCAAAGTGCCAGTAGCATACTTCACCCGGTCCCCCACGGGACAGTTACACATAGTGAACACTGACTCAGCCTTCTCGAACCATCGAAGTAGCCCCACAGCCCCTTCAGTCCCGCTGAAGGTCTATGGCTTACAATCCATAAATGTCTTGAACGTGCAAGCAGGCGGATTGTTTTGATTCTGATTTGCGTGCTGACCTAAAGGACGAAAGGAAACGCAACACAAGGGTAAGAGTTGTGTACGCGACACAAGAATAAAGAAGATTTCGCACATAACGTACCAGCTTTGTAGGCTGCTAATGCCTCAGCCACACGGGTGTTAATCAGATTTGTCAACTCAGCCTGAGTCATAGCGATGTGTCCACGTCCATGGCCTCGTCCACTCATGATTCTATATAAGGAGAAGGAACAAGTTTAAGAATCGAGATATGGTATGAGTCAAATCTCACGTTGACATCTACAACTACAAAGTTTACACCAAACAATAGGGCAGAACCTTTCTCACACTCGTTAAGCCTCACTGGGACTCACATGCACCTCACGTTCTTATTATGTGTGCACCCATAATAATAAGGCAATTTGCATGCTTATCTCAGTGCCTCTTAACTCGTGCTAAAAGTTCCCCCCCACATTCAAATAGCAACATGAAAGGCATTACAAGATTAAGAATCACAAGAGTCGATGGGTAGTGCCACACTATCTAGCTTCACTAAAACATGCAGCACAGGTGGCTCTGATACCAAACTGTCACACCCCCAAAATACCACATGCGGAAACACCGCGGGACGTGTGACGTACCAGGATCAAAGCCACCAATCACGTTGAACTAATAATAGATAGATATTTAAACAAAACATTTGATTCATTTCATAACATAATCCCAAGTCATAAATTAAAACCAAAGTAAACATTCAGCGGAAGCATAAAATTATTCGTTGTTCAAGTGTTTCAAAACAATGTGATAAACCAAGAATAAATATCCAAGAGTTGTGACGCATGACCACTCCAGCACTCCCAGAGAGCAAGTTCCATGTCCAAGAATCTAACGACCTGCAAGCATGCAGACAAGTGTGTTAGACGACGCTGGTGAGTTCAAAGTTTTGTTAACGTGTTTAGTTACCAGTTACCATATTAAAACATTTCATAGATTCATTGTTGTTAATCACACGCTTACCGTCGATGGCTCCAGATTATTTGCCCTAAACCCCAATGCCTCTATCAAAGCATTGGTCAAGATGGGGGTCATTAGTTCACTCCCGACCTCCTCGGTGCGGTGTGAGGGTGCCAAACCTAAGTAGCGCTACTAACTAATACCCCGTTGCCCTACAAGCAACAATCGGTAGGAGGGACTTGAGTGATAGATACAGACGTGTATTAACCAACAACCCAGGTTTAACATTCCAGTCAAACCCATTACCCGACTTTCCTCCCCGGAACGTTTACCAGATGTCCCAACCCTGGACGCATGCTTGGAAAAAGAGTAGTGAACTCACCTTGGTTTGCTCGGTATGATTCGTTACTTGTTCACACTTAGTTAATAGAAGCCTATGGTGTTCATGTACACGTAATCAGTTTACATTTGCATGACTCGCGTATAAATTGTAATCATATTGTGCATACATGTAACAATCACCGAATGACACATAACAGTTATTTTACTCATACGAATCTGACACTCACAAGTATATGCTATACATAAAAATCTAATCGTGTTTCCTCAATCATAATTAATCATTATGGACATGCATTTGATAGGGTCTCATCAATAAGAAAATCATTTCTATCCTAACCACAGTCAGCATGGTGAGTGACGAAACACCTAAGTGTTTCGTCGGCAGGGAGGGTGACGAATCATCATATGTTTCGTCGGCTATGAGGGTGACGAATCATTATATGTTTCGTCGGCTATGGGGGTGACGAAACACCCATGGTTATTCGCCAAGGCTGTAACAGTTTCACACCTTGGCTTAATTGTTCACCAACATTCCCGTAAACTCCTCCCAGATCCCAAAACCGATCAAACAATCAATCCCTAATCATGCCAAACAATTAATCGAAATCATTACCTAATCATAAGCGACCCTACAATCATCGTGCTTATGGTTATTCAGTAATTGTATACATAGATAACTAATCATATTCATATGGCAACAAGATCATCAACCAAGCAATGATATGACTGAGTACAAAGCATCAACTCGTTATCATACATGTTCTAATCAATCGACTTATACGTTAAGATATCAAATCCCTAATTAACACAACATACGAATATGGTTTCTAATACAAATCCCTTTATTCACAGAAGATCACAGCCAACACATAACAGTTACCAAACAATGTGAAGTGGGGTCGGATCTAACTGGTCAATAGGATGTGTATGACAGGGCAAGAAATCTTCGAGAGGAAAGATAAGTGCCGCCGATGGTTGGTAAAGAAAACTAGGGTTTTGCTACTAACACTCGTCGCATAAATATAACTGGGACACGGTTGGGCTTCACTAGGGCCGAAAGCCCATCACGGCGAAAGACTCACCTAGATGAAACACAGACCCACCTAGACGAAACATATGTTTCGTCGAACATATAGCGACGAAAGTCCTATATATTTCGTCGAGTCCTCCTTAAACAGCTAATGAGTTACCCAGATCTTTCATTAATCACTAACATTGCACAGTTAGACAAACAAATTCACTAATTAGCAAAACTCTAATCTTTCCAACAATCTCACTTTACATAAAATAAAACTAATTGTCAAACAGCATAACGAACAAGTAATATGAGCTTGAAATCTTCGGTTATCACAGATGTCATCATGGAGTTCTTATGAACTTCAATGTTTGGCTTCATTCCATCAAGAACAACTTGGATCTGAAGGATTTCCATAACATTTATCAATGTTTTCACATAGATCTACACAAATTCATGGTTGAAAGGATTGAAAGAAGGTTTTCCAACTTTCTTTCAACTCTTTTACACTCAATGCACTCAAACCCGATAGAATCGGAGCTCGTTCTGATCTTCTACTCTTTCTTAGTGATGGGTTATTTCAAGATCTGAAATCTATCCAAGAGATATTGACTTCAGGTTTGAACATGAACTACCAACTCGAACCGTGAACCGGTCGGAATAGGGTGATTCCTGTTCGGTCGGGACACATGGGCCGAGATAGGGTTTCTGTTGTTCAAGCATGTTATCAAAATGTCTCGTTCAAACACTACAAAACTTCAAACGAATCAAGTTTCAAGACGAACAGATCGTCGGGACGGATTGCCGTCAGATCGGATTGCCACCCGATCGACCGGCCATCCGATCGGGTTGCACTTGGTTTCTCAGTTAAACTATTTTTCAAACTATTCAAGGATCTAAACGTTGAAACGGATTACCACCCGATCGGATTGCCATCTGATCGAGTGACTGTCCGATCGTGTGACGTTTAGGGCCTTGGTACTTAAACAATTTTCAACATGTTCAGTATGTACGGATTGCCACCCGATCAGATAGCCATCCAATCGAGTGACCGTCCTGCTGTGAACTTGTTCTCAAACTAAGAAGCCTCGCCAATCGGATTGCTGTCCGATCGAACGACCGTTCGACCGACCGACCTGAAGGGTAGAGATACTTCTCTAATTTTAAAATACCACAACGAAAACTTCAAAGTACAAACCATCATACACAAACACAAACACATCCTCACCAAACGAGGTGACAATCCAATCGAATGGCCATCAGATCGGATTGCCATCCGATCGGATTACCATCCGATCCTTGGAACTCATGCACCGTTTTATGCGCCGACTTTCGCTTATGCTATCATTAACTGTTCAGCCTAATTCCGCTCTAGCGCTCCCTTCAATCCATTAACTCAATCGCTGTGAGTATACCCAATCCCTTTTTGCTTTATGCACTTTTGGGGTGTTACATACGTTACTTATTCTAAATCACATCGAACACACAATGCAACACTATTTATACGCTGACCTCTAATGCATGTTATACGTGACTCGATGAATGCATGTTTGTTATGTTAACACAATGATTGCTGTCTACCTGCCTTAGCAACGATAGTACTATAGTTTAGACTCAGCACCTGTTCATTCAGGGGTTGTTAAGGACAATTACTTCACGTGTTCACAGTGGTGAATATGTGTTGCGCACTCGCTACTCGCAGTCATTGGTATTGATAGGATCTTTTTCGATAACTTACATGCTTCACATTATACGTTATACATGCTGGTTATGCGTAAACGATTTTGAACTCTATTATGCTATTATCAAACTTGTATGCTCACCTTTACGCTATGTGTATTGACTATTACTTTAACGTATGTGGCAGGTGCTTAAGTTGCTAGGATGCCTTGTTTGCTGTGTGATGAAATCGAGGCTAGGAAAGAGTCTAGAAACAAACAATTTATTTTTATTTGAAATCTGAGTTGTCGGAACAGAACTACTTTTCTTGATTTTTGCCTGTAATAACTATGCTATTTATTATGTCATGGTATGGGACGTGATGCTTTAAATAATTGGTAATCGTAGTTGTTATGGAAACTTCTGGACAATCTGTTTCGCTCAGTGCCGCGCCCCGATGTTTCCGCCATCGGTTGGGGTGTGACATTGTTGGTCGTTAAATATTAACCCTAAGTATGCTGAGTTCCTAAAGATTTCTAAGGTCAGTGGGAGCAGTCAAAGTCCTTATCATGATTTGCAAGGAATACAAGAGGCGGGGGTAAGAGTGTCATTAAATTTCACTCCGAATTTAACTCCGATTACACCTCTTGTACACCATACTGCACCAACTCTTACAAACTTAGAATTCTGAAAATGATAGCAACCTAACTAAGAGCTAATCCATAAAACTGAAACTTCTAATAAACCCAATAATCAACTCAGGAGGTCATATAGGTTTAAAAACCTACTAAATTTGATGATTACATAACCTCCCTAACTAAAGTTGAAACGGATTTTGGAAAAGTTTACTGATCCAATCTCTTCAAATGAAGCCATTAGTGTCAGTCAATGTTCTAAATGGAATAAAACAGTTTTCTTGTAAAACTGATTTTATATGTTCGTATAACATTTGGGATTTGATTGAATTACCTAAGAGTGTTCATTACTCAACCAAATCCTAATATAAGCGTTAAGACACGAAGAGGCATGATTGATTGTCAAAGGTTATACCTAGGAAGAGATAAATTATCAAAGATTTAGTAGCTATAATAGTTTAAAGCTACATTAGATGAACATTAAAAGAAGTTTCCCTAACAAACTAGCTGACACATTTACATGTTCATAAAACAATCTGAAAGTTCCAAACTGAAGGTTAAAGAACACTTAATTTTAAGCCAATAAAATCCATGTATGGGTTAATGCGTCACGGCCCCCGACCCGGTTTGACCCATTTCAGGAGCCGCGGGACAGAAATCCCGTGGTATTTATTTAACAGCGGAAGTTTTCATCAGGATCTTTTTAAAACTGTAATTTCCCGATTATTTTATTTCACAACTCGGGATAAAACCCCGGTAATTTACATTCATAAGATTTCACAGAGAAATCTTTTATTTTACAAAACATGTTTCTTTATTTTATATTGAGCCACTTCCTTAAGCTTGTAGTGCTTCTCGGCACTTTTCCTTGATCACAACAGATCACCTGAAACATGTTTGAAAAAGATTTTGTCAGCGGGAAATACTGAGTGAATCATTCATTTTACTAAAACGACCTGATTGTTATAATTTACAGTATTAAGAGCGATTACAATGTTTCTGATATCAAACCAACTACCCACGGTATTTTGTCACTCGACCCATTGGCCCATTCGTCCAATGGTGTCTGTGACTATGGTCATATCACCCCTTGGCTGCCCCAATGGTGAAGGTTATCAAGTAATGTATACAAAACCCCACATACCGGCTGTAACTTGGTGATTACAAAGACTTAATCCCCGTAATTATAACTTTGAAAATAAACATGATTTTGAAAGTAGTTTGATAAAAAGAGAATGACTCACATTGCAGATTTAATTTGAGCAGAGCCTAGCCTACTGATTAGCCTTTTAACCTAAATTAATAACAGGCACACAATTCAGTTAGTAACTTAATACAACATTTACGATAACTCACAAGATTAAACCTTCACATCGAATGACAAAGTGCGATACTTAAACATCCATTGAATTAACAACGAATGACAAAGCATAAACCCTAATGTGGGCCGCACTTAAACATCCATCGGATAGTTTAATCAATCGGACATTGAATCGTATCAGCGATCGAGTTATTACCCTGTATTGTGGCAGCACTTCGTGAATCGTGTGTGTTGTGAGACTGTTTATGCTATAACTCAACGTACAATTCGAATTTGAACGTCGAACGAACACTCAATTGCATGAAACAGACTGCTCTATTTATACATGAAAAACCGTCCCCTCGCGCCACGCGAGAGGTTCCCTTGTTCGCGTCGCGTGGCGCGAGAGACCTAAGTCTACTATAGGGTTGCTTCGTGTTTGCATAGCTCAACTGAGTTGGTTTCACGTTATTTTGAATTTTTGACAACAAACTGTGTGGATATTACCGATTAGGGTTTACCCCCCCTGAGTTTTAGGAGCCCTGATCCTGATTCCGATTGTTCTGAAAATTTTAGGGTTTGTACAGAATCACTTGGGTGTCTTAATTAGGGTTTCCTATTGGACGAATTAATTTAATAAATATGACTTTTGATGAGAGTTGTTACATTCTCCCCACCTTAATAAAAATCTCGTCCTCGAGATTTACTGGAATAATTGAGGATACTTTTTCTTCATCTCAGATTCCAGCTCCCAAGTGTATTCAGCTCCTCTCTTTGAATCCCACTTGACTTTAACTAGCACTAATCGTTTGTGTTTGAGAAACTTCACCTTTCTATCTTCTATCTGAAGTGGTTTCTCAACAAATTTTAACTTTTCGTTTACTGCTATATCTTGGAGAGGTACTACCAAAGATTCGTCAGATAGACATTTCTAGAGATTGGATATATGAAATACATCATGTACTCCAGCTAACTCTTCTGGTAGTTGTAAACGATAAGCAACTGGTCCTATACGTTGAATCACTGGAAATGGTCCTACGTATCTTGGACTTAGCTTTCCTTTCTTACCGAATCGAACAACTCCTTTCCAAGGGGAAACTTTCAACAGTACCATGTCTCCAACTTGGAATTCTAACGGCTTGCATCTATTGTCCGCATAACTCTTTTGACGATCTCGAGCAGTCTTCAGCCTTTCCTTAATTTGAGTAATCTTATCAGTAGTTTCTTGTACTATCTCGGGACCTGACAATTGACTTTCTCCTATTTCTGCCCAACAAACTGGAGTTCTTCACTTTCTTCCATACAGTGCCTCGAATGGGGCAGTTTCAATACTTGAATGATAACTATTGTTATAGGAGAATTCAATTAATGGTAAGTGATCGTCCCAATTCCCACCAAAATCTATCACACATGCCCGGAGCATATCTTCTAGAGTTTGGATCGTCCTTTCACTTTGTCCGTCTGTTTGAGGATGATATGCAGTGCTTATGTTTAGTCGAGTTGCCATTGCTTCTTGGAAACTTTTCCAGAAATGAGAAGTGAAACGACTATCCCTATCCGAAACAATGGAGAGTGGAACTCTATGTAAGGATACGACTTCATCTACATACAACTTTGCCAATCTTTCCATGCTAAAGGTTTCTTTCATAGGTAGAAAGTGAGCAGATTTGGTTAATCGATCCACAATTACCCAAATCGCGTCATTACCTTTTCTGGTTTTGGGTAACTTAGTAACAAAATCCATTGTTATGAGTTCCCATTTCCATACTGGCATTTCTAGTTGTTGTAGTAGACCTGAAGGTTTCTGATGTTCTGCCTTAACTTGTGAACAAGTAAGACACTTAGAAACATATCGAGCTATATCCTTCTTCATGCCTATCCACCAGAAATTCTTTCTTAAATCTTGGTACATCTTATTGTTTCCAGGGTGTATGGTATACCTAGATTTATGAGATTCTTCCAAAATCTTATCTCTTAATTCTCCCTGCTTAGGTACCCAAATTCTTCTTTTGTGGAATCTCCAAATTCCATCTGCTCCTTGTTCTAATTCTTTTATTCGTCCCTTCATTCCTTCAGCATCATCCTTGATTGCTATTTCCTGAACACTCTTTATTTTTTCCATTAAATCTAACTGTAGATTTAATGTGAGAGCACGAACTCGCTTTTGCTTTTCATGATATTTACGACTTAAGGCATCTGCAACTACATTTGCCTTTCCTTCATGATATTGAATATCACAGTCGTAATCACTTAAGATTTCCATCCATCTCCTTTGTCTCATATTTAACTCTTTTTGCCCAAATATATTGTAACACCTCGAAAATTCACGTCCTATAATGTGTTGACACGTGTCATAAAGTTTGAACGTGTGAAAGGATGTTATAAAAGGACTAAAGTTGACAAACATGGAAAGTAGGTGATAATACGGGTTCTAAGTGTCAACGGTGAATAAATATACTTCATAATAACCCTACATGATGTTTATAGCGTCGAACGAATAAATCATGGATCATACGATGCTAAAAGTGAGAGATTACAAACTACAGGGGTTAAATGTGTCAACATGTTAAAGATATACCTCTGAGTGACCTTTTGACAAACCCAAAGCTTTGTAACTGTTAAATATGCTCACTAGAATGCACGATATAAATTTCATAAAGTTTAGTAATCGTATGAGAAAGTTATGATCAAATTCGTGTGTGAGGGGTTAAAGCGTAAACATTGAAAGTTAAGACTTTTCGGGTTAACCGGAAGTGTCCAGGGACTTGGAAAGGTGGGTACAAGTCCTAAAGCCCTTGTGGGTAAATAATAAGGGGTCAAATTGCAAGTAATTAGCTCAATTGACCTTTCGGAAGGGCCAAGAGGTGTGATGCAACAACTCAAAAACGTTTTTGTCTGATCAGAAGGTCCATGCGGCCGGCGTAGACCCATAAGACATCCTTACGCGGCCCGCGTCAGGCCGCCAGATGTAGAAAACGGGGACAGACCCCTGGAAACGCGCAGAATCGATCTTAAACGACATTTTAACATGGAGGGCGACCCCTAAACTGTACTAGGGCACTAGAGACACATGTTGGATGGTTGTGGTCGATCATAGAGTTATGTGTCAACATATTGTGGTGATAATTTCACTATAAAAGGCCATTGTGTGCAATGTTGTTCTTCACACCATTCTCTGCCTTATCTGATCAATTCTGGAGCTCTCAAGCAGGTCCAACTGATCATATCTCGTGCATAGGACCCTTGTAAGTCTGCTAGTCCTTCTTTAATTGAGTTTAGCTTGTTTAATTAGCTAAAAGTCAAACCGTCGTAATTACGGTTTGACTTCGAGATTAGTCAACAATGGCTCAGTCATATCTCGAATTAAAAGTAGTTATAAGTTGGTATTTATGTGGGTAATAAAACCTCAAAAGGGTTTCCCCTGATCACCACTCTAACCAGGTCTAAAGTCGGGTCAAACTTATATTTAAAAAGTCAACAGGAAGCTTAAAATGCCACTTATGTATAATTAACACTATAGATCATATACAACCTGTTGGATCATTGTTATAACTTGGTAATAAGTGTAAGAACATGTCTAAACATGTTCAACCCGACAATTTCCTGTTTAGACCCGGTTCGGAACCGAAAGTCGCATAGTTTGACTTTCACTTTGACTTTCAGTTCTGACCCGTTTAGGCATGTTTTAGAAATGCCTCAGAGCTTTAATTGGACTAGGTTACATGTTAGTACAACCCTCTGTGATTATACACCTTGGTTCGTTAGTTATCCAATTAATATGCATATTTCCGTTAATTGCTCATATGTTGACCATTATGCCCTTATTACTTTAAAACGTGATTTTTGGAAATATAAAAGAGTAGAAAATTTAATTACTGATATATAAACTTGTATGCAAAGTTTGACATCAGTTTGATTTGTAGATTAAGAGTTATGCTCATTATCGCAAAATGAAAGCTTTATGTTAATAAAATGGCGTAATTAGCGTATAGCCTAGTTAAGCCTACTTTTTGATATCAAATCTTTTACCCACTGATGCAATATATTATTTTGGGATTTTTAAAGATTTTTAATGAATTTTAGGCTGAGCATAACTAGTAGTCGTAGGCTTAATCCGGTAATTGTCGGTTTTGCCCTTACGGGCCATAAAATGAGTTTTACATATCTAAACAACTCCAAACCTTTTGCTACTGATCACATATGATAAATAAATTATTTTAAGCCTTCTGGAAATATAAAATATCAGATTTAAGTATCGAACCCGGAAATGGCCTTTAATCGCCTTATTAAGCGTTTTTAGCGCAAAGTATGTATCAAAATTATATTGGACATACCCGGGTTGATACCTACTGATATATGAGGCAAATTATAATATTTTAACAGTAAGCAAAGGTTGATAAACTCAGACTTCAGTTTTGAGCCTTTCGGCTTATGTGAAATTACCAAAATACCCCTACGGGGCATAGTTTGGTTAAAAATGATAAGTTTCACATATATGCTTTATCCTACTGATATAACTTAGCAAATTATGTATTTTTGCTGATTACATCAGACCTGTAACTCAGGTTGTTACTTAAACTCTTTTATAAACTTTTAAATGACCAAACTACCCCTACGGGGCCTAGTTTGTGTTTAAACACGTTTCGGGCAAAATGAAAGACATCTTACTGATGTCACAACATATTTGAGGCATAATTAACTTAGGAAACCTTTATATAGCTCTCATGAATACCCGTCACGCTTATTACGCGTACGGTTCGGTTTATGTAACAAGTTTACATAAATTAGCCGAAACGGGTCAAACCTTAAAGGTTTTATCTCAAAATCCAGAATGTGAATAATAAACCCATATTAAACAAGTCTTCAAAATTGTCGGGTCTAAATCACATTCTATCCGGTCTTCGCTTAATCGTGCGTACGAACCGTATCTTTGAAACTAGCCGGTCTAAGCTTAAGCTTAATTAAAGACCCGTTAGGATTCTAATAGGTTATTATAAAACCTTCGTTCCAGATTAGGAGGACCAGTAAAAGCTACGTGCATTTTGCTAATTGTGAATTATACTTGCTCAGGTAAATACTTTTAACTTATTTTCCCTATACGGGCTTGGGTTACGGTACCGCTTGATCGGGCATCAAATCTCCACCGTTAAGTGGGTAGTTGAATAATTTGATCGGCTCGTTTAAATAGTCTTGTTACTTAAAGCCTTTGGGGGGTTAATGACCATGTCCCGGATATCCTTGGCATCATCTTACGAGATGGCCACGACCTGAGCACGAGGTGTAGGCGTACACCTGTCAGTGTATAACTCAATAATGTGGTGTGTCTATTGATCTTTAACCCGGACAAGATCCGGGCTACTGAACGCACAAGGAACATGTAATTCGTTCACAAGATTATAATATTAAATAATTCTCCCAAGTTAAATAAAATGTTTATGCCATGTGCATCCAAACCAATTTTCAATCATTTTCCAAAATGAGTCAGTTGATTGTATTTACCAGTGTAAACTGACGTATTTTCCTAAAAAGAGTGAATGCAGGTACTAAACGAAATTGGCTGGAGTGTCTCCTTAGCATCAATAAAAAGTCTCGCAAGCTTAGGATGCCTGAAGTCTGTTGAACCATTTGTTTCATAATTATATTCGATCATTCTGTGGATAAACTTCTGAATATTGTGACATTTGATATTACAATATTAAATTCAGTTGTATCATATTTTTAAATTGCTTCCGCTGTGCATATTGATTATTGTGTTGTTTGACTATTACGTTGCCAACCACGTCACGATACTCCCCCACCGCCCCCAATGACAACGAAGCTGGACCATCACATGCGCGAGCTCCGTCTACTACCGAGAGTGACGACCCTCGGCAGAACAGGAGAAACTTGTTTGAACCAGCCAGACGATCGGTATCCCACAGCTCTACACCTCCAGTCCAAAACCCTTATGGGCCGCAACCAGATTACGAGCCCAACAACCCGCAACCATCATATATACCGTTGCAGCGATCTCTATCTCATCATTCTTTCGGTGACCCCACACCAGTTTTTCGGGGCCAGTTTAACCCGGTAGGCTACGTGCAAGAACCCGTGGGTTTTAACCCACTGGGGCCATCTCTGAGGATCACCGATTTGTGGCAGTTACGCCACCGCCTCCGCCGCCACCAGTTCAGCCGGCACCTCCTCAACCGCCAAGGCGAAGGAGAACCGGTGCGCGCATGTCGTCACGAGCAGGGGATTTCCATTTCAGTTCCCCACGCCAGTCTAGTGGCAGCCACTACCCGCTACATCAGGAGGACCCACAAATGGGTGGGCCTTCCAACCCAGCGATGCCGCAGCCGCCGCCAATGGGTTTTGACAACCCAATCCCAGCTTATACGGGTTCCATGGCATACAACCCGTTCGAGCCACCGGTCCACAACAACTACGGGTACGCAGAGGCCGACCCTTACATGGTGGCAGCCAACTACAATACCCTGCACCCGGAAGGACCATACGGAGCTCCATGGGGAGTTGGGTACCCAACACATGGGTACCAGATACCACCTAGGCCTATCATACGGACTCAATCGCAGCCGCCTAGGTTCTCCCCACCTGAGCGTGAAGAACTCCTTCAGAGGCTAGATCATGTTGAACGGGAAGTGCACAGGGACCGTAGGGAGAGGCAGACTTTCTTCCAAGGATTAGCAAGCTTGATCAAAGGGAAGAACAAGAAAGATCATTAAATCTCTCCCCATTTGTATCAGTTGAGCCCCTGCGTGGGTGTATTTGTTTAAGCCCCTGCGTGGGTATGTATGTGTGTTTGTTTGACCCCTGCGTGGGTCTATTTTCCGTTAACCCCTGCGAGGGTATGATGTTTGCTTAAAGTCCCTGCGTGGACTAGTTTGTTTGTTTAAAGTCCCTGCGTGGACGAGCATGTTGATTAAGCCCTTGCGTGGGCATGTGTGCATTAAGCCCCTGCGTGGGTAAGTACTTGTTAAACCCCTGCGTGGGTAAGTTTGTTATTTGAAAAGACCCGTTTAGGGCAGTGTATAATAATTTTGAATAAATTAATGGAATGTTTGTTTTATAAATTTCATGTTTGCCATTTTGTGCATAAATAATTTATAAATGAAATAAATAAATTAAAAGTCATTCCTTTTGAATTAATCTGCCTATCATTAATTAAGAATCTTAAAGTGTGAAACCTAGCATTTTGGTCATTATAAGACCGGGCCAAGATGGTAAGACCTGTTTAAAAGATTCAAATCCCTGTTAACATTTTAAAACATGTTAACACTCCTGGCAGATGTGATTCGTTAAAATCACATGTCATTTTTATATGTATAGGGATTCTTTAGAAGATTCCTAACCCAATTTAATGATCTCTGAATCATGGGTTAAGATCATCAATTAAGATGATCATATTTTTACCATACGTTGGTAATATAATGCCTACGGGCCTTGCTCATTTCTACATGAGCCAAAAGACAGTTGTAGCTATAACTCCCTGTCTGAAAAAGGTAATAAACTATATTCAAACCTTAAAAAGCCTTGATTCTCTGAAATCATAGCTTATAAATTTACATTGTCCTTGTGACTAGGCCTATTGTGCCAGTATACCTTCATATTTTGATTCTCTGAAATCATAACGTTTAAATTAAGGTGTCCATGTGACTAGGCCTTTTGTGCCACAAATAAAACTGTTATTGTTTTATAATTAGGATAAATTATAATGGAAATCCTAAATAAATATGATTAATAAATTAACCAAATATGGTCTCTGTTTACCATGGTTAATGAATTTCCCTAAGGGGCAATTCCATAATAAACTCCCAAATAAACTATTGTCCTTGTTTTCTGCAACAGTTCAATTAAAATGGCTAACTCGGACGAGGGTAATAGTCATCCAGTGGAGGTTAATAATGACGCCCGAATTAATCTAACGGGTGCGGAATTGAAAGCGATCATAGACGGCGCTGTTACACAGGCTTTGGAAAGGCAGTACGAAGAGTACAGTGGGACTCGTAGTAGGACCCAATCTACACAGCCTTCAAAGCCACCGTCCAAGAAGGTCGACCCGAAGAAAAACGATGATCGACGCTCCTCGAACCACAGTGTTCCATCTCATCAGGTTATACGTAATCAAGGGCCCCATGACAAGGGTTGCTCGTATAAATATTTTGTTTCTTGCAAGCCCCAGGATTTCACTGGGGAGAAAGGAGCCATTGACTGTATGACGTGGCTGGATGAGATGGATACGGTTGTAGACATCAGCGGATGCGCTGAGAGAGACGTGGTCAAGTTTGTGTCGCAGTCTTTTAAGGGTGAAGCGTTAGCATGGTGGAGATCTCTGGTTCAAGCCACCGGAAAAATCCCATTGTACAATATGTCGTGGGATCAATTTGTTGCCCTTATCAAGGAAAATTTCTGCCCTCAACATGAGGTGGAGAAGATAGAGTCTGACTTTCTATCTTTGGTGATGACAAACCTCGACTGTCAAGCTTACCTGACGAGCTTCAACACTATGTCTCGGTTGGTTCCATATTTGGTAACCCCGGAACCAAAACGAATAGCTCATTTTATCGGTGGTTTAGCCCCCGAGATCAAGGCAAGCGTTAAAGCTTCTCGGCCAGCTACTTTTAGATCTGTGGCTGACATTTCCTTATCCCTCACTCTGGATGCGGTCAGGCAGAGATCGCTGAGGAATAAGGAGGCTGAGAAGAGAAAACGTGAAGATGATGGTTCACGAAAGTCGAGCAAGAAGCACTGTGGAAGCGGTGACAACAAGAAAGGATCGGAGTCGAGGAAGGATGGGCATAATTCTGGTGAGAAGCCCAAATGCAAAATTTGCAAGAAACAGCACTATGGAAAGTGCAGACTCGGATCGAACTCGAATAATGAGTCAAGATCTTTTGCTTGTGGGTTGTGCAAGTCCAAGGAACACAAAACCTTGGATTGCAAGAAGATAAAAGACGCAACGTGCTACCGTTGCAATGAAAAGGGGCACATTAAGACCAACTGCCCTAAATACAACAAGAAGCCTGAAGAGGCTAAGAAGACTAATGCTAGAGTCTTCAGAATGGACGCGAAAGAAGCTATGCAAGACGATAATGTCATAACAGGTACTTTCCTTGTAAATGATGTCTTTGCAAGAGTACTTTTTGATTCAGGCGCAGATAAGTCTTTCGTAGATAACAAGTTTTGTAAATTGTTGAATTTACCTGTCAAAACCTTAAGCGTAAACTATGAAGTAGAGTTAGCAGATGGTACCATAGAAACCGTCTCCACTGTGTTAGATGGATGTGTTATATCCATTAAGAACCATTCTTTTCCTCTGTCTCTACTTCCCTTTAAGTTGGCCGGTTTTGACATAGTTCTGGGTATGGACTGGTTATCTCTTAACCAGGCCCAAATTGTCTGTAACAAGAAACAAGTGGTGATAAAGACTCCGTCCGGTGAACCACTTACCATTCGGGGAGATACCCAGTACGGGCTACCTGAGCAAGCGACTATGCTCAAGGCTTCAAAATGTTTAAAGAGGGGTTGTGTCATCTACATGGAACAAGTAATTATTGATGAGCCCAAACCGAAGATAGAAGACATTCCTGTCATCTCTGAATTCCCAGAAGTTTTTCCGGAAGAACTACCTGGTTTGCCACCAGATAGGCAAGTGGAATTCAGGATTGATATCATCCCCGGAGCAGCACCTGTTGCTAGAGCACCTTATAGGTTGGCGCCCACAGAGATGAAAGAATTGAGGTCACAGCTAGATGAATTACTAGCCAAGGGTTTCATTAAACCTAGCTCGTCTCCTTGGGGAGCGCCAGTCCTGTTTGTAAAGAAGAAGGATGGATCGATGCGTCTGTGCATCGACTATCGTGAGCTTAATAAGGTCACGATAAAGAATAGATATCCTTTGCCCAGGATCGACGATTTGTTCGATCAGTTACAAGGGGCAAGTTATTTCTCGAAGATTGATTTGAGGTCAGGCTACCATCAACTGAAGGTCAGAGATGAAGACGTTCACAAGACTGCATTTAGGACTCGTTACGGTCACTACGAGTTCCTAGTGATGCCTTTTGGGCTCACTAATGCACCAGCCGCGTTCATGGATCTCATGAATCGCGTTTGCAAGCCATACTTAGATAAATTCGTCATCGTTTTCATCGACGACATTCTTATCTATTCGAAGAATCAAGCTGACCATGAGAAACACCTTCGATGTATTCTCAAGCTCCTGCACCAGGAGAAGCTCTATGCCAAATTCTCCAAGTGTGAATTTTGGCTTCGAGAGGTCCAATTCCTTGGACACGTGGTTAGTGAGCGTGGTATCCAAGTGGATCCCGCTAAGGTTGAAGCAGTGATGAACTGGCAAGAGCCAAAGACGCCTACAGAGATTCGTAGCTTCCTGGGATTGGCAGGATATTACAGGCGTTTCATTGAAAATTTTTCAAGGATTGCTGCACCCCTAACTTCCTTAACCAAGAAGAAAGTAAAGTTCGTTTGGGGCCCTAAGCAGCAAGAAGCTTTCGATATTCTCAAGCAGAAGTTGAGCAATGCTCCTGTGTTGACATTGCCTGATGGAATCGAAGAATTTGTACTTTATTGTGATGCATCACACACCGGGATGGGGTGTGTGCTTATGCAGAAAGGCAAGGTTATTGCCTATGCATCACGACAGTTAAAGGTGCATGAAAAGAATTACACCACCCACGACTTGGAGTTGGGTGCCGTTGTATTCGCACTAAAACTGTGGAGGCATTATCTATATGGGATCAAGTGTGTGATTTATTCTGATCACAAGAGCCTCCAACATCTGTTTAAGCAGAAGGAATTAAATATGAGGCAACGCCGTTGGATGGAAACTTTGAACGATTATGATTGTGAAATCAAGTACCATCCCGGCAAAGCGAATGTAGTTGCCGATGCCTTGAGTCGAAAGGAGAGGGTGAAACCCATCCGAATCAATGCCAAGCGCATGGAGATAAAGAATAATTTGATTGAAAGGTTGTTAGCTGCACAGAAGGAAGCTGTGTTGGAAGCTAACTATCCTAACGAAAAGCTAGGAGTAACTGAGGAGCAGTTAACTCTTAGCAAGGACGGAATTTTACGATTAAATGGACGAATATGGGTTCCAATTTATGGAGGTCTTCGAGATGTCATCCTTCAGGAAGCACATAGTTCCAAATACTCCGTTCATCCTGGAGCTGATAAGATGTACCAGGATCTAAAGGCAAATTATTGGTGGATAGGCTTGAAAAAGTCTGTGGCCACCCATGTAGCTAAATGCTTGACATGTGCGCAAGTCAAAGCCGAGCATCAAAAGCCGTCAGGCTTGCTACAACAGCCTGAACTTCCTACGTGGAAGTGGGAAATGGTAACTATGGATTTTATCACCAAGTTACCCAAAACCAGGAAAGGAAATGATACAATATGGGTTATAGTTGATAGACTGACTAAGTCAGCACATTTCTTACCCATCAAGGAGACTTATAGCTCCGACATGTTAGCCCAGCTATACGTTGATAAGATTGTAGCCTTACATGGCATACCTGTAGCTATTATCTCTGACCGGGATACTAGGTACACGTCACATTTTTGGAAGAGTTTCCAACAATCTTTGGGCACACGTTTGAATTTTAGTACGGCTTATCATCCTCAGACTGACGGTCAGAGTGAGCGTACTATTCAAACGTTGGAAGACATGCTACGTGCATGTGCGATCGATTTGAGTGGTAGCTGGGATAAGAACCTACCATTAATCGAATTCTCCTACAACAATAGCTACCATACCAGCATAAAGGCTGCGCCTTTTGAGGCATTATACGGTAGAAAGTGTAGATCGCCTATTTGTTGGGCGGAAGTTGGAGATGTCCAGTTATCAGGACCAGAGATCGTGTTCGAAACGACAGACAAGATTGTCCAGATTCGTGACCGTCTCAAAGCTGCCCGGGATAGGCAGAAGAGTTACGCTGATCCAAAGCGTAAGGATTTTCACTTCGAAGTAGGTGACAAAGTCCTACTTAAAGTGTCACCCTGGAAAGGAGTGATGCGGTTTGGTAAGAAAGGCAAGCTAAGCCCGAGATACATAGGACCTTTCGAGGTTATCGAACGTGTCGGGTCAGTTGCCTATAAGTTAAACTTACCAGAAGAGCTCAGTGGAATTCACAATGTATTCCACATCTGCAATCTGAAGAAGTGTTTCGCTGATGAATCACTGGTAATACCCCATACAGATGTGCATATAGACGAGAGCTTGAAATTTGTTGAAAAACCTTTGTCGATTGAAGATCGACAGGTAAAGAAGCTTCGAAGGAAGCATGTACCTATTGTAAAGGTCAAATGGGATGCCCGTAGAGGTCCCGAATACACATGGGAGGTTGAATCCACGATGAAAGAAAAATACCCTTACTTGTTTCAGTAAATCTCGGGTCGAGATTTATTTTAAGGGGGTGAGGATGTAACACCTCGAAAATTCACGACCTATAATGTGTTGACACGTGTCATAAAGTTTGAACGTGTGAAAGGATGTTATAAAAGGACTAAAGTTGACAAACATAGAAAGTAGGTGATAATACGGGTTCTAAGTGTCAACAGTGAATAAATATACTTCATAATAACCCTACATGATGTTTATAGCGTCGAACGAATAAATCATGGATCATACGAAGCTAAAAGTGAGAGATTACAAACTACAGGGGTTAAATGTGTCAACATGTTAAAGATATACCTCTGAGTGACCTTTTGACAAACCCGAAGCTTTGTAACTGTTAAATATGCTCACTAGAATGCACAATATAAATTTCATAAAGTTCCGTCATCGTATGAGAAAGTTATGATCAAATTCGTGTGTGAGGGGTTAAAGCGTAAACATTGAAAGTTAAGACTTTTCGGGTTAACCGGAAGTGTCCAGGGACTTGGCAAGGTGGGTACAAGTCCTAAAGCCCTTGTGGGTAAATAATAAGGGGTCAAATTGCAAGTAATTAGCTCAATTGACCTTTCGGAAGGGCCAAGAGGTGTGATGTAACAACTCAAAAACGTTTTTGTCTGATCAGAAGGTCCATGTGGCCTGCGTAGACCCATAAGACATCCTTACGCGGCCCGCGTCAGGCCGCCAGATGCAGAAAACGGGGACAGACCCCTGGAAATGCGCAGAATCGATCTTAAACGACATTTTAACATGGTGGGCGACCCCTAAACTGTACTAGGGCACTAGAGACACATGTTGGATGGTTGTGGTCGATCATAGAGTTATGTGTCAACATATTGTGGTGATAATTTCACTATAAAAGGCCATTGTGTGCAATGTTGTTCTTCACACCATTCTCTGCCTTATCTGATCAATTCTGGAGTTCTCAAGCAGGTCCAACTGATCATATCTCGTGCATAGGACCCTTGTAAGTTTGCTAGTCCTTCTTTAATTGAGTTTAGCTTGTTTAATTAGCTAAAAGTCAAACCGTCGTAATTACGGTTTGACTTCGAGATTAGTCAACAATGGCTCAGTCATATCTCGAATTAAAAGTAGTTATAAGTTGGTATTTATGTGGGTAATAAAACCTCAAAAGGGTTTCCCCTGATCACCACTCTAACCAGGTCTAAAGTCGGGTCAAACTTATATTTAAAAAGTCAACAGGAAGCTTAAAATGCCACTTATGTATAATTAACACTATAGATCATATACAACCTGTTGGATCATTGTTATAACTTGGTAATAAGTGTAAGAACATGTCTAAACATGTTCAACCCGACAATTTCCTGTTTAGACCCGGTTCGGAACCGAAAGTCGCATAGTTTGACTTTCACTTTGACTTTCAGTTCTGACCCGTTTAGGCATGTTTTAGAAATACCTCAGAGCTTTAATTGGACTAGGTTACATGTTAGTACAACCCTCTGTGATTATACACCTTGGTTCGTTAGTTATCCAATTAATATGCATATTTCCGTTAATTGCTCATATGTTGACCATTATGCCCTTATTACTTTAAAACGTGATTTTTGGAAATATAAAAGAGTAGAAACTTTAATTACTGATATATAAACTTGTATGCAAAGTTTGACATCAGTTTGATTTGTAGATTAAGAGTTATGCTCATTATCGCAAAATGAAAGCTTTATGTTAATAAAATGGCGTAATTAGCGTATAGCCTAGTTAAGCCTACTTTTTGATATCAAATATTTTACCCACCGATGCAATATATTATTTTGGGATTTTTAAAGATTTTTAATGAATTTTAGGCTGAGCATAACTAGTAGTCGTAGGCTTAATCCGGTAATTGTCGGTTTTGCCCTTACGGGCCATAAAAAGAGTTTTACATATCTAAACAACTCCAAACCTTTTGCTACTGATCACATATGATAAATAAATTATTTTAAGCCTTCTGGAAAGATAAAAATATCAGATTTAAGTATCGAACCCGGAAATGGCCTTTAATCGCCTTATTAAGCGTTTTTAGCGCAAAGTATGTATCAAAATTATATTGGACATACCCGGGTTGATACCTACTGATATATGAGGCAAATTATAATATTTTAATAGTAAGCAAAGGTTGATAAACTCAGACTTCAGTTTTGAGCCTTTCGGCTTATGTGAAATTACCAAAATACCCCTACGGGGCATAGTTTGGTTAAAAATGATAAGTTTCACATATATGCTTTATCCTACTGATATAACTTAGCAAATTATGTATTTTTGCTGATTACATCAGACCTGTAACTCAGGTTGTTACTTAAACTCTTTTATAAACTTTTAAATGACCAAACTACCCCTACGGGGCCTAGTTTGTGTTTAAACACGTTTCGGGCAAAATGAAAGACATCTTACTGATGTCACAACATATTTGAGGCATAATTAACTTAGGAAACCTTTATATAGCTCTCATGAATACCCGTCACGCTTATTACGCGTACGGTTCGGTTTATGTAACAAGTTTACATAAATTAGCCGAAACGGGTCAAACCTTAACGGTTTTATCTCAAAATCCAGAATGTGAATAATAAACCCTTATTAAACAAGTCTTCAAACTTGTCGGGTCTAAATCACATTCTATCCGGTCTTCGCTTAATCGTGCGTACGAACCGTATCTTTGAAACTAGCCGGTCTAAGCTTAAGCTTAATTAAAGACCCGTTAGGATTCTAATAGGTTATTATAAAACCTTCGTTCCAGATTAGGAGGACCAGTAAAAGCTACGTGCATTTTGCTAATTGTGAATTATACTTGCTCAGGTAAATACTTTTAACTTATTTTCCCTATACGGGCTTGGGTTACGGTATATAGCATACCGCTTGATCGGGCATCAAATCTCCACCGTTAAGTGGGTAGTTGAATAATTTGATCGGCTCGTTTAAACAGTCTTGTTACTTAAAGCCTTTGGGGGGTTAATGACCATGTCCCGGATATCCTTGGCATCATCTTACGAGATGGCCACGACCTGAGCACGAGGTGTAGGCGTACACCTGTCAGTGTATAACTCAATAATGTGGTGTGTCTATTGATCTTTAACCCGGATAAGATCCGGGCTACTGAACGCACAAGGAACATGTAATTCGTTCACAAGATTATAATATTAAATAATTCTCCCAAGTTAAATAAAATGTTTATGCCATGTGCATCCAAACCAATTTTCAATCATTTTCCAAAATGAGTCAGTTGATTGTATTTACCAGTGTAAACTGACGTATTTTCCTAAAAAGACTGAATGCAGGTACTAAACGAAATTGGCTGGATTGTCTCCTTAGCATCAATAAAAAGTCTCACAAGCTTCGGATGCCTGAAGTCTGTTGAACCATTTGTTTCATAATTATATTCGATCCTTCTGTGGATAAACTTCCGAATATTGTGACATTTGATATTACAATATTAAATTCGGTTGTATCATATTTTTAAATTGCTTCCGCTGTGCATATTGATTATTGTGTTGTTTGACTATTACGTTGCCAACCACGTCACGATACTCCCCCACCGGGCCCACCGGTGACACGTGGAAATCGGGGTGTGACATATATATCTTAAACTTTTATGATCTGTATAGACAGTAAACTTACTTCCGGACAGATAATGTCTCCAAATCTTAAGGGCGAAAATTACGGCTCCTAATTCTAAATCATGAGTCGTATAGTTTTCCTCATGCTTTTTCAATTGTCTTGAAGCATACGCAATTACCTTTTTGCGTTGCATTAGTACACATCCAAATCCTAGTTTTGAAGCATCACAATATACTTCAAAATCTTCAGTTCCTTCTGGTAAGGCTAGGATTGGAGCATTTGTTAATTTCTGTTTCAAGATTCTAAAGGCTTCTTCTTGTTTAGATCCCCATTTAAACTTAACTGCTTTACAGGTTAGCTTAGTTAATGGTACAGCTATCTTGGAAAATCCTTAATAAACCGTCTATAGTATCCAGCTAAACCTATAAAACTTCTAATTTCCATTGCAGATTGTGGAACCTTCCATTTGGTAATTGCCTCTATCTTAACAGGATCTACATGAATACCTTCGTGATTTACCATGTGTCCTAAGAATTGCACTTCTTGCAACCAAAATTCACACTTCGAGAATTTGGCGTAAAGCTTTTCTTTTCTTAACAAAGTTAAGAGTGCATGCATGTGTTGAAAATGTTCGTCTTGACTTTGGAATAAATAAGTATATCGTCTATGAAGACAATTACAAATTTATCCAAATATGGTTTACAGATCCTATTCATCATGTCCATGAATGCTGCAGGTGCATTAGTTAATCCGAAGGGCATGACTGTAAACTCGTAATGACCATACCTAGTTCTGAAAGCAGTTTTAGGTATGTCTTCTTCCTGTACCTTCAATTGATGATATCCGGAGCGTAAATCTATCTTAGAAAAGTATCTAGCTCCTTGAAGTTGATCAAAAAGATCATCAATCCTAGGTAATAGGTATCGATTCTTAATTGTAACCTTATTCAATTCTCTATAATCAATACACATTCTCATGGAACCATCCTTCTTCTTTACAAACAACACGGGTGCTCCCCACGGGGATGAACTAGGTTGTATGAAACCTTTACTTAGTAATTCATCTAATTGCTTTTTCAGTTCTAACATTTCTGTGGGTGCTAACCGATAAGGTGCCTTGGCTATCGGTATAGTTCCTGGAATTAGATGAATTCTAAATTCTACCTCCCTGTCTGGTGGTAATCCTGGTAATTCTTCTGGGAATATATCTGGGTATTCTGATACTACTGGTATTTCCTTAAGTTCTTTTCCCTTAGTACTAATGATTACTGAAATCATATATACTATTCCTTGCTTTCGTTCATAACTAGCAACTTTCATTACTGATATGAACTTCATGGGCTTACGTGGTTTATCTCCTGAAATCATAATTACTTCTCCAGTAGTTGTTTGAATTTCTATGGAATTCTGATCACAAAGAATTCGAGCATGGTTGGCTACTAACCAATCCATTCCTAACACAACATCAAATTCGGCTAATTTCATAGGTAATAGGTTTGCAAAGAATTTATGACCTGAGAGTTCTATATTTTCTTTTTGCAAAACTTTATCTATGCTAACAGAATTTCCATCTGCCGTTTCGACTGTAAAAATTTGCCTAAGGTTGGTTAAGGGTAAATTAAGAGCTTGGCAGAATGAAGTATTGATAAAACTTTGGTTTGCACCAGAGTCAAATAATACTTTTGCATACACGTTGTGAACTAGAAACGTACCAGCTATCACATCTGGAATGAGTTCGGCTTCTTGAGTAGTTAACTGAAAAGCTCGAACATTCTTCTTAGTAGCTCCGTCAGCTGGCTTGACCTTGTTGTCTGTTGATTTAACCAATTTAGGACATTCTGTTTTGAAATGCCCTGCTTCTCCACAATTAAAGCAGGTTATGGTTTTCTTTCTGCAGTTTTCTTCACGATGTCCTGTAGTTTTACAAAAGTTGCAGGTTATATTGCATCTTCCAAAATGTTTCCTTTTGCAATCTCTGCAGAATGGAGGGGTTGAAAATTGCCCTGTTCCTCTTCTTTTGAAGCTGTTATTATTACCCATACGAAATCCTTGGGTAATTTTCTGAGCCAATTCCTTTTTCCTATTATCATCTCTTGTGCGTACCAATTCGTCAGTTAGGGTGTTGGCTAATTCCACTGCATCGTCAATAGTGCGAGGTCTCGCAGCTTTAACGATATTGTGGATTTCACCAATCAATCCCCAAATATAACGAGAAATGAGTACCGGTTCTGGCGAAGCCAGCGTTGGTACCACTCTAGCATATTCAAAGAATGTCGAGGTATAACTGCGACAATCTACACCCATCATTCTATGGTTTAAGAACTTATTTGCCATTTGATCTTTCTCATATTCAGGACAGAATTTTCTTTCTACAAGACTCTTAAATTCTTCCCAGCTCATAGCATATGCCCTCATTCTTCCTTTTGCTTGTAACACAGTGTTCCACCATTCTAGCGCCCCTTCTTTGAAAAGATTTGACGCGTACATGACCTGATCGTCTTTGTCACATTTACTGATTGTAATCACTGCCTCGGTTTTCTCTAACCAACGTAGTGATGCAGTTGCTCCTTCATTGCCTGCAAATTCAGTGGGTTTACAAGCAAGAAATTCTTTGAAAGTGCAACCAAGTGTTGCGGCTTTCATTTTCTTAGGGAGCAGAGCTTGTCGTGGTTCATTATCGTGATTAATATGATCATTGCCTCCGTTTACGCTATTACTGAAGTTATCTTCAGAAATACGTTTACTAGGAATGATTTGTTGCGGTTCGATTGGATTTTTAACAGCAGCAACGATTGCTGGAATAGCATTGGCTATTCCTTGAGCAACGATATTTTCTATATCCTGCCTAGTCATATATTGATCCCCCGGATGTTGCTCGGATTGATTAACCTCATTTACTGGTTCATTATTAGCGTTTTCCATCTGATAATTTAATATATAATTTATTAGTATTGAATAACTAAAAATTTTACACAAAATAATCATACAAAGTTCACAACACAAATTTAACCAAAATTATCGATTTCTCGATTTCCATTTATATTTTAATAGTATGCATCACTACACACCATATTTTACAAAGTTTTATTTTAGGTTATTTCACATGATTATATCATTATTGCTAATTTACAATCACAGTCTCAAAACCCCTTTATCCCTCGTCAGCTAATATTTTAATAACGGCGCTCCCTCTCATCATACTTCCAGGAGATCTGTTCTCCTACTTCCCTGATCCTATTTCCGGCATCCACCAGTTCTTCGCCAAAGTGGCGAAGTTCAGCTAAATTCTCATTGCTCATAGGTGGATTAGGTATAGGTTCTGGGTCAAATTGAGGAAGAAAGGAATAAGGACTGTTGAGCAAATTTTGGAATTGCCAATCATTCGTCCACCATTCATCCATTCCCAGAGGTTGAGTGTGGATTATAGGTTCTGGGATTGCTGGTTCTAAGTTTATAGGGAGTTGAGTTTCAATAGGACGAGTAAAAACAGTTGTATTGACAGGCTGAATAGTATCACAGCTTGCCAATATAAAATCTAGCTCTTCTTGTAATGTCATTTCCTGATTTTGTTTAGAGCTTTCTCCAACTTCTACCTGAGAACCTCCTCCAATCTCCATTTCTATTTGCTTAGAATATTCATCAAACTGTAATCCCATCTGCCTAGACTCTTCCCCAGCTTCAATTCCCTTTCCTTTATCTAAAGGATTTTCTATTTTAGGCATCTTTCTATTGACAGGCTTCCTCCTACGCACACGTCTCCATCCTACAAATCTCCTCCTTTTCTTGGGTTTGGGTTTCTCTGGTGGTGGAGCATTGAATTCAATAGGTTCTTCTATATCTGGTATATACCTATTGAAATCTCTGGAAACCTCTATTTTTACCGGATAGAGATTTAAATTCTGAAGGGCGTCAGACAAGTCATTCATGATGTTATACAAAATACACACAATTACTATTTAACAAAATTTCATAGAAAACCTTTAAATATTATTTCAGACTGGGTAACTACAAATGAAAATTAAAACACACTAGGTTTTATTGTAAATTTATTTATTTACTGAAATAAAGTTTCTGGACTGTAATTGATAAAGGTGCTAAGACTTGGGTAAAATTATTTAAAGATTTGCATTAACTGCCACAGTAGCTAGCATGTATAGATCTGCCCATTTCTCATCTAACTTGTCCTCCCAAGGTGATTTACTGGTTAATTCCTGGGTTTCCTGTTTAATATTCTTTTCTCGGAATTTCTTTATTTTCTCTTTACTTTTCCTAATAATCAGACTTCTTTTACTAGGAGAAAGTGGTTCCTCATATTGTGCTTTTCGCACAAATATTCCTTCTTCAGGAATTACTGAGTGATTTGAGGATTTGGTTTGGGACGAACTTCCCTTCTCGTTGGATGACCTATCTAATTTAAGATAGATGTTTGACAACTTTTGCTTACCCATACTGTACACAAATATTCAATTAATAAAACACATAATCACATAATTGGCAATCAGTAAAAATTAAGTATTTCTAAATACTTAATTGGCTTAAATCAGTGGCTCTGATACCACCTTTTTCTGTCACGGCCCCCGACCCGGTTTGACCCGTTTCAGGAGCCGCGGGACAGAAATCCCGTGGTATTTATTTAACAGCGGAAGTTTTCATCAGGATCTTTTTAAAACTGTAATTTCCCGATTATTTTATTTCACAACTCGGGATAAAACCCCGGTAATTTACATTCATAAGATTTCACGGAGAAATCTTTTATTTTACAAAACATGTTTCTTTATTTTATATTGAGCCACTTCCTTAAGCTTGTAGTGCTTCTCGGCACTTTTCCTTGATCACAACAGATCACCTGAAACATGTTTGAAAAAGATTTTGTCAGCGGGAAATACTGAGTGAATCATTCATTTTACTAAAACGACCTGATTGTTATAATTTACAGTATTAAGAGCGATTACAATGTTTCTGATATCAAACCAACTACCCACGGTATTTTGTCACTCGACCCATTGGCCCATTCGTCCAATGGTGTCTGTGACTATGGTCATATCACCCCTTGGCTGCCCCAATGGTGAAGGTTATCAAGTAATGTATACAAAACCCCACATACCGGCTGTAACTTGGTGATTACAAAGACTTAATCCCCGTAATTATAACTTTGAAAATAAACATGATTTTGAAAGTAGTTTGATAAAAAGAGAATGACTCACATTGCAGATTTAATTTGAGCAGAGCCTAGCCTACTGATTAGCCTTTTAACCTAAATTAATAACAGGCACACAATTCAGTTAGTAACTTAATACAGCATTTACGATAACTCACGAGATTAAACCTTCACATCGAATGACAAAGTGCGATACTTAAACATCCATTGAATTAACAACGAATGACAAAGCATAAACCCTAATGTGGGCAGCACTTAAACATCCATTGGATAGTTTAATCAATCGGACATTGAATCGTATCAGCGATCGAGTTATTACCCTGTATTGTGGCAGCACTTCGTGAATCGTGTGTGTTGTGAGACTGTTTATGCTATAACTCAACGTACAATTCGAATTTGAACGTCGAACGAACACTCAATTGCATGAAACAGACTGCTCTATTTATACATGAAAAATCGTCCCCTCGCGCCACGCGAGAGGTTCCCTTGTTCGCGTCGCGTGGCGCGAGAGACCTAAGTCTACTATAGGGTTGCTTCGTGTCTGCATAGCTCAGCTGAGTTGGTTTCGCGTTATTTTGAATTTTTGACAACAAACTGTGTGGATATTACCGATTAGGGTTTACCCCCCCCCCCCCTGAGTTTTAGGAGCCCTGATCCTGATTCCGATTGTTCTGAAAATTTTAGGGTTTGTACAGAATCACTTGGGTGTCTTAATTAGGGTTTCCTATTGGACGAATTAATTTAATAAATATGACTTTTGATGAGAGTTGTTACATAATGCAAACATCCTAATGCGATGAAAACTCAGAGTAATTATTTTCATCAACAACCAAGTGGATTAATGTGCCTACCTCAAAATGAGTGGGAGCAACTAAAATAAACTTGTCTATATAGATGACATTTTTTTGACAAGTATATGTTACATAAGTCAAAGCATTGTTAACACAAACTTTGATATAATAGATCTCAGTGATATCTCTTACGTGATAAATATCATAACATACTGAGATAGATCCAATGGGGCATTAGTCCCGTTCCATAAGTTTAACATTAAATGGGTCCTTACATATGTAACAAAAATACTGCTCTCCTTTAGAGGATAATAGGATAAATGAGATTATTTCCTTAAGATTCATTAATTAGAAGCCTTATGAAAGTTCAAGTCTTTACTCGTTTAGATATTACTCACATTGCAACACACTAGATATGTCTAGATTAATGTGAAGCATCTAATGGAGTATTACAATATCTTTAAAAGAAACGAGAGGCTACAATTTGAGAAGAATTGAGAACTCAAACCAGTTTATTACTTTAACTTTGTAATGTTCAAATATGACAAAATGTTATTTCGGGTATATCTTTATGTCAGCAGACAAAACCTATCTCATGGAGGAGTCATAATGGACTGATATCAACAACCTAAGTTATAACGACATAATATAGTCAATAAATGTTGGTGGAAATTTATCAGTGGACTCATAAGTTTATTAACTCCATATAATTAATGTTTTGAAGACTTAGTGTGATAAAGTTAGCTACCATGACTCCTTGAACAGTAACAGTTCAAGAGGCGCTGCATTAAATTTCGATACGCAATTAATTATTCGTTTATGAACGAATTGAGGAAACTAAGTTTCGTATTGAATACATTCATGATATACTTAAGGATCCTATAACTGAAGGGCTATTACCCATAAGTCTTATTAAGAGAGCTCATAAACGGGTATTAATTGATGGCCATGCGCAATTGCATATCGTACTATGAATGACTAAGTATTAGTTAATTTTCCTCATCAGTTTGATTTTGTATGTCTCTAAGAATATGTCAAGCAGACATAATATGCGTATTTTGATCATAACGATTATGTTTTAAATTAAGGCTATAGTATGACTAATGGGGGTCCTGAGTCGCATAATGATTCAACGGCTGTATTTCTCTGCTATAGTTCTTGTTTAAGGCTAAAATGAGTATTAACTTCTGATCAGGCTTATCTAATGCTCATAATAAATGATTACTCAGCCAAGTGGGAGAATGTAAGAATAAATAAATAATATATTTGTTTATATATGGCCATTATAATCATTTATATAATAATAGATCAAAATATATAACAACCTATTAAATCATTAGTTGGTAATTGTTGATGGGCCTTATTACCATTATTAACTAATTAGGGTTTCCTCTTGGGTGCTTATATAAGGAGACTTATGTAGAGGTTAAAAGGTTACACACTTAGACACATAACCTAATTATCATAACATCAAATCGCCTCATCTCCTATAACCGAACACCCTATTCGGTTTTCATCATCACCATCATTAGATTGCACCCTAAGGAGGAACCGGATCAAGCTGACAATCATGTCAAACTTTATTGCTGCGTCTCCATCTGGATTCTCTGTTGTCCTGTTTGCAATCAAAGGTATGTTATTTGCATGTTTTCCATTATGTCTAAATCAGACTTGATCAACATTTGTGGTATTATTTGGGATAAATGGTGTTCTTTCGATGTAATGTAACCGGTTGTTTTTGTTGTTTGGGTGGCTGCCTCTGTTTGTGGAGGTGTGCTGTGTATATAATGTTAACTTTTTTTTTTTAATTAAAACATCATTTTTTTTCTTAATAATACTCTCACTAACTATAAAAAAATTACATAAGGATGACACACGGCCAGCTCTTGGGCCGGCCAGCCTGTGCCGTCGCTCGAGGCCTAAACTTTCAAAGGGCCCGAAAGGGTTTATAAGCTTTTATATTTAAACCACTTGGGGTGTCCCAGTGGGCACCAGCACCCGTTACAAACTGGTGTGGGCAGGTTCGAGCCCTGGTTCAACCAAAATGCCCACCCGGTAGGGTATTAACCGCCAGGCAGCGTTGCTGGGTCGCTAGCTTGGGAAGATGGGTCCCTTTCGCGGTCAGGGGTATCGTGCATCTACCTTTTTTTAAATGATGTATTTAAAATATGCATTCATTTATTACATATAAAAATCTTGGTGGTGGAGTGAAAAAGAAACCATCTCAAGATAATGTTGTGGTCTCAGGTTCAATTGTTTCTACCACCAAGCTCTTATTTTTTTTAATTTATTTCCTTTTACTAAAATTTTGTGCCCAATTTGAAAACCACCCAAACCCTCTAGATTTAACCTCTTCTAAAATATCTTGCGGGTCGCGCTTAATGTTTTGAAAACCTCTTCATTTCTTCCTTTTCAAATGCATCAAACGTATTATAATGATACCTTTAATAATCTTCTTAGCTTTCTTCCCTAATTGCAAAAATATGTGAGCTTCTATAAGGCCTTTGAACTCGAAAAAGAAAATTGGCGTAATATTTTCTACACTTGTACATGGTTACACTTTCTCTTGTTATCGTTTCTCAAACAAGGCCGTCCCAATTTTCAAACACATTTAAAAATAGAAACTCATTAATAATATAGAAATTCAATAATAACATATGGAAATTCAATAATGTCAATGATCTCTAGATTAAGTGATGGAGGGCTTACATTTCTCTTGAGAGATACAGGTTCAACTCTTACTTGGTGTGAGACACTGGTGGGCAATGATTGGAGACCAAGGGAAACCTGGGTTAGATCCTTGAGCCAAACGGGTTTTACTGGTAATTTCAGTGTCTTGCCTACTGGCGGGTGGGTTAGTGAGTTTTCCCCGGAGTTGGTGGTGGACTCGGGTTACTCTCGGAGTACTCCGTTTGTCTAGTGGGTGCCCCAAGAGTGCTCAAGATTGATTCTGTTGACCGTTAAAAAAAAAAAGAAATTCAATAATTATACATTATAAATTATCAACTTTTTTTGCATTAGAAGTTGTACATTATGTTTGGGGAGTTTTCCAAAAAAAAGTTGATTTTACACATTTAGTCCAAAAGCATTTGATGTATAACTTTTAACCCAAAGCTATTTGGGTTATAACTTTTAACCCAAAACTTTTTATATTTTCAGTTTAAAATAACTTTTTTTCGTCTCCTATACTTTCATATTCCGCAAATTTTTCGCTTTACGCTTCGTTCTAAATTTTGCAAGTTAACATGGCGCAATGTGCGTGTGTGGTTCAATATTTTTACGTTCTGTTTTACACTTCGTTCTAAGTTTTGCGAGTTAATAAGATGTAATGTACGTGTGTAGTTCAACGTTTTTACGTCGTCTATTTTTTTCATGTTTGACAAGTTCATATGCGGGTCCTAAATCGACTTAGTTATTATTTTCTATGTTTTACGTTTCAGTCTAATTTTTTCGCCGCAAATTCAGTGCTGGTGGTCGCTGGCGATGGTATGACATCGATGCTATTTGACACGGTTTTATGCCCCCCGCCGCAACGCGGGGGTGCTTTTTCAAAGAAAAAATGGTTTTGCATATTGTTGTTGTAACCTTGGCTTTGGGTTTTTTTTAAAAAAAATGATTTTTTTACTTTTCACCCAAAAGTATTTAATAAATTACTTTTAACCCAAAACTATTTGTTTTTTTACTTTTAACCCAAAACTTTTTATCTTTTGCAATCTATTCTCACAACTTTTTTTACTTACAACTTTGGTCCTTTATAGTTTTTATTTTCCGCAAATTTTTCGCTTTATGCTTCATTCTAAAGTTTGTGACTTAACACATCGCAACGTGCATCTTTGGTTTAACGTTTTTACGTTTCGTTCTAAATTTTGCGAGTTGACACGACGCAGCGTGCTTGTGTGGGTGAACGTTTTTACATCGTCTATTTTTTCCCGTTTGACAGGTTCAACATAACGTGCGGGTCCTAAATCGACATAGTTATAACTAAAGAATCCCCGCCGCATTGCGGCGGGTTGTAATTTCTAGTTAACATTAATAACCATCTTAAATACCAAGTTTGACTTCAATAACATCAATTAAGCTCCCCATAAATCAATGAAAAGAAACACATGACCACACTTTAAATTGAGAAAACCAAAAGACGACGAGGGGCTAAGCATCTTTCTAGGGTTTCTCACCAACTCAACTCAACTTTTCTCTTTTCCAGATCTTTTATTTCTTAAATTACCAATCTGCCCCTTACCATCACCCTCCTTTACCTCTCTCTATAAACCCATACTCAACACCACTCCACCTCACCTTTTCCACCATCAAAACATGTCTAAACCCATTAAACTTACCACCCTATGCACAATAGCCCTTCTCCTCCTTTCTTCCTTATCGTACGCCGTCGCACGTGTTCCACCGTCCCTTCGTACCATCACTCCGGTTGAAACTCATCACTCGGTATTTGATTATTATTTCTATTTGATAAATTAATTATAATCGCTAAATTATTGATTTTTTTTCTTATTTTTTTAACTATTGAAGGATGAAGAGATAAATAAAGCTTATGTGGAATTAAATTGCAGAGATGAAGGAGAAGAAGAGTGTTTGATGAGAAGAACACTGGTTGCTCATCTTGATTATATTTATACGCAAAATAAGCAGCCGTGAATTATAATAATAATATGTTTTAGATATGTTAATGAGATTGATTTTATTTTGTGTGTATTTGTCGATATGGGTTATCTCGATCTGCCTCTATTCTGTAGAATTGATTGGATGATTTTTGGTAAACTGACGGCCGAAAAAGTTGGTGATCGTGATTTATGATGACCACTTATCGGGAAAAGGTATCGGCTAAAAAATATCGGTTCAGTTTGTTACATTATCGATATGACATTGGCGTTCAATATAGCAAGTGAACGGGATATATCGATCGAAAGTATGTATAAAAACGAACATTGGTATCAGTTTGGATAAGACACATTTTATTCGGTTGAAATTGGTTCGGCTTGTTATGCCATTGGTAGAAATGACGAGAAAACCATAGAAGCGAACATTGGTACTGAGCCTGCTTCGGACAGTATTGATTCGGTTCGTCAAGATGAAAATAAAAAAAAATTATAATTATGTTTGACTTGGTTGCTTTTAAATAAATAATTATTGAAGTATATGTAAAATTACGTGTCATAATTTATACTTTCTATAAAAGGAGAATTAGAGCTGACATCACAATGTTGACGTGGCAATCATATTGGCTTTCCAACAATGTTTGTCTGATACATGATTTATGCTCCACATTCAAAATTCAAACCATAATTTCAATCCATCTCTCTCTTTCAAATCCAGAGCTCCCAACTCATTCTTCTACTCATACGTCGATTAAATCCTAAAATCGACTGATTCTCTTGCTGATTATCATCACAATTCACACCAAGGGTTACAGAAGGTTACTCTTGAGAGCATGATGTACTATTTATTGAATGTTGATATAGATAGTTTTATGATTTTGTAGGTTGCTCTGATTTACTCTAACTTTCCCTTTATATTTTAGTTTGTATTCTCTATTGTAACTCTAATAGCCTTGACCGTCAAAGATAACCCTAACCAACCATCTGCGGTTAACCATGTGCTAGCTTCTTTGATGGAAGAGTTGCATGTTAGGTTTGTAGCTTATTTTTTTTTTTACTGTAGTTATACTTATTTAAATTGATTATGAAGAAACAAGTGTTGATAATTTTTATGAACACTCAAATTTAAGAATACATTAATATGGATATTGATTTTATTAAATTAAATATAAAGAAAGATTAAAGACTCAAATATGCATAAAATATTACACGCAACAGCTAACACTTCCTAGGATTTCGATGACTCTCGCCTTCTTCCACGCGATTTCATTCTTTCTTTTGTTTTGCAGATCGGATAACATGTCACAAATTTTCTGATCTTGTTTCAGCAGTTGTGTGATAAACTCTTCAGCGTTGTTCTTGAAGTCTAATGAAGGAGAGTGGAGGACTTCATCAAGCAATCCGATGTTGCTCCAGGTTTGCTTGTAATTGTTTTCACTGATGATGCCGACTTTTCTGTTTAGTTCTTCATTTGCTTTATTTTCTTCGAGCGACCATCTAGAGAATTGTGTTTTAACAGCGTTGGTGTCTAACCAGTGGTAGAAGCATCTGTTTGCCATCTAGAGTATTGTTGGCGTTGCTGGTTTGGTTTGTTTTTTGACTAACAATTTTTTTATAAGTGAATTGCTGATGTTTTCAATCAAACTAATCATCAGCCTTTTATAGTGTTTAAAATGGGTGTTATGGTAAATGAAGAAGTTAATCGTAATTATGATAACCTGTTTTTTTAAGGTTTAAATTTTGTCATTTGGGTTTTTTTATATTTAAATTTATTAGCTTTCACATGAAAACTTATTTTTGAAAGGTTTTGCATTAAAAGCACGCTGTTTTTAAATATAAATGTACATGTTTATATTAAATGTACACGTTTTTCCCTCCTAGATTATTAAATATACATGGAATTTAAATCTGACCTTTGGGCTGTTAGATATTTCACTATATAATATCATTGCCAATTCACCTATTTTCCATCACGTTTTACTACCAAGATACTTTCCTTTCACATTAGTTGAGTAATATAACATGAAATGGCGTCATACTGTCACACCCTGGCTTTGCGGAAGCGTGGTTATTTTGGTGTGACTTCTTAATACCATAGCTTAATCATAACAAGCTATATGAAATAAAAACCATGCAAGATCATCCATTAAAATAAGTTTGAAGAGTAAAGAACCACAACATTGTCTTAACGGATATCACATCCTAACAAACATAAACAATGTTCAAAAGACACAACACCAACAAGAAATAAACACAGTTTAAGAACTGTGACTCGTCCAGGAAAAAGTCACATCCCTTAAACCCGGATGACCTCGAGACTAATGCAGCGGGAAAACGTGTCATACCGCGCCAGATCCTTTAATTCCCTGAAATACATGTAAGTTGAAAAATCAACAATAATGTTGAGCGAGTTCATGTGTAAGTGAGTAAATAAACCTTTGTATGTATAAAAACCCTGGTATGTAGCAAATAAGGAAAAAATAGATCACCAATGGTTTGCAAGGCCATTGATATGTGTGAAGTGCAAGTAGGAAGACTCAAACCTAGCAGATTTATGCGTTGGGTACAAAGTCACCCCGAGGTCCGTTCTGTTTGGGCCTGGGGCTGGGCTCGCTACACCCAGATAGATCTACCGCTCCTGCCCCTCGGTCCTACCCTGAGGATTAATGGCCTCAAGTTTCCGCCTACCCACTCACATGATCCGAATAATAACCCTCCTTACGCTAACCATACCATGTAAAAGTACTCGTAATCATAGTAACATGTATTTCACCCCCGCAGTTTAGAAAACTGAAAACAGTTAGAGAAAAGGGGGACATGAACTCACAGTGGTGCGTCTCTACCAAGTATATCTCCTGATCAAGCAGCTGTGCGACGACCTACACGTACTAAATCTATTAGACGGACGGCCGTGCCTTAGCTTAAGGTTTAAGTTTTTGGGAAATAGTTAGACAACTATTTCGTGTTTATATTTTTGTAAATACTTGGTAATTATTCTCTTTCCCAAGGATGGGGGATTTAATACATGCGTGTTCGTAAAATTCGAAATACATTATTAAGTCTCACTTAATATATTTTATTTCTTACTTCAAAATATAAATATTCTTCCCAAAATAATACTTTGACAAAAATACGCGCTCATAAATATTTTCTGAATTGCGTAAGTTACGGATAAAGATCGGGTGGTAATAATTATACCGTTGTAACTTATTATTAATTATGAAAGCGTATGTATTATTTTTGGAATCATTAGTACTTAGTAATATTATTTTTACTCTAAAAATAATATTCGTATATTTCACAAACTAATCATAAACATTTTACAAGTGATGCTTATGAAAAATATATATATCAAATATATATTTACCCCATTTTTATTTTGTGAAAACCCCACCTCCGATGTTTCGTAAATAAAGTCGTGGCGAAACTTACGTTTTGAAAACAAGTCAAAAATAGATTTACAACACTTGTAGTGAAAATATTCCCAAGTGTTAGGTTTTTAGAAAAATTTCGCCAGAGTTTCCCCTGTAACTGGAGGTGGCCACGCTTTCAAGCGTATCATTTTCTTTTATAATTCAAATCAACAATTTTCTCATTCAACCAAAACAATATCCAAAGCATCAAACTAGTCAAAACATATATAAATCGCATAAATTACATGAACTTGTGGTTTATCCAAAAATGCGTGATAAATCCCACTATTTTTAGTGGATCTTTATATAAATCAACTTCGTTTCTTGAAAGTCTCGTTTTTAAAGGAATTTCATCTTTACAACTTCTTGTAGAATTTGACAATACTAGTTCTTTGTCGAAACTTAGTGTTACACAATTATTTACACACTTGTGTGTTTGCTAAAATCATTCTTGTTTATGAAAGATCCGTCTTTAAAAGTATGTTTTCTCTTGACACGTGGTCCTTTGAAAATACCGTTTGTAGATCCGTAGATCTACTAGTTTTGAACACTATTTCATAAGTAAAATCGATTTTACACAAGTTCATGTTTAATGTGTGGTAGAGTTTCATCATTTAACCCTTTGTACACTTAAACAAACTCTATGTCATGATCCATAATCACGACTAATCCGGGTTAGATGATGATCCGAGCTACCACAACATAGATCGGCCCTAAATAGTTACACAAAACAAGTCTTACAAGATTTACACCACATCATAGCTTTTAACCAACATCTTTAACATTTTAGTAGACTTTTACATATCATCTTGCATGTTCTTGAGTTTTAACCGTTACATTTCATTTTAACCACTTTAAAATAGATCAAGAGGGCGTTTATAGCAACTTACTACTAGCTCGAGGCTAGGGAAGATTCTAGTCGAAGAATGAGTGGATAAAAGCAATAGGGTGAGGTCCTTCACGTTCCGAATGCACCAAGCTTCCTCGTATGTGATCCTTAACACTTGTATGCACTTGAAATGAGATGATCAAAACTCGACGATGGATGGATGGTTGTGTGGGTGTTCGGCCGAGAGGAAGCAAGGAGGGAGAGAGAGTTGAGAGTTTGAGTTGTGTGATGGAAGGTTATGTGGTGTTAAGCTTGGAACTTATAGACAAAGTGCATGATCATTATCCCATGGATTTCATGTCTTCAAGATATTAGGCAAGTTAGATTAATTTAATCACAAAAAGGACAAGGGGTGGTCACAATGTGACCGATTCGGTTGGGGGGGGGGGGGGTAATTTAGTTAGATTTCAACCATTTAGTTAGGATATAGTTAGGTTAGTTAAGGGTTAACTCGGTTACTAGTGTGTTGTGCATTACAGCGGGTGTTAGGGTATTCAGGGACCCTAACTGGCTCAGAAAAAGATAAACAATATGAATGGCAATATTTTTATGTTCCGGGTAAAGTCCGGTTGTTCGGTTGGATAGAGATCCGTTAAAGTGCTTAACAAAGCTTTAAAGTGTCGTTATTATTATTTTTAGTGACACAACTTATTCCCGACACTTTGGAAAGTGTCTAGTAACATTTTTCTCATGTTTTGGTACTTTATTAGGTAGCTTAATGCTGAATTTTGTACTTAGAGTACGTTTTAGGCACATCCGGTCACTGTAATTATCTCCTAGTGACGCAGTTCTACAACCCTTATATCCCTACACTCACCACTAGTGTAGCAAACTATCTCTGGCTCTTACAGGCCTTAGAGGCAGTACCTGCCTGGTGCTGGCTATAACAGCACGTTTAGTAGGTTATCCGTTATTGTGCTACTGTGCTTTTGTGCATCACGGTTGTCACTACAGTTCTGTATGTAAATAGTAGAGTGACAGCAAATAAGGTATGATGCAAGTAAGTACATGTATCAGTATTCAAGTAGCAGTTTATCCACAATTTCAAGTAAGCACAGTATTTAAGTGTGCGGACTGTAGTGGCTTTGTTAGGCGGTCAACTATCACCCAAATAGTGTCATGGCCTCTTGGCGTTCTTGGCAACTTTGTAATAAAATCCATGGAGATTTGTTCCCATTTCCACTTGGGAATCTCAGGTTGCTGCAGAAGTCCTGAAGGCTTCTGGTATTCCGCTTTCACCTTAGCACACGTTAGACACTTGCTCACATAAACAGCAACATCGCCCTTTGTCCTAGGCCACCAATAGTAATCCTTGAGATCTTGGTACATCTTATCCGCTCCTGGATGGATAGAGTACCGCGATTTGTGAGCTTCATCAAAAACAACTTTCCTTAAACCACCAAACAGAGGAACCCAAATCCTTTTCTCAAAACATAACGTTCCTTCCTCGTTTGGCACCAATAGCTTCTCCATCCCACAGAGATATTCTTCTTCAAGATTTCTTTCCTTAAGAGCTTCTTTCTGCGCGGCACGAATGCGCAAGGAAAGATCGGTTTGGATAATCATTTCTAAAGCCCTAACCCTTATGGGCTTGATCCTCTCTTTTCGACTTAGGGCGTCGGCAACCACATTCGCCTTCCCTGGATGATACTTTATCTCGCAATCGTAATCATTTAACAACTCAACCCATCGTCTTTGTCTCATATTCAACTCCTTCTGGTTGAATATGTGTTGTAGGCTCTTATGATCTGTAAAAATTGTACATTTCGTACCATATAGGTAGTGTCTCCAGATCTTTAATGCAAATATCACTGCGCCTAGCTCCAAATCGTGCGTGGTATAGTTCTTCTCATGTACCTTCAACTGACGTGATGCGTAAGCAATAACCTTCTGGCGTTGCATCAACACGCAACCCAATCCTTGACGCGAGGCGTCACAGTACACCACGAAATCGTCAGTACCTTCCGGTAGTGCTAGGATTGGCGCATTGCAGAGCTTATCCTTCAACAGCTGAAACGCTTCTTCCTGTTTGATTCCCCAATCAAACTTCTTATCTTTCTGGGTGAGGAGCGTCAATGGTTGAGCGATCTTCGAAAAATCCTCAATGAACCTTCGATAGTAGCCAGCCAAACCCAAGAATTGTCGAATCTCGGTTGGCGTGTTTGGCGTTTCCCAATTCTTGATCGCTTCGATCTTGGTTGGATCCACATGGATTCCATCTCCATTTACCACATGTCCAAGAAATTGGACTTCACGTAGCCAAAATTCGCACTTAGAGAATTTGGCATACAGCTGTTCTTTCTTCAGCAGCTCCAAAATAGCTCTTAGATGCTGTTCGTGCTCAGCCTTTGTCCTTGAGTAAATCAAGATGTCGTCGATAAACACAATCACGAACTTGTCCAAGTACGGCTTGCAAACTCTATTCATCAAATCCATAAAGACTGCAGGTGCGTTTGTTAACCCAAACGGCATAACAAGGAACTCGTAGTGTCCATAACGAGTTCTGAAGGCTGTCTTCGGGATACTCTCCTCTTGTATCCTTAACTGATGGTATCCAGATCGCAAATCGATCTTTGAGTAAAAGCTTGAACCTTGCAGTTGATCAAACAGATCATCAATTCTTGGCAGAGGATATCTATTCTTGATCGTCAGCTTGTTCAGCTCCCGGTAGTCTATGCACATTCGAAAACTACCGTCCTTCTTTTTGACAAACAGGACCGGAGCTCCCCAAGGCGAGAAGCTTGGTCGGATAAATCCCTTGTCTAACAACTCTTGAAGTTGTGTCGACAATTCTTGCATCTCAGACGGGGCAAGTCTATAAGGTGCCTTAGCCACAGGCGCGGCGCCTGGGACTAAATCGATGTGAAACTCCACTTGCCTCTGAGGTGGCAGTCCAGGCAAGTCCTCCGGGAGGACTTCCGGATACTCCCTCACGACAGGGATGTCTTCGATCTTCGGTTCTGCAGCTTTCTTGTCTACAATGTGTGCCAGGAAGGCAGCACATCCCTTCTGTAAACACTTTCGCGCTTTCAGGCAGCTGATGATTCTTAAAGGCGTATCACGCTTTTCACCATGAACCACAATTGTTCCGCCATCTTCGGTCGGGATACGAACGACCTTTTCGTGACAAACAATTTCTGCCTTGTTGCTTGATAACCAATCCATTCCTACTACCACGTCAAAGCTTCCCAACTTGACTGGTAGTAGATCCAAAGCAAACTCACGTTCTCCCAACTCGATTGCACAACCTCTGATCACTTCATTGGCTTCTACTAACTTCCCATTAGCCAATTCGATTGAGTAGGGAATATCTAACTTACTAGCGGCTAAACCAAGCATATTCTTAAATTCTAACGATACGAAGCTATAGTCGGCACCAGTGTCAAATAAAACGGATGCATAGCGTTGGTTTACAGGGAACGTACCAGTAACGACATTGGGATCCTGGCGCACTTCCCTCGCTTCGATATTGAACACTCTTCCATGGGCTTGGTTCAACTCTGGGCAGTTCCTCTTAAAGTGCCCGATATCACCACAGTTAAAGCATCCAGGTCTTTGCCCGTTTCCACCTCCATTTCCAGCTTGGTTATTCCTTTGGTTATGATTCACAGCGCCCGCTTGATTCACAGTGTTGCCTCGATTCCCATTACCTCCATTGTTTCCTTGTGGGCGATTTCCAATTCTGCCCCGGTTATTGTTTCTGTTTCCAAATCCTCCTTGGCCTCCCTGGCCAACAGTGGCCCAACAAGAATCCTTCAAGTGGCCAGGTTTCCCACACGCTTCACACACCTTCAAACCACATCGGCCAGAATGGTGACGCTGGCAGGTGTTGCACTTGGGCTGGGTGCCCATATATCCCTTTCCTTTCTTTCCACCACCATATGTAACCTGAGCTGGCGCGTTTGGCTCTCCTTTCTTAACAACACCACTAGTGCCTTGTTTGAAGTTCGAGAACTTTCGTTTGTTACCTCCGGATGACTCGACGTGAGTCTCTTTCTTCTTTGTCTCGATCTCATCGAACTTGTTCAGGCGGATAGCCTCCTCAGTGAGAGCCACGCTCAAATCGATTGCCTCAGTAATTGTTGCAGGCTTGGAGGAGGTCACCATGCTTATGATTTGAGGAGCTAATCCCCAAATGAAGCGTTCAATCCGCTTGAATTCTGGAGTGACCATATAGGGTACCACATGCGACAGGTCGTGAAACCTCTGAACATATTCCGCGATCTTCGGACCTTCCATCTTCAAATGCCAGAACTCAGTTTCCAATCTTTGGATTTCAGTGCGAGAACAATACTTTTTGCGCATTAGTTCCTTCAGTTCGGTCCATGTTAGTGCGTAGGCAGCAGCTTCACCAAGTGTCTGCACTTGCAAATTCCACCAAGATAGGGCTCCATCCAAAAATAGCCCAGAAATGTAGGTAACTTGCTGGTCTGGTGCACATTTGCTCATGCGGAGAACAGATTCAGTCTTCTCGGCCCAACGAACAAAAGCGACAGCACCTCCGGTGCTATCAAAGTTGACAGGCTTGCAGTCTAGAAACTGCTTGTAGGTGCACCCTGCACATACGTTACAACATATGAATGGCATTAGCATCCTTGCTAGAGATATCCAATTAGATCATGGTATGTCTTAATGACTTAGTATTACCATGAGGTGGATTGTTGTTGCCATTGTTGTTTGAGCTGCTTCCGCTGGGTCCTCCTTGCGAGGCGGCGTATTGTGCGATGGCAGCAGCGATGACTTGTTGGAGTTCTGCCTCATTGGTAGGCATCGGCGTTTGACGTCTCGGCGGCATCTTCTAAAAGATGGGTTCACGTCGGTCATACCATAATAAAGCGTACGTATATAATGATAGTAATAGTACATAACATCTCATGTTATAATCATATTAATCACACAACATCCCATGTTATAAGACATAAATAATCAATCAAAACATCACATATGATGAGAATACTGCGATTGCATTGCCAAAATCGGGACCACATGGTAGAGTGTACAAGTACATAATAGTGTCATACATCATCATCGACTAAGGGCTACATCACCCCAGTCCAAAAGAATATCAAATCAGTGTCAATACATCCCATATACATGATCAACAAAAGTCAGAATCAGAATGCAGTCTCCAAAAATGCTGTGTGGTCAGAGCAATCGCCGTCTTCTCACCAACGTCTACCCATGCTGTACTAAAGATGCCCTAAACTGATGGTGGTAGAGGAGGGGGAAAATGGGTGTAGAACAAACGTCGCAAATGGAGCCAGTCCTCCTCCATGGCTCTCTGGGTACGCAACCAAGAAGCAACCTGCTGCTCAAGTGCCAAAAGGCGTGCAGCATAGTCAGGTAACAATGGTCGAGGGTGCTGCGAAGAAGCAGGGTGGGTCTGACCCTGACACTGGCACGGCGGTGGCTGAGCTCTCTCAAGCTCCTGAATGCGCCGTGTGAGTGCCTCCTGCTGGACAACAAACGACATCAGAACGTCCTCAATAGAATACCCCATATGGAAAGGATGGTAGGGGTCGGTCAGTGGCATAACAGACGGTGACGTCCAGAGAAACGGCTCGCTGGCTGGATCAAAAGGTGGCACAAAGAATGGTGGTGCAGGGGGAATAGAGGATGAAGACTGTGGCATAACTGGAATAGATGTCGGCACATGTCCAAAGGGATGAGCCGAGGAACCCTCTCCAGGTCGAGCTGGAGGTGTGTACTGTGCAAATGAAAAAGAGAAATCAACGTGACGTGCATCGGTGGTATGAGGAGGAATATGTGGAAGCTCATCATCCGCAGGAATCCACCCATGCTGGGCGTGCTCATCTCGTGGGTCAATCTGTGCCTCAAAAAGTGCTCGATCAAACTGTACAGGCATAGGGTCAAGGTGGGGTGCAACAAGAGGGTCAGCAGGTATATCAGCGATAAGTGGGGGATCAACATGATCAGCAGCAATAACATGGTCACCCTCCAGTAGTGGTGCATCAGCAGGGTGATCATCAATGGGTAGGTCAGCAATCACAGGATCAATGGGCATGCCAGCATGAACAGGGTCATGCTCAAACACTGGGTCAGGAGCAGCTACTGGCTCAAGGGCCATGGCAGGCTCGGGATCAACGAACTCCATATCAAAATCTGCATGATCAGCGAATGCAGGGTCAACTGGGTCTACTGGGTCATCCATAGGCTGATACAAGTGGACGAACTCTATCTCCTGGTCCGGGTCAAATCCAGGGGGAAAAACAGGGTCTGAATCCTCATCGAGGTCGTGATCGAAAGCAAATCTAGGAGCAGAGACAGCAGATGATGCCCTGTCAGGATCTGAACCGTGTGAATAGTGCTGTGCGCTCCGAGTGTGTGACGGTGCGGAGGCCACAGACTCGAAGGAGTCTGGAGCGGGTGAGTGTGCAGGTGACTCCTCAGCTAGAGCATCTGCGAGTAACAAAAGACCACCGTCAGCTAGAAGGGCCTCGCCCTCAACATCGTCCTCCAGGGGCTCATCATCAAACAGATCGACGTCGTCGTCAACGTCGGCGTCGAGGAGCATATCGTAAGCAGGATAAACGGCCAAAGGTATGGGAGCAGGGATCTCTACGAGTGGTAGGTACCCAGCAAAAGGGCCATCAGCGGGCTCATCGGCAGCGTCGGGCAGCGCAAAGGGCTGAAAGTCATCCTCGTCTGTGCTGGTAACATCTGGTGTGTGGACCTCATACTCTGAAGACTCTAAGTCGTCTGATACTATGGGTCTAGGGCCCGTGGTGTCCGAATCACCAGTGCCGAACGAGTCCATGGTGTCTGTAACACAAACACAAATATGTACAATCAATCATACAATCAGATAAGCGCATTAGTCACCAAGTAAGCAATCAAATAATTCTCCTAGTCCCACTAGCCTCCCAGCCTCTCAGACTGCTCTTCCTAGTCCCACTAGCCAAATTCTCCCAGCCTCTCAGACTGCTCTTCCTAGTCCTACTAGCCTATTCTCCCAGCCTCTCAGACTGACTCCCTAGTCCCACTAGACAACTACCTCGGTCTCCTAGACCGAGCCTCGGTCTTCCAGACCGAGCCTCAGCCTCCCAGACTGAGCCTATAAATAATAAATAAATGTGCTCAACATTTGTTTGTAAAAATTTTTGGATCTGGACTTGAGTGGTATGCAGTGTAAAAATGTTTTAGTGAGAGCCCTAGTGATCATAGTCTAGACTCGAGAAGGAATCCTAGTTCGCTATGATCAGAGCTCTGATACCAAGCTGTCACACCCTGGCTTTGCGGAAGCGTGGTTATTTTGGTGTGACTTCTTAATACCATAGCTTAATAATAACAAGCTATATGAAATAAAAACCATGCAAGATCATCCATTAAAATAAGTTTGAAGAGTAAAGAACCACAACATTGTCTTAACGGATATCACATCCTAACAAACATAAACAGTGTTCAAAAGACACAACACCAACAAGAAATAAACACAGTTTAAGAACTGTGACTCGTCCAGGAAAAAGTCACATCCCTTAAACTCGGATGACCTCGAGACTAATGCAGCGGGAAAATGTGTCATACCGCGCCAGATCCTTTAATTCCCTGAAATACATGTAAGTTGAAAAATCAACAATAATGTTGAGCGAGTTCATGTGTAAGTGAGTAAATAAACCTTTGTATGTATAAAAACCCTGGTATGTAGCAAATAAGGAAAAAAGAGATCACCAATGGTTTGCAAGGCCATTGATATGTGTGAAGTGCAAGTAGGAAGACTCAAACCTAGCAGATTTATGCGTTGGGTACAAAGTCACCCCGAGGTCCGTTCTGTTTGGGCCTGGGGCTGGGCTCGCTACACCCAGATAGATCTACCGCTCCTGCCCCTCGGTCCTACCCTGAGGATTAATGGCCTCAAGTTTCCGCCTACCCACTCACATGATCCGAATAATAACCCTCCTTACGCTAACCATACCATGTAAAAGTACTCGTAATCATAGTAACATGTATTTCACCCCCGCAGTTTAGAAAACTGAAAACAGTTAGAGAAAAGGGGGACATGAACTCACAGTGGTGCGTCTCTACCAAGTATATCTCCTGATCAAGCAGCTGTGCGACGACCTACACGTACTAAATCTATTAGACGGACGGCCGTGCCTTAGCTTAAGGTTTAAGTTTTTGGGAAATAGTTAGACAACTATTTCGTGTTTATATTTTTGTAAATACTTGGTAATTATTCTCTTTCCCAAGGATGGGGGATTTAATACATGCGTGTTCGTAAAATTCGAAATACATTATTAAGTCTCACTTAATATATTTTATTTCTTACTTCAAAATATAAATATTCTTCCCAAAATAATACTTTGACAAAAATACGCGCTCATAAATATTTTCTGAATTGCGTAAGTTACGGATAAAGATCGGGTGGTAATAATTATACCGTTGTAACTTATTATTAATTATGAAAGCGTATGTATTATTTTTGGAATCATTAGTACTTAGTAATATTATTTTTACTCTAAAAATAATATTCGTATATTTCACAAACTAATCATAAACATTTTACAAGTGATGCTTATGAAAAATATATATATCAAATATATATTTACCCCATTTTTATTTTGTGAAAACCCCACCTCCGATGTTTCGTAAATAAAGTCGTGGCGAAACTTACGTTTTGAAAACAAGTCAAAAATAGATTTACAACACTTGTAGTGAAAATATTCCCAAGTGTTAGGTTTTTAGAAAAATTTCGCCAGAGTTTCCCCTGTAACTGGAGGTGGCCACGCTTTCAAGCGTATCATTTTCTTTTATAATTCAAATCAACAATTTTCTCATTCAACCAAAACAATATCCAAAGCATCAAACTAGTCAAAACATATATAAATCGCATAAATTACATGAACTTGTGGTTTATCCAAAAATGCGTGATAAATCCCACTATTTTTAGTGGATCTTTATATAAATCAACTTCGTTTCTTGAAAGTCTCGTTTTTAAAGGAATTTCATCTTTACAACTTCTTGTAGAATTTGACAATACTAGTTCTTTGTCGAAACTTAGTGTTACACAATTATTTACACACTTGTGTGTTTGCTAAAATCATTCTTGTTTATGAAAGATCCGTCTTTAAAAGTATGTTTTCTCTTGACACGTGGTCCTTTGAAAATACCGTTTGTAGATCCGTAGATCTACTAGTTTTGAACACTATTTCATAAGTAAAATCGATTTTACACAAGTTCATGTTTAATGTGTGGTAGAGTTTCATCATTTAACCCTTTGTACACTTAAACAAACTCTATGTCATGATCCATAATCACGACTAATCCGGGTTAGATGATGATCCGAGCTACCACAACATAGATCGGCCCTAAATAGTTACACAAAACAAGTCTTACAAGATTTACACCACATCATAGCTTTTAACCAACATCTTTAACATTTTAGTAGACTTTTACATATCATCTTGCATGTTCTTGAGTTTTAACCGTTACATTTCATTTTAACCACTTTAAAATAGATCAAGAGGGCGTTTATAGCAACTTACTACTAGCTCGAGGCTAGGGAAGATTCTAGTCGAAGAATGAGTGGATAAAAGCAATAGGGTGAGGTCCTTCACGTTCCGAATGCACCAAGCTTCCTCGTATGTGATCCTTAACACTTGTATGCACTTGAAATGAGATGATCAAAACTCGACGATGGATGGATGGTTGTGTGGGTGTTCGGCCGAGAGGAAGCAAGGAGGGAGAGAGAGTTGAGAGTTTGAGTTGTGTGATGGAAGGTTATGTGGTGTTAAGCTTGGAACTTATAGACAAAGTGCATGATCATTATCCCATGGATTTCATGTCTTCAAGATATTAGGCAAGTTAGATTAATTTAATCACAAAAAGGACAAGGGGTGGTCACAATGTGACCGATTCGGTTGGGGGGGGGGGGGGTAATTTAGTTAGATTTCAACCATTTAGTTAGGATATAGTTAGGTTAGTTAAGGGTTAACTCGGTTACTAGTGTGTTGTGCATTACAGCGGGTGTTAGGGTATTCAGGGACCCTAACTGGCTCAGAAAAAGATAAACAATATGAATGGCAATATTTTTATGTTCCGGGTAAAGTCCGGTTGTTCGGTTGGATAGAGATCCGTTAAAGTGCTTAACAAAGCTTTAAAGTGTCGTTATTATTATTTTTAGTGACACAACTTATTCCCGACACTTTGGAAAGTGTCTAGTAACATTTTTCTCATGTTTTGGTACTTTATTAGGTAGCTTAATGCTGAATTTTGTACTTAGAGTACGTTTTAGGCACATCCGGTCACTGTAATTATCTCCTAGTGACGCAGTTCTACAACCCTTATATCCCTACACTCACCACTAGTGTAGCAAACTATCTCTGGCTCTTACAGGCCTTAGAGGCAGTACCTGCCTGGTGCTGGCTATAACAGCACGTTTAGTAGGTTATCCGTTATTGTGCTACTGTGCTTTTGTGCATCACGGTTGTCACTACAGTTCTGTATGTAAATAGTAGAGTGACAGCAAATAAGGTATGATGCAAGTAAGTACATGTATCAGTATTCAAGTAGCAGTTTATCCACAATTTCAAGTAAGCACAGTAATTAAGCAGTAATTATATATTAATTAAGTCGTACGGATACCTGGTTTGGTGAGGGTTGTCACACATACACTTCTGCAGAGTCTGATGATTTAAAGCAACGGTTTATCAAGCAAGTTGAGGAGCAAGTATATGAGGATAGGGCTACTCTTCAAGAGCTGAAGAGGTGTTTTGATGGACTGCACCTTGGTCTGTTCACGAGAGACCATGTTTCCAGAAACCTGATGGCGATGTCTTCGACTTCCGTTCGTGACCTTTGTGTTGTCAGTAATATAGAGTGCGGTAATAGAGACGTCGCGTTCATGGCGAGGCTCAAGGATATACATCGAGAGGTTCAGCACACGATGGAGTTGAAGCTAAAATTTCTTAGTTCTTGCTGTTAGATTTTTAAATTTCTGATTGTTATTGTTAGATTTGAAAGTTTCTTAGTTCAGTACTTGATGTAGTTGTTACTGTTTTAATACCATAAATTTTAAACGTATCAATCTTTCTTGATACGTTTTACTTTTACTTATTTTCGCAAGCATAAGTATTATTATATTGATATATATATATATATATATAGAGAGAGAGAGAGAGAGAGAGAATATGAGGATTGCAGATCGATATTGATGTTGATGTTAAATTATGCCTGAATATAGAATGCAAACATGAAAGCAGTGTTGAAGAAGAAGAAAAGTATGTTCAAATGGCAACACCCTGTTAGAGACAAGGCACTGATATAGAATGCCAAACATCTGTTCAAATGGTTCCTAAAGATCCAAAGCTAGATGTAAGGCCAGTACTATTACTTGTGTTGGTTTTAGTGGACCCCACAAAAGAATAGATGATTGCAAAGCCAAAATAGTCTACAATATCTGATCATGAATAACAGTGCTTTGAAGAATATGCTCCTCCCAATGACAAAGACTCAACATCTGCTACTCCAAATGTCTGCCAAAGCCAAAGTATGCCACAAGAGAACATCTGCTGTTAAAAAGGTCTGCCAAAGTGATCCTCTGCTGATGAAGACAAAGTCTGAAGAAGCAAAGGTCTACTATGGCTCAACGAATGTTAAAGACCAACATATGATATTCAACAGATGCTGCTCAACAGAGGTTACCAATGTAACAGTTCTTAGGCTAATAAAAAATGTTAGGAGTTTGTTAGGCCGTTAGATGTCGCTGTCTAGGTGACGCCCGCTTAGATGCTTCAGATGTTTGATTTGTACTATAAATAGAACAATGCATGTACTGTTCTATTTATCAATTTCCTCTTGACATTTTGTACGAACGGGCTGAGAGGGAGTTTGTAATTCTCATGCACACGTAAACATTGTAATTGCAATCTTTATAAAAGCATGATGATGAAAACATTCTTCTCATTGTTGTGAGTAAAAGTTTATTATTCCACTGCATATTTCCATTTCTGTTTTATCTTCTTCCATTGTTATCATCTTAACTGTCACAACAATCAAACTCAGATCCTAACAATTGGTATCAGAGTTTAGTCAATCAAATTCGATCCCAGCAAATCCTGCTCAATTGGTCAATCAAAAACATTAAAATGTTTTCAGAAAATAAAAAATCCATCATCTTAAAATAGCTTTGATTGAATTTTTTTTAAATCCTTAAAGTCTGTTCAAAACCACTGTTTTTAAAACCTCTGCTTGGCTAAAAATTCAGCCACTACTGAAAGGTATCCTCTGTTGTCATAACCTCTGTTTAACCTAACCACTGTTGTCTATCCACTATTCCCAACCACTGTTGTTTTCCAACAGATGTTACCAACAAAAATACACCTTTCCATTCAATAATTGACGTTTTAATGTCATCAAAATACAAAACAATCCTAACCGCCGATGCACCAATTAATGTGGATACCCACCGCCAGTCGTCTCCAACCGTCGTTTCTGAACCACAATATCACCACTATCATTCACTGCACCACCAGGTAAGTTTAGAGAGAGAGAGAGCGGTTACGAAGTTTACGAGTTCTTAGATCTAGATCTGTAGATCGGATGAGTGTTCGATTTGAATTTTGATCGGTTTTGATGTTGAGTTTTTGGTCCTCCAGATCTGGATCTCATATAATCAATGATACATTTTGTTTACTTTTGATGTTGAAGATAGTGAGTGTTCGATTTGAATTTTGATCGGTTCTGATGTTGTGATTTGAGTCGGTTATTTGTTTTGTTACTTCAGATCTGAATTTCGTGTAATCAATGATACATTTTGTCACACCCCCAAAATCTATCATGCGGAGTATCACCGCTTGGAGGCGTGACATGACCAAGATCGAGCCACCAATCATATTGAACAACGTAATTAAGTAAATAAAACCAACCACAATATAATTGGTGACCTAAAGAAGGTAACCGACTTTAAGATAACAGCGGAAGCATAAAACGTAAGTCCAAAACATAAGTTCCATAGTTCATAAGTTTAAAGTCCAATACGTAAGTTTAATAAGTTCATAAGGATTAAATGTTTAGCACGGGACATAACAGTCCATATCCCACAACGACTTCCTCCTCGTGCAAACTTCATAAGCATCTAACGACCTGTAAGGCATGTAACAACGAGTCAACAACAAAGTTGAGTGAGTTCACGGTTGGTTGTTTAGTTTTAAGTTGTTTCCGAAAACATGGTTTGTCTTTCGTTGGCTTAATTGCCGTGGGGGTTACCCCATAGTTGAAAGTATGATTAACCAGTTCCTTCTTTATTACCCAAACCATATCTATGATCAGTGGGGGCTTCCCCATGTGAACCACTAGACCGTTAAGATATCGACAACTGACGAACAATAGTTGTGCCCTACGTCAATGTCTATCATCATTGACAGTTTGCCATAGTCCATTAGTACACGCCCGTCCGAACGACACGGTGTGAGGTTTGTTAAACCTAATAGCGCTATTAACTAATGACCCACTCGCCATTGGCCTCGGCGATTAAGTCGATATAAAATGAGGGACTTAATGATAGAGTTTTGTCTAGTAAGTTTTAAGGTTGTTGTCCTACCCAAGGAGGATGAACGTACGTATTATACCCAAGGAGAATACGCAGGATTAATATTGGCATCCTACCCAAGGAGGATATGTAGGTTTCGTTTTAATTCTTTTACCCATTCCCAACCACCGGGAATCCCATGCCTTAGAAAGTGTGTGAACTCACCTTGGTTTGCTCGGTTAGATTAATTACTCAAATAATCAGGAAATCAAGCACGTCCTAATAAGGTACAGATAACAATCAGTTTCTCGTGCATGCATAACACGTATCCTACGTACGGTTTATTTACTCATTACTTCTATCACATACCACACAATTCAAATGTCAAGTTATATTGTTAAGTTACATCATTTTACCCTAAAATAATATAACTATCTCACAAAATAAACAAGTATCCACACAAGTGTTCTAATATAAAATATATTTTCTAAACATATATTTATCCATTTTACTTGTAAAAGTCGACCTCCGATACTTTGTATTTTGTAACAAAACCTTTGGCGAAGTTTATTTTGAAAACAAAGCTAAAAATATACTTGTAACACTTGTTTTAGAAAATATTTTCTAAGTGTTGGAATTTTAGAAAATTTCGCCAGAGTTTCCTTTGTAAATGGAGGTATCCATGCTTATTAGCATATCGTTTTCTTTTCGGAAATCATTCAATCAGTCAACAACAAGTTACCAAAAGCAAACTATTCTATTTACAAACCAACATGAACTTAATGTTTCATAAAAACGTGTAGTAACTTGGTATGGCGTTTAGTGGGTTTCGTTACCCTCCAAAGTGTGTTTACTTTTGTTAAAATCTCATTCTTGGGATTTTTAGATGTTCACAACTTGTAAATATAATTTACAAAATGTTTACTTATAACATCTTCTTGTGTTAAAAGTATTTCTACACTTATGTTGTTATTTAAAATAGTGTTGGTTTAATAAAACCCATGTTCTTCTAAAAATCATCCTTTTAAACTTGGTTCTCTTTGAAAATCGTTTATACGTTTTAGATCTACAAGATCACTAGTTCACTTGGTTTATTATTTTTCAAGAAAAATCATTTTTCTTTCAAGTTCATGTGTAGACTAGAAGATGATTATTTCATACAAGCACATAATCACCTCTAACTTGTTAAACCATGTTTTTAATCATGCTTTAACAAGTTCCATATGATGATCTATCATCACATTACTAGTAATCATCAAGTAACATCATACATACTCAAAATAACATCATTCTAGCATTATTTCATCTTATGTAAAGCTTATGTTCAAGTTTTATGTTTATGATCTTTAGTGTTCATATGCTTTCATCAAGATATAACTATTAACCACTAAAAACATGGAGTATCTAAGGATTAACAAGGAGCTTACTACTAGCTTAAAGCTAGGGAAGAAACAATGGGGAAAATGAGTGGATAAAAGCTCGTGGTAGAGGTCCTTCAAGTTCCGAGAACACCAAGCTTCGTTAATCACCTTGTTGCATCTTGTGGAGACCTTGGATTGCTTGATCTTGGAATGAAAATGGTGGGTGTGTGGAGTAGGGGGTTCGGCCGAGAGTTTAGAGGGGAAGAGAAGATGAAGTGAGTTGTGAAGTATGGTGCTTAAGATCCCTCATGTTCTCTTATAATCCAAAGGTTGAGTATTACCCAATAGGTTTAGTGTTTCTAGAGTACAAGACATGATCCTTACCAAATCTTAGTGAACCAAGAAGGATTATGTAGGATCAAGAAAAGATTGTGGTGGGGACCACATGTAACCGTCCCATAAGGGGGGGGGGGGGTATCTAGTTGGTGTTGAATGGATAGTTAAGTTGGATTTCAAGTGTAAGGTTTAGTGTTTAATTGTATGATGCATTATATAGTGTGTTAAGGTGTTCGGGAATCATAACTAGCACAGAAAAATAAAAACAATGCTTCTAGCAGTATTTTAGTGTTCCGGGTAATGTCCGGTTGTTCGGTTAGGTACCGTTCCGTTAAAGTGCTAAGTTATTCCGTTTAGTGTCTTTTATGTTTCTTTTTGCAACACTTTTGATTCCCAACACTTAGGAAGGCATACAGGACTATTTAGTCAATTTTTCCACACGAGACTAGTATGTTAAAAAGCACATGTAAGTAAGACACAGTAATCAGAAGCTAGTTAAGTAATTCAGCTCAGACATCAAGCACTTTAATTAACATTAATTAATCGTACGGATACATGAAATTTTGAGGGTTGTCACATTCTCCCTCTGTTAAGAAAATTTCGTCCCGAAATTTAGCGCGTGGTTACTGAGGAAGCTAGTTAAGTTGCGTGGTTTCCTGGTTTTCCTGGGGTGTCACACATTTTGTTTATGTTTAATCGAACGTGATGTTAAAGATGATGAGTGTTTTATTTGATCGGTTTTGATTTTGAGATTTTCGTGACGGTTATTCGTTTTGTTACATATTCATTGACACATTTTGTTTACTTTTAATCGAACATGATGTTCAAGATGATGAGTGTTTGATAGAGAGAGAGAAGAGAGAGAGACATAGGGGTGTTTAAAGAGAGAGAGAGAGAGAGTGCAGAGTTTGAGATGGGAGAAAAAGAAAAATATATTATAAAAATTTTCTATATAATGACCATTTTGCCCCTGAGAAAAAAGACAAAATAGCAGGATTTTATAAAACAAATATACATGACTTCACTTTTGGACCAAAAATGGCAATAAAACAGAAACCACAGAGACTCAGATACAAAAGGTTGAGTTTTGAATTAAAGTGATAAAAGTGATCAAACCCCATGGATCAAAATGGCACTTTACTCTATTTCAAAGTTAATCTAGTTTCAAATAAGAGAGTTAGGTGCTGTTTGTTTTTTCTGCAAGAAAAGGTCTGCAGTCTGCGGACCACATCTGCAGGCATCTGCAGGAGAATAGGTGGAACAAATGTCTGCATTCTGCAAGGAGAAGAGGGTTTGTTTTTTATATCTATAAAAACCTCTTTTCACACATAACACAACCAACAACCACCGTCCACCTGCCACCACCACAACCAACCACCACCACTTCAGCCACCACCCACCCCGTCGCAACCACCACCACCTAACACTCACCACCACCATCTTCTCTCTGCCTCCCCCACCCACCCCGTTGCAACCACCAAGCACCACCGCCACCACGAAGCCAAGCACCACCACTTAAGCCAAAAAACAACCACCTCCACCGAAACCCTAATTTCACCATCTTCGATTTGGGGGTTTCTGAAGAGAGAGAGAGAGAGAGAGGGAGTTTCTGAAGAGAGAGAGAGAGAGATCGATTTGGGGGTTTCTCCGGCCGGTTCTTGTTTCTCAACCACCACCGCACATCTCTTGTTTCGATTTGATGCTTTGTGAAGGTGGAGGTGATGGGTGTCGGAGGTGTGGAGGTGGAGGTGGAGGTGGAGGTGGAGGTGGAGGTGGTGGCGGAGATGTGGGGGTGGAGGTGTTGCAGAGATGGGGGTAGAGAGAAGAGTCTGAGAAGAGGTTTGCAGACATAAGAACATGTCTATGTGGGGAAGAGGTGGGGAAGACCTTTTTGGTGAGAAGTGCTTCCGGAAAACAAACAAGCTGCAGACTTGTAACGTCTGCGCGACGCAGACATAAGTGGTCAGAAGTGCTTCTGGCCAAAAAAACAAACACCACCTTACAAACCGTCCTAAACCTACAAGACTGGAATCGGGATACAATCCGGTTTCGGTTCGGTCGGATTGTCTAGTTGCACCTCTACTTACCATAACCCGATACTGCCAAACTGTTTGAAGCAAGCATCAAATGCAAGCTCTCTGCTGTAACCCTCGTTTGGCCGTCGTCGTTAACCAGTCATGCCGGAGAACCAGAGCATTCTCATCTGATTCTTCCAATCAATCTCGCGGCGGTCTCCCTCGGTTTTTCTCCGACGTCCTCCCTTCCTCCAAGGCAGCTATTACTCTCTCCCTCTCTCTCTCTCAGAGTTGAACCTGCTCTTCTAATTTGTTTGTTTGATTAATTAGGGTTCAGGTGTTCGTGTGCAAGGGGATGAGTTCTGGCATATGACCAAAGTTCTAAGGCTCAACACAGATGACAGGTATGTATTGCAGTATATTGCTTGTAAGCTAATGAATTTTATGGTTGTTAGAAAGTGATATTCTTCTAGAACTTGTAGTTGAACTGTAAATGCTAGGGTAGATTAGGCATTAAGTCACATGTACATAGAAAATGCATTAGACAAAAAGTAGATAGAGTCAAGATAAAGGTTATGAGTTAGAATTAAGTGCTTGATGATTAAGGAACCAAGACGGAGAATGTCGTTGTTGGTAAATAGAAAGTGTTAGAAAGAAACTATTCTGGATTTAGTTATCCTTCCTAATGGGTGAGACTTGAGAGAAAATAGATGAAATGCTCTTGTTGAATAACGAATAAAGTAGATTGTAGCTATGTAGTCAAAGGTGTGCACGCCCAGGTGAGGTGCACATAAGCCGTTCTGAATGCAGCAAGGCAAAAGGCACGAACTGGGAAAAAACGTGTCGGCTGTCTGAAGTCTGAACTGGCCAAAACTCGTTTCAAATGGTCTGAATCAGTCTAAACAAGCCAAACACTACTCTAAACCAGCCGAATCAAGTTTAAACAACCAAAAATGGCCTGGACTGGACATGCCCCTTGCTTGTCTTGGTTGTGCACTGGTTGGGTGATACATGCAGTGCGTAGGTTGGGTGATACTTACATTAGACGTCTCTCTCTACGTATCTACATAAGCATGCAGTAGCTTCAAAGCCACGTTCACTTGCATGTTTCCCATGTTTAGCTCCATGTTTGAGCTTTGTCACCGCCAATGCAGCCCAAATTGCCGCCAACTTCGTCATCGAATTGCCTCCCTCTCTACCGGTCAAAAAGCCGCATTCAAAGCCGAGCTCGGTATCATTGCCACCAAACTTGTAACCCAATGATGTTCCCTCGCCGAATACTGACCGGCTCCCGGTGGCGGACCCATGAATTTTTTCCTAGCTTTATAATAAATTTTTCGGTTCCTAGCGGGTCGGATCATGGTAAAAAAAGATAATCAAACGAAAATTCATATAAATCAACAAAAACACGTCAAACGTCATTACAAACATATTTAAAGTTGTTCCCTACAGGTTTTCATTTTTTGAAATCTATCCATAACATCATCTAGAGAGAGTTTCCTATGCAAGTCTTTCTCAATATAACATATACAACTATCTCTTAAATCCTCATCGCCAATCCGATTACGCAAGTCAGACTTCACGTGCTTCATTGCCGGAAAAACATCTTTCAATGGTTGCAACTGTGACGGGTAATACGAGAATAAACTTCAATAAACGATACACCAATGTAAATGATATGTCTTTCTTTGTTGAAACCATTAACTTCACAAGGCTTGAAATAATCCAAGTTGGCAAATTGTGTATTTGCTTTCGCATGATCAATGAAGGTCGCGAGCTGAATCGGAAGTCTTCTTTTATCGGTTTCACGAAATCATATGGATACTCTCTCGGCTAGTCTTAATATTTTTGGAATGTCAAAACCACCAAAATTATCACATGGACTCAAATAACTCATACAAACAAGTAAGTCTGATGTTACCTCGTTAAAACAGTTCCCAAACTTTTTTATTTGCACATCTAGAACCGCATTGAAGCAATCATACTCATAATAGTGCCGATTTGTGATGTTTTTTTCTTCTTGGCCACTTTGGGTTAATATATTCATTATCCATATTTTTCAAGTTCAGACTTGTCACAAAAAAAGTTAACCTTGTCCAAGAACTCATTAAAACCTTTCTATCTAAATTTTTCATGTTGGTTTTTGGTGGAAGAAACCAATGAAATCACATTCAACAGATCTTGCTATTTTCTTTGAAGACATTAGGACAATGTGCGTGTGATGTCTAGAATATGGAACATTAAGTGTGTGTAAAATACAAAGACGTATTTTTCATATCCCATCGAAGTCCATTCGTTTGTTTGGCATAAGGAATATTAAAACTCGTTTCTTCAACCTGCTAAAGAACTTCCATAATGTTTGGATATAAAGTAAGCAAACGAAAAAACGTTTTGTAGCAGGAATTCCAACGTGCATCTCTGAGCCTTGAAAGAGACATTTCTTGATTAAACCCACATCCGGTACAAAAGATATTTTCCAAGTTACTTCTTTGACTTTCACGAAGCATATTTCATCGTTTGGAAGATGCACAAATGAAATTTTTGTTAAACTTCCTAACTTTTCAAAAAGTATCCAAATGGGTGTATTTTTGTGAGCAACCACCACATCAACAACTTGAAGTTGTTGAGCAAAACAATGAATATAGAATACCGAAACATTTTTCGTTTTAAAATTAGAGCCCTTAATCCGTCAAACTCACCCGACATATTAGTTGCACCGTCATAACCTTGGCTCTAATCCTAGCCAAACTCAACCCATGCTGTGCAAATAAATCATCAATAGCCGATTTGAGCGTTAATGCTTCCGTCTCCTTGACATAAACAAGCCTTATAAACCGCGCTCCTTGTCAATCCCATATTTATCCACAAACTGAATAACGACCATTTGTTTCTTTTTTGGATACGTCACATGATTATCAACCATTGTTTTAAAAAACGGTTGAGGCGTGCGCCTCGAGGCGCGCCTCAAGGCGAAACGACCAAAAAACGATTCTGAGGCGCGCGCGCGCCTCATGGGGTTTCTATTGTATGTGCGCCTCAGAGGGGCTGAGGCGCTGAAAAGGCTGCGCCTCAGCCCTTAGGTGCGCCTCAGGGGTATCTGTTGTATGTTTTTTATGTTTTTGACTTTTTGTGTCAATTTCAGGCAATTTATGTCTTTTTTATGAGTGTTTTTGATGATTTTGATGAATTTGATGATGAATTTAGTTACTATTATTATTTTTATAAGATATATAATTTTATATTTATTTTTTAATTCCGCCTCGGGCTTACGCCTCGAGGCTTACGCCTCGTGAGGCACATAGAAAACGCCTCGAAACTCGTTTCCGTTTTTTTAAACCTTGTTATCAACCAATAAAGAAAAAAACATCACCATCAAGATCTTCAAAAACTTGTACCTCTTGAGCATAACAATGTTTAATGTCTAGTTGAATTTTAGGACTTGTCGTTTGGTTATTATCGGGTGCATTCCCTAAGATAGCCTTACCAAAGTCTTTGTTTATTTCACCCATTAGTTCTAAAAGCTCCCAACAAATTTCCTTTATTTAATGAATCTTTGATTCGTCATGACCTCCACGAAACGATAATTCTTGATTCAACAAGCTTTTTCCAAGTCTAGTGAAAAATTATAGGGGGGGGGGGTCGGGATTTTCAGCAATATGTAACATATTTTTTTTTCAAGGTGGGCGCCAGCCACCCCAAAAGGGCATAGTACCCCCCCCCCCCCCCTCACTATGTAAAATATTAATATATAATATGGTTTATATAGTGTAAAATATCCTTTGTACCGGAAGTGGGTTGAATAAAAAAAATGTCTCTTTCAAGGTCGGAAGATACATGTTGGAATTCCGACTCTTCCTTGTGCCAAGTAAGAGGACGGGCTTCAATGGGATATGAAAAAATACGACTTTGTATTTTACACACACTTGATATTGCATATTCTAGACATCACACACATTGTCCCAATGTCTTCAGAGAAAAGAACAAGATTTGTTGAATGCGATTCCATTGGTTTCTTCCACTAGAAACCAACTTGAAAAGTTTAGACCGGAAAGTTTTAATGAGTTTATTGGAGAAGGTTAACTCTCTTTGTGACAACTATGAACATGAAGTGAAAAATATGGATGTGGAATATATTAACCCAAAGTCATAGTTATTAAAGGCCTTAGGCGCACCCAAGGCGCATAGGCCTCGCCTGGGGCCTAGGCGTAAGGCGCAAAAGAAACGTGGGCCTGAGAAAAAAAAAGCGTACAACAAAAAAAAACAAAAAATATTTTTATATAATAGAAAATTAATACTATTCTTCAAATAAAATAAACTAAAGCTATTATATAACATTTAATATCGTCTATTTAGTACTAAAAGTTATAAAATGCTAGTTTATTAGTGTAGAAAAGTAGCTTTGTTAGATAAAAGTACAAATCTAGCTAGAATCTTTCCAGAGTTTAGAGAATTTGGCCGAAAACTCTCAAGAATCTAGGAATCTCGCCAGAATCTGCGTATGAACCATCACATTGAGAATCAAAGCGCAACTGCCTTGACTTAAGGTGCAATTGCCTCGCCTCGCTAGGAAATTGGGCGTAGGCGCAAGAGGCGATGGCTTTTAGTAACTATGCCCAAAGTGGCCAAGAAGAAAAACAAACATCACAAATCGGCACTATTATGAGTATGATTGCTTCAATGCGGTTTTAGATATGTAAATACGAGAGTTTGGGAACCGTTTTAATGAGGTACCATCGAACTTGCTTGTTTGCGTGAGTTGTTTGAGTCCACATGATAATTTTGGTGGGTTGACATTCCAAAAATACTAAGACTAGCTGAGATTTATGAAACTTCCGATTCAACTCGCGGCCTACATTGATCATATGAAAGCGGATACACAATTTGCCAACTTGGATGGTTTCGAGTCTTGTAAAGTTAAATGGTTTCAACAAAGAAACACACCTATCATTTACATTGCTGTATGGTGTATTGAAGCTTGTTCTCGCATTACCCGTCGCAACCGCAACCATTGAAAGATGTTTTTTCCGGCAATGAAACACGTGAAGACCGACTTGCCTAATCGGATCGGTGATGAGAATTTAAGCGATATTTGTATATGTTATATTGAGAAAGACTTGCATAGGAAAGTCTCCCTAGACGATGTTATGGTTAAATTTCAAAAAATGAAAACCCCGTAAGGAACAACTTTAAATATGTTTGTAATGACATGCTTTTGTTGACTTGTATGAATTTTAGTTTGATTATCTTTGTTTTAACATGACCGGACGTGCTATGAATCGAGAAAAAATATTATCTAGCTTAGGGGCCTACAATCCTTAAAAATTTTCCGCACCCCGCCCAAGGAAAAAAATTCTGGAGTCTGTCACTAGGCACTGGAACCAAATATAGTTTTGATGGACCCAAGTGTAAGTCATGTAAGGGAGTGGGCTTTTATTCAAATTTATTGGAACAGAAGGCTAGAAGCATAATGGATTTTGATAAGTTTACAAACTTCACGATAGAAACTAGAAACATCACACTTCTAAACAATATATTTAAGTAACCATAGGATGTATGATTAATTCTTCTTTAGTTTGATTGCAGATTTTCATCTGCAATTACTATTGGGTGCGACTTAGTTGAGTACCTTGACTTTAAATCCCTTTATTGTAGTATCCATCACGTAACACCAAACCAAGTGATGGATCATTTCTTTATGAATGCTTAAAACTGATGTTCACTTCTCTGTTATTATATGTAGAAAGAATGAAAAGTTTTGTGCAATGTACATACAAACATGTTTCTGTACTTTGTTATGAGGTAGCACTAGTTTTTTGATATCCGGTTACTTCATTTTTTTCTTGGGGCAATTTAATAAATATCCCTACAAACTTGCAAAATCATATATACCCATGTAAAATTATAAATATCATATATACCCTTGCAAAGTAGTTGAAATATCATATATACCCAATTCATTAAAAACAATTTAATAAATGACAATTTTACCCTTATTTTTCTAAAAGAGTTAATTATGTCGTTAGTCGTTGTGGTTTGTAGAAAGTAACAAGCTAGGGTACTAATGGTTTTGAAAAATGGTTGAGGCGTGCGCCTCAAGGCGCGACTCGAGGCGAAACGCGCAAAAAACGATTCTGAGGAGCGCCTTAGGGGGTTTCTTTTGTACGTGCGCCTCAAAGCGGCTGAGGCGCTAAAAAGGTTGCGCCTCAGGGGTTTTTGATATTTATTTTTGATGTTTTTGTCTTTTTGTGTCAATTTCAAGCAATTTATGTCTTTTTATGTGTGTTTTTGATGAATTTGAAGATGAATTTAGTTGGTATTATTATTTTTATAAGATATATAATTTTATATTTATTTTTTAATTCCGCCTCGGGCTTACGCCTCGGTTCGCCTCGAGGCTTCGTGAGGCGAAGGGAAAACGCCTCGAAAATCGTTTTCGTACTAATAGTTAAAAGTAACATTCTAAGGTATTAGATTTCAATTTGTAACATACTAGGGTACTAATAGTTAACCCAATTTAATTTTAACAGGTCTCAAGGGTAATTGAGTCCGTTTGCATTATCCATTTATTGAAACTAATTAAAAACTCTAGATAAAACCCTCGTTCCCCATAAATTCAGATGAAACCTATGATCCCACATCACCCCTTCTCAAGCATTATTGACATTTAAGCGGTGAAGAACCTATAATGTAGTTCTAGAACAAAAAACAATTAATAATATAACATATTAACAATAATCCAAAACTTACATCTACAATTTAGTTATAGTAGGATTGAGGCCAACCTTGGTTTTAAAAAGCGAGAGACGCACAAAAGCAATGAGGTCTAAAACCGAGGCGTGAAGCGCAAAAGTGTCGGGCTTTTTTCGTACCCGAGGTGCAAGCTAATTATATATATTTTTTTATATCCCATATATATCCTATTGGTTTTTAGCCTTTCCTACCCAAAATATAGCTATAAGTGAGGTTTTTTGTATGATTTTAGCTTGCATTTACAAGCCAAAAAACTCAAGGTGGGTTTTGTATGATTTTAGCTGCATGTACAAGCCAAAAAACCCAAGGTACAACAGTTAGATGCATAAAAACGGCGCGCGCCTCAGGTTAAAAAAGCTCAAAAAAATCCCAAAAAGCGCGCCTTTTTGGTGCTTCTTGTAATTACTCTAGGCGCTGAGCGAAAAAGCCCAGTGTGTGCGCCTTGTTGCGCCTCGCGCTTAAGCGTGCTTGAGGCGCGCTTTTTAAAACCAAGAGGCCAACTATGGATCTACAATTTACAAAACAAAAGAAAAGAATCAAAACATAACCAACCTTAGGTATATCATCTTAAAGAAATGCTAACTGCTGCTTCTTAACGGATAAATAGGTCTAGGCGAAAGCCACTTTTTTTTTCTTTCTGTAGAAGTGGTGTTTGAAGGATTCATAGACATACCAATTAATGACAAGACACTTTAATTTATACCGAGTTTATGGGGAATGAGGCCGATTCGGATAAAACAAGCATCTTTAGTTAAAAACATACAAACTCCCAAACGGGTCGATTTTAGTTAAAAACATAAAAATTCCCATATGGGTCGATTTGGATAAAACAACCATCTTCAATAAAAAAAGGACGTAATAATACCCTTGAGCTATGTTAAATTTAAACTGGGATAAGTGTTAGTACCCTAGGTTGTTACAAATTGAAAGGTTAACACCTTAGAGTGTTACTTTAAACTATTAGTACCCTAGGTTGTTCCTTTCAACAAACCATAGGGACTAACAACGTAATTAACTCTTTCTAAAACTTTGAAATCTCATATATGACTTTTAACGTCAAATATTGTATTTAATCATTTCTAGCATAATTTGTTTATGGGTAAAAATACAAGAAAAATAAAAATAAAAAGGGGTAAAAATAAATTTAAGCTAAAAATGTGTTATATAAAAGTATGAAGTTAAAAGATGAGCATATATGAAAACTTGAAGTTAAAAATAGTAAAATGATCATTTATTAGATTGTTTTTAATAAATTGGGTATATTTGATATTTTAACTACTTTGTAAGGACATATATGATACTTTTAGTTTTGGTTGGGTATATATGAAAATTTTCAAGTTTGTAAGGGTATATATGAAATTAATCCTTTTTTCTTTACGCTTAATTTGTATTTCTTATCATAATTCGAATCCTTGCAAGGGTAGAGCTCTTTAATGGAAAAGGAGGTCTGGTCAA